>CM034703.1:154005075-154039497 GCA_020142125.1 Phrynosoma platyrhinos
CTTCTGTTCTTTCCCAGTGGCTCCATCATAGCCTCAGGCGAGGGGCAGAGGTGGGTCGCCTTTCCTTTTCTCTCCACTCCGAGGGATCTGTAGTTCCCCTTTCTCCTTCTGCCTGCCCCATAGACGGCTCCCTCCCCTCCCCCGCTTTTTTCGGATTCGTGGCTGCATGGGAACCTAGAGAGCCTAGGCGGTTTCAGTGGTTTGACTAGGAAGCTGGGGAGATCTGGGTTCGAATCCCGGCCCTCGGCCATGATAACCCACTGGGTGGCAAGTCACGCTCTCTCAGCCTCAGATGTCAGCCTTCCTCTGCCCAGAAAAGCCTATGGTAGCTTCGCCGTAGTTGAAGTCACACAATAATGATAATAATAACAGCAACAGCAACCAAGCCTAGGGAGGGTTTGCAGGGGCTGGAGGTAGGTGTGTGACTCCCTTGGAACAGAAGGCTGAAATGGAGGACCTGTCCGGGACAAGGAGGAGCACCTCTGGTCACTCTGATCCAGGGGGCCCTAACCTCAAAGGAGGACCAGGCTCCACAAAATGACATAGGATATTCATGGAGGGAGGGGGGGAATGGAGGACATGACCCAATGAAAGCTAAAACACTCCTAGAAAGGGGAACTATGCTACTGCTTAGCCCTGCTCAAAATGGAGGACGTTTTTGGCATTCCTCCTGGACAGAAGGCTGAAATGCAGGACCTGTCCGGGAAAAGGAGGACGCGTGGAGGCCAGGGAAGGAGAGCCAGCAAGAAGGAGTCTCTGGAAATGCAGAAGGGCCACTTCAGGACTTAATTCAGGGCTCTTCCCAGTTTGACACGGCTTTAAAACAGCTATGCTGTACCTCCATCTTCTAGGCTCCTGGGATCTGTAGTTTGCCGTGGCCCCCGAGTGCTCCACAGGGGCCCTCCTTTTCTAGGACGCGTCCTGCATTTCAGCCTTCTCTCCAGGAGGAATGCCAAAATGTCCTCTGCTTTGAGCATGCGTCCACACTGGAGAAATAATCCAGTTTGACGCCGCTTTAACTGCCCTGGCTCCATGCTATGGAATTCTGGGATTAGAAGTTTTGGGAGACATTGAGCCTTCTCTGTCAGAGAGCCCTAGTGCCACCACAGACTACAAATCCCTAGCACAGAGCCACGGCAGCTGAAGTGATGTCAAACTGGGTTATTTCTGTAGTACGGATGCAGCCTGAGAAGCATGTACTTATATTTATATGGGTGCTTTAGCTTTTATTTTGTAATGCCCTACATTTTTCTTAAATGTCCTACCTTTTGCAGGCCCTTGCCCTCCTTTACAGTTAGGACATCTGGTCACCCAGAGAGTGCTCTTATAATTATAATAATTATAATTATCTCTTATTATATAATAATAATAATAATAATAATAATTATTTTATTGTTATTTATAATTATTATTAGATAATTATTACTTCTTACCTGCCTGTCCCCTTGGATCAAGGTGGGGAACAACAACAAATCAACAACATCAATTAAACGCGTTAATTAAAACTTGCAACAGTTTAAAAGGACAAACAAAAGATACACATTTTAAAACAGTATCTAAAATTCAACATCTTAATTCACAATTTAAATTTGTCTGAATATGTCTGCCAGAAGAGACTGACTGGTCTTCAATGATGTTTTAAATTCATACTCAGCTGTCGAATCTCATTCCAGCAGCTGGCTCCAAAACTATGAATCCCAGATTTCTATAGCATTGAGCCATGGCAGTTATTATTATACTCTGTGTCTATGGATTATTTATCCTCAGATTCAAGCATCCATGGTTTGGAAATACAGTCTTTTTTAAAAGGTAGCAATTCCAAAAAGCAAACTTTGATCTTGCTATTTTATATAAGGGACACCGTCTTACTGTGCCATTATAATGAATGGGACTTGAGCATCCACGGATTTTGGTATTTATGGGGGGTCCTGGAACCAAACCCCAGCGGATACCAAGGGCCCCCACTGTATACCAGTGGTCTAATCTCCACTGCAAAAATATTGTAGTTTGACACTGCTTTAATTGCCATAACTCAATGCTATGGGATTATGAGAATTGTAGTTTCCCGTGGCATCCATGAATTTTGGTATCCAGGAGGGGGTTTCCTAGAACCAAACCCCAAGAGATACCAAGCACCCACTGTATTATTATTATTATTATTATTATTATTATTATTATTATTATTATTATTATTATATTGCATTTATTTATATCCCACTTTTCCTTCCAAAATTGGGACTCAGAGCAGCACACAAATTAAAACAAGTTACAGCGGTATCAGATTGCATTAATTCTGCAGTGTAAAGGCAAGCCCCATGAAGTGTTGTTTATATGCGAGGAGACATGCCTAGGATTGCCTTCTGCTTAACACCAGACTCTGATCCATGTTTACTCTGAAGTATGTTGAAGTACTTTGATCCATGTTTACTCTGAAGCATGTTTAAAAAGGCAATATTCCCACTGAGTTCCATAGAAAATGCAGCAGCTTTAATTTGAGAAAAGCACTCGGGACTTTTCACAAGGAACAAGTGCAAGACCATGATCAGCGCAAGCAGGTGTCATAACTGCAAAGAAGGATTAGGCACCTCGAAATGTAGGGCGTTTAAGAAAAAAGTAGGATGCTACCAAATAAAAGCTACAAACGCTCACATAAAGATCAATTCATGCTTCTTACTCCTGCTGAAAATGGAGGACATTTTGACATTCCTCCTGGACGGAAGACTGAAATGGAGGACATGTCCTAGAAAAAGAAGGGTACCTGGTCACTCTTCCACTTTAACTGCCCTGGCAACATCCTGTGGCATCCTGGGATTTACATCCTGTGGCATCCTGGGATTTAGGGAGGGGCATTTAGCATTCTTGGCCTGAGAGCGTTGTCACTTCCAACCAAACTACAAAGCCCAGGATTCCAGAGAATGCAGCCACGGTCATTAAAGTGGAATCACAGCACCATAGTTGTGAAAGGTGAAAAGGCCATCAATTTCATGGTTTCCTGTGACAGGAGTTATAACAGCAATGCAGCCTTAGGCCTTGTTCCCTCTATGATTTAAAGCGAATTGCAGATCGGGTTAGATGAGCGCCATTCCCACTTGAAACCAGTTCCAATCCTATTGAGCTTGGTTGCAATCACAATTAAGCTAGGCAAACAAAAACCCTGTTTCCTGACACTAGTTCTTTGGCGGTTCTTTTGAAAAGAACTGATTCCGAAGTATGTTCAACAAGTGGGAACAACGGATCTGAATCGGATCATTCTGGAGGAGAGGGACTAATGGCAGAGGGGTGTTTACCATCCCTCCTCTGTTTTTTGGGAGATCCACCATCCCCACCCACCCAACGCTGCCTTTGTGCTTGTGTGACCTTTGTGCTTGTGTGACCTATGGACCTATGATAGATATAGATTAGATATTTAATTACCGAATTGCCTTATGCTTTTGTGACCTATGGGCGAATTGCCGAATATACAATTTGCTGAATATACAATCTTTTGTTTTTACAACTTGGTAGCACACCGGGTGATCAGGCTGATGGCAGATTAGCGAGAAAAGTAGTTGCAAAACCAATGGATTGAATCTTCTATCAATTTTTTTTTAAATTTAGTTCCCAAGTTGGGCTGCTCAAACAGGAAACTGTGTAATTTTGAGCAGCCTGCTAAAGTCACCCCGCTATGGCCCCGTCCTCACCGTGTTGCTGCTTGCGTCACTAATGACATATAGATGATTGACATGTATTTTGAAGCAGCGCAAACTAGTGGGAACAACAATCATGCCAAAAAAGAAGCAATTACAAGGGAATAATGAAAAGATCCACTTTCATAGTGGGAATGACGGACCTTTTGGAATTGATTCACCGATACGGAGCGAAGGCGAATTGCAAACCGGTTTAAATGTAAGAGGGAATGAGGCCTTCCTGTGTCGCATCATTCATGCTAAACCAGAATTCAGGCTTAGGCTGCATCTGCCCTGCAGAAATAGTGCAGGTTGACACCGCTTTAACTGCCATGGCTCAATGCTGTGGAATCATGGGAAGTGTAGTTTCCACTTAGCCAGTGCTGCAACAAGCTTCGCTCCGTATCGGTGAATCAATTCCAAAAGGTCCATCATTCCCACTATGAAAGTGGATCTTTTCATTATTCCCTTGTAATTGCTTCTTTAGAATGAAAGTTGAATCTGTGTTGTGGTTTAAAAAGAATGCTATGTTTTGTTTTGTTTTAAATGAAGCACTACCTTATTGCAGAGCGTGGGAAACGATGTTTTTCTTGCCTGACTAATTAGTCCATTTCCACTGCTTCTTGCTCCTTCAATCAGGATGGCTGCCCCCAGTGCAGATGAACTGAAGAGCCTCCGTGAAAATTTCCAGAAAAAGAATCAAACCTGCTTCATCTTGGGTGCCTCTGGGGAAACTGGGAAAGAGCTCCTAGCTGAGATTTTGCGACAGCAGCTGTTTTCCAGGGTAACGCTCATTGGACGCCGCAAGCTGGATTTGGAAGGACAGCTTTATGCCAATGTGGTATGAATGTAATCTTAAATGTTTATTCCTGGCTACATTTATAGTCAGTATTTCATCCAAGGAACCCAAGGAAGAATACATGCTCCCTTTCCCAAATTTGGATTCATCTACAGCAGTGATTTCAATCTTTGTTTCTCCAGGTGGTTAGGACTTTGCCTCCCAGAAGCCCTAGCCAGCTTAGCCAATACTCAGGAATTCTGGGAGCTGAAGTCCAGAAAATCTGGAGGACCAAAGTTTGGAAACCACTGATCTACGATACAGAAATAATGCTGTTCAATATCACTTTAACAGCCATGGCTCTATCCTGGGGCTCATTCCCTCTATGATTTACATTGATTTGCTGATCACTTTAAATGTGCCTCATCCCCATTTGAAACAGTTTCAGATGCGACTGCAATTGTTTGGACTTGCTTTGAAGCGAGACAAATGCAAAAAAAATCGCTCTTTTGAGACACTAGTTTTTGGCTGGTCCTTTTGAAAAGAAGCGACTAGCAAGCATGTTCAGCAAGTGGGGACAATGGACCTGAGTCCCATCAAACTGAAGGGGAGGGATTACTGTGGCAGAGGGTTGTCACATCCCTCATCAGTTTTTGGGGAAATCCGCCATTTCCCCCCTTCTCAACACTGGCTTTGTGCTTTCTGGTGTGACCTATGGCTGCACTATTGACAGCATATGTACTCCATTGTACTTGCAATTACTTGCCAGGCGAACAGACCAACTGCAACTAAGCGAGACAAGTAATTGCAAAAACAATGGTGCACATATACTGTCAATTTTTTTTAATTGCATGCATCCTAGGAGAGAGTCCTCCATGACACCCATGGCTGCATGCATCCCGGGGGAGAATTCTGGCCACAGCACCCACAACTCCCTCCCGTGGTTTCTTGAATATGTTGCCAGTTGTGTCACCAGTGATGTGTAGATAGGCATTTTGAAGGGGCACAAACTAGTGGAAACAACAGTCGTGCCAAAAAAGAAGCAAATAAATAAAAGACCCACTTCCATAGTAGGAATGACGCATCGACTGGAATCGATTCACTGACCCGGAGCAGCAAACCAGGTTAAATGTAAGTGTGAATGAGCCCCTACACAATCCTGGGGTTTGTAGTTTCGTGCTCTTTTGCAGAGAAGGCTAAAGATCTTGTAAAAGTACAAATCCCAGGATTCCATGGAATGGAGCTCCAGCATTTAAAGTTGTGGTGTCAAATTGCATTATTTCTACAGTATAGAATACCCCAGGTCTCAAAACCCTGTGAGTTAGGGTTGAGGGAATATGAGAGTTTCTGGTTCGAGGGACCTTCCTGGCCAAGTGGAAATTTCAACCTGAGTCTCCAATCCTTGTTAGGCTTTTTTCCATTCCACATACTGGTTCTGGTTAGGTAACCAACTTTTCCATTTTGTTTCTGTTTCTATACATTTATATGAGGGCCAGCATGGTTTAAGCCAGGGGTAGGCAACCTTTTTGAGCCGGGGGCCGGGTTGTTGTCCCTCAGACAATTGGGGGGCCAAAGCACAAATAATAATAATAATAAAAAATTTAAAATTAAAAAAAATATATGCATGCACACTCTCTCAGCCCCAGAAAAGCCATGGCAAAACCCCTGTGGAGATTTTGCCAAGAAAACCCCAAGAAAAAGTAATAGCAACAATAATCAATATCAACATGGTGGTGGGCGGCAGTGGAGGCGGCAGGACTGGCCTGGGGCTGGTCCAAAGGCCTTGGGGGGCCACATCCGGCCCTGGGGCCTTAGGTTGCCTACCCCTGGTTTAAGCATTGGACTACCAGTCTCGAGACCAGGGTTCAAATCCCTACTCAGCCATCATGAGAGTATCCATAACCACACTCCCAAGGAGATTCCAAAAATGCAGGCAGCTGGAATAGGCTATGCTGACAAACCAATTCTGGCATTTTTTATCTCCACTGGAAACGAGTCTTCTATTAAGCTAAGGGATTTTAATGGCTCATTGAAGATCAAGTTACCCAAAGTACTTAGCATTACAACTAGGAGAGCTCCCAACTACATGCTGAGGAAATCCATTTCCCTACTCTGTGAAGACTGCAGCAAAAACTGTAAGGAACAGGAAGGTTTGAAAGGGTGGCTAATTTATGTTATCCTGCCAATTAAAAAGTCATGTTTGTTTGTTTGTTTTGTATGTTTGTTTTTTTAAGGGGGAGGGAAGTAGGGGAAAGGTGTTATTGTTGTTATATGTCATTATATATGTCATATGTATGTCTATGTTCATGGCAACATATGCCCATATTTATGTGTAAAATTTGGAACAAAAATTACTTTAATCAAACAAGTCCTGGAACTGTGAGCCTGGACCCAGTGGCTGCCTGGTGTGGATGTATTATCACCTTGCTTCTTAGAAAATATGTCTCTGTGAAATAATCTAGGCCTGTCTTCCAAACACGTAGAAAACTCCTGGGTTGATAAGAATAACCTCTCTGTGTGTGTCTGTCTTTCTCTCTTATTATTTCTTTCCTTTTCACTCTCTCAGGGATTCGGGAATGGTGAAGGTTGGAGGGGGGAGTTGAATACATTTGTACATTTGTTTAAACTCCATTCTCCCACGTGGATGTTCAGTTTCTGTTTTCCTCTTCTATCTTGTACTATTGCCCACCTCCTAGTCCCAAGAGGTTGTTGACTTTGAGAAACTGGATGAATCTGCTGGAGCCTTCCAGGGCCACGATGTGGGCTTCTGCTGCCTGGGGACAACCAGAGCCAAAGCTGGAGCGGTGAGGAACTTTGGAAAAAAGGGGAATATCTGTTGGTGAAGCAGGAATTGATGATTATGGACAGATTAGTGGGAATCAAAAAGAAGCAGGAAAGAGAGCCATCCTACAGATCTAGCCAAATATGGCAAATAAAATATGTCCAAGAGTTCTGAGTGCTCAAGACCAAGGGGCAGGGGAGTGGGCTGGCCTGGTTGGTGATGGATGCCACTGTCCAAAAGTTGTCATTGTCTGCATTATTACATGGGTGCAGTGTGTGCCTTCCAAGGTGCTTGGGACCAAGGGCATGGGTTTATCTCATTTGGGGCTATAATCTGCCCTGTGAGGTAGGTTAGACTAAGAGAGAATAATTTACTTGGGTGACAAGATTTGAATCCAGGTCTCTCTGTCCAAATCCTATAAGGAACTAGTGGGTGCCTGCTAGTTTATTCAGCATATGGCCTACCTGGAGCCAACATGGCATAGCTGGACTAGGATTCTAGAGACCAAGATTTGAGTCCTCACTCAGCTATGGAAACACTCTCAGCCTCAGAAAACCCCATGATAGTGTCTCCATAATTTGAAAATGACTTGAAGGCACACAACAATAATGCAACAACATGGGCTACATAGTGAATGAACTTTTTTGATGTATCTTATTCTGACTCATCCCACACAATGGGACAAAGGTGATGCTCTAAGTAATGACATTTTCCCCCCTGCTCCCAGGATGGATTTGTGCGGGTCGACCGTGACTACATTGAGCATTCTGCAAAGCTAGCCAAAACCGGTGGTTGCCGTCACTTTGTCCTGCAGTCAAGCAAGGGTGCTAATAATTCCAGCAGCTTTCTCTACCTAAAGGTTAAGGTGTGTTTGATGGATGAGATCCTCCCCAATGGCATACAAAATAGTTAGAGGCAGGAGGAATTTCTGGTTCCTGGGTTGCTTTCAGTTTTATTCTCCCATAGCAAAGCTGTAGGCTTATCTTTATTTGCTAGTGACTCCACCCTTCTTCCTCCTACTATTAGCAGGAAATAGGATTATCAGCAGAAAGGATAAGAATACAATTCTTAACATTATTATCCCACCTTTACTCCAAGAAGCTTAAGGCTCTGTATCTGATTCCCTTGCCTTTAATTTTAACTGCAATGCTGAGAGACAGGTGAAGCAGAGATTTGGTGATTGGTCTGAGGTCACCCAGGAAACATCATCAAGAAGATGGCATTTGAACTTGGCTCTCCCTAGTTCTTAGAACTGCTGCATTCAACAGATGGCTATGTATACCATTCATGACTTAATACAAAGAGGGTTAAGGCCACATATCACTGCCCAAAATAAAATGGAGTGCTTGTAATTTGGTGGAAGTTGTCACAGAGGAGTGCAGCTCTGCTTTTTTTGGTGGAAAGTTGTCTTGCTATCATAATTTCTACCAGTGACATCCTTGGATTGTTATATATTACTGTGCCACTGTGACAGTAGGCTGAAACCTCCTTTCTCTGCTACTCTTTCTCATTGAATCAGCTTTATTTGCTACCTCCTATTGTCTGACAGCATATATTTACTGATTTGTGATTTTGAACACAAAGAGTTAACTCACTGTGCCTACCTGGGGAACATTGCATGATAACCCAGGAAATCACAGTAGGCTGGCATAAAAAACCCAACGAGGTTAGATTAGACACATGAGTCCATCTTGCTCCACTTATTATGCCAGGCCAGCCATCTTCTGTTTTTTGTTATACACTTTTAAATGATGAATCGAAGCATGTTGGTGAAAAGATGTCTCCTCAGTCAGCTGATGCTGGCCATTGGCAGCTCCCTCTGCCTTTTTCAAAATAGCTATTGAGTTTTAGGTGGTTTTCCCCTTTCTCTGTGTTTCTTTCAGAAAATGAGAGACAATGCCTTAATGGTCAATTCCCTTCCCTCTCATTCCCTACAGGGTGAAGCTGAGGCTCGAGTCCAAGCAGTTGGGTTTGACCGTTGTTCCATATTTAGGCCAGCGTAAGTACCAGAAAGTTTAACATAGTTAGGTGTGGGGGTGCTTCTTGTACACATACCCCATTTACATGACATAAAGATGACTCCAGTTTCATCTATAGGTCTATTTGTCATGCAAGTTCTGTTACAGAAGAATAGCTCTCAGCACACTATAACCATTCTATTGTATAGGGCATGTTTAGTAAAGCTGGTGAAATATATTTCCGTAGCTATCAAGATTTCAAGTTATTTCATAAGCAAGGATCAGCTATACACAAATCAGTTCAAGAAGCTGATAACTCCAGAGTAAAGGGATTTTACCCTCCTTGCTCTCTGCTGCATCCCCAAAAGCTTCCAGGAGTCATTAATGTATTTAGTGGCCTATCTGGTTGAAAATTCAGGGTGGCATAGTACACAAGCCACATGTCAACTATCACAAAATAGTAAGGCTAAGGGGGATAATGACTCACCCAAAGATAACTGTCCATTTAAATTCAAGACTCGTGTCTACACTAGATCACACGGCACTGCTTTTACTCCAGCAAGGACCACTTACTGCTTTTACTCCAGCAAGGACCAGAATAGCTGGGGGATAACCCCACTGCCACAGATACCCATCGCTGTGTAAAATGGCGTGTCGTTTCCCCTAAAGTGGCTGCGCCATTGATGTGTCATGATCGTGCTATGATGTGACTGGCTGAGGGTTATAATTATATTGCCTTGTCTAAATGTTCCCTAGTGTAAATCTAGGGTTGCATCTGTACTGCAGAAATAATGCAGTTTGATACCAGTTTAACTGCCATGGCTCAATGCTATGGAATTATGAGATTTGTAGTTTTGTTTTGTTTTTGTTTTTTAATGTTTATTTTTATTGTACAAATGTGCAAGCTTGCTGAAACCAAATCAGAATCCTTATACAAAATATAAAATTACTAATTCATTAAGTCATTTCAACATTATTATACATGAAAAACGGTAACAAAAATTATATTTCCCCTTCACACTTCCCATGTTTTCCTGACATTAAGTCCCTTCTATTTTGCCAAGGTATTTACCTCTTTAGTCTCCCCCCCCCCGCACTTTTCCCCCTTTAATTTCCAAAGAAAACAAAAGATTCCTTCATCTCTTTTTCAAATATCAAATTTCTTACTCTTGTTTCTACCTTCTATCCTATCTTTTCCCCAAACTACTTACTTTATTACTGCCATCTTTTTCTGCAGAACTCTGTTATGGGAAACCATTCTACTTCAGTCTTTTCTATATCTTTTTGATTCAGCCAAGAAGTTAGTCTGTCCATCTCTTTCATGTCAAATAATTTCATAAGCCAGTTATCTATCATTGTTTCTTTCCTGTTTCTTCCATACTTGAGCTACTAGTGCTCTAGCTGCTGATATCATATATAACAAAATTCTCCAATATTTTCTTTCTGTTTGGGTGGATATCTTATTTAATATGTTTAACAAATAAATTTCAGGTCGAAGTTCAAATTTAATTTTCAATATGTCTTGTATCATAATGTGTATATTCTTAAAAAAAAATTCAATTTTGGACATCTCCACCATATAGGAAACCACGATCCCACATTTTGTTTACATTTCCAACATTTATTTGAATCTGTATTATATATTTTTGCAATTTTAATATGGAGTTAGATGCCATCTTTATTCCAGTTTCCAATAATGTTTCTTCAAATCTTGTGATTTAGTGAATTTTTCTGTTTTTTTCCTTGTGTACTCCCAACTATCCAATTTAGTTACACCCCCTATATCTGTAACCCATTTTATCATTATATCAGTAATTGGATAATTTTCTTGTTCCCTTTTCAAAATTTCTTTATATAATCTTGCAGTCTTTTTTTCTTCTGGACCTAGTAAAATATCATCATATTCATTTGTGTTTTCTTCAAATTCTTCCAATTTGCCATCCATCATATCTCAATCTTTTAATTGGTTGTAGAGAAGCCAATGTATTTTGGGATCTAATTGTTCAAGTTCATCAATAGATTTCAACTCATATTTATTTATTTATTTCTAAGAATATCCTTGTATCTCAGTCATATTTTAGCGCACTCCATCTTCCAAAAAGAGCTTTGTGGTGTGATGTCCAAAGTGGTATTTTCCTATAAGTTTTTCTAAAATTCATTCCAAACTAGTAATAGGTCTTACAATATGGTGTTCAAATTCTTTATGCATTTTTGCTTTGTCATACCACATATATCTGTGCCACCCAAATCGGTTGTTAAAGCCTTCCAAAGTCAGTAATTTCAAATTTTTCAAAGTTATCCAGTCTATCAACCAATTTAGCACATTTGCTTTGAAGTAGAGTTCTAGATCTGGCACACTTCTTCCACCTTCATTTTTAGATCTTATCATTGTTTTCCACCTTATTCATGGCTTCTTACTGCTCCATATAAATTTCCTCAAGTCTCTTTGCCACTCTTGGAAGGGCTTTTCTTTGTTTATAATCAGGATACATTGAAACAGAAAGTTCATTTTGGGCAGGACTATCATTTTAATCGCTTCTGTCCTTCCTGTCAACATAGGCTGTAATTTACTCCATTTGTTTAAATCTACCTTAATTTCTTTCTCAAATAATTCAACATCGCTTTTAGGCAGCCAAATCCCCAAATATTTAACTTTTCTGTATTAAGCAATTTGTAAGGTCCTCCAACTGTGATTCTTCATTTTTACTTAAGTTCTTTGTCAGCAAAGCCATTTTTTCTCTGTTAATTTTGAATCCTGATATCTTCCCGAACTCATCGTTTATCTGAAATAGTCTCTTTATTTGTCACATGTAGTTTTGTGAGATATTTAGCCTTCACATTGTAGTTTTGTGAGATATTTAGCCTTCCCTGTCAGAGAGCTCTAGTGCCAAAACAAACTACAAACCCCAGGATTCCACATCATGGAGCCATGGCAGTGAAAGCAGCATCAGACTGCATTGTTTCTGCTGTGCAGATGCCACTTAGAACAGTTGACCATTCCATAGTCTGCTGTATCTAAAAATAAATAAAACAACAACACATTGTCAGGCCTTCATCTCATTCACCAACATCCCCAAATCGTCATTATCATTCTAATAACACTACTTCATGTTAGCTTGTTCCTAATTCATCAGGCCATCAATTCTGGCCTGTCCTCCTTCACTATCTCCCATTTTGTGCAGCAGTTCAGCATGGTGTAATGGTGTGAGCATTGGACTATGACTTTGGAGAGCAGGGTTTGAATCCTGCAGGGTGACCTTGGGCAAGTCAGTCTCTCAGCCTCAGAGGATGGCAATGGCAAACCCCCTCTGAAGAAACTTGCCAAGAAAACCCTGTGATAGGGTCACCTTAGAGTTTCCATAAGTTGGAAATGACTTGAAGATGCACAACAGCAACCACCATCTCTTTGCCTCACAAAACAAAGAGAAAGCAGGTTCATCATTCTGTCTCCTTCTACAGAGTGCTTCTGTGCAATCGTCAAGAATCTCGGCCTACTGAGTGGGTGTCCAAGAAAGTTCTCGGAGTGGTAGCACACATCTTCCCCACAGCTATGACGGTTCCCACAGTGATCGTGGCCCGAGCCATGGTGAACAATGTGGTAATGCCAGGAAAGGATGGGCAGAAGGTGGAGATCTTGGAAAATGCAGCTATACATGCACTTGGACAGGCAAAATAATTGGGAGGCCTGTTCTCCCAGGTGACACATTGGTGAAGGGTGCCTTGTCAATTCCCAAGTCCTAACCTTTGCTATTTTTCTTTCCATAGAAGTTGTGCCTCATGCAGTGAGGTCTTTCCTTAAATTGAGGCCTCTTTTTCAGCATGTTAACTAGGCAAATCACCATACTTCTCCTGGCTGTTGTCTTGAATTCTCAAATCCAGATGGCTATGCAATGGTCCTTTTTAACATGTTCAGGCATACCAATCAATGGGAAGAGGAGAATGTGCTTCTTGTGGAACATTTCCTTGTGTGTTGTCCTGTCTATAGTTTGTATGAGCTTTAAGTACCTCAGTGCTTGGTGCTTGATGGATCAGGTCTGATCCCTATACTTGGTTTATCCTTTTAGTCAGGAATATTACTCAAATGAGACAAGCCTTCATGAAACTAGTTTATTATGTCTAAAGAATGGAGACGTGTTCAGGGTAGCTGTGTTTGAATGTACGAGCCTAGTGTCATTATTCATTGGATTAAACATTGTGCTCTAGTAAGTGTTTTCTGTTGATAAAGAAAGCATTTGTAAACTGAAAAGTTCTGCCGTGTCTTCCCTTCAGAAGTGTAGCTGTATGATCTGATTCTTAGAACCTCAACGGTGGGTGCATATACACTAGAAATAATGCAGTTTGACACCACTAACTCATGGTGCCATCCTCCAGAATCCAGAGATGTGTAGTCTTATGAGGCACCAGAACTATTTTGGCAGATAAGTCTAAACACTTTGCCAGATTACAAATCACAGGACCTTGTAAAACAGCAAATTCTATAGGATGGAGCTACAGCACTTAAAGTGGTGTCAACTGATTTCTGTAGTGTAGATATACCCAGTGTCTCCTTATACCAAAGTCAATTATAATGCCTTTACATTGACCCAGCTGCTATACATATCTCAAGGGAAAACTGTAAGAAATAATGGAATATTACAGAATTTTTGTAAAAATGGAAAAGGGAAATTTCTCTAATATTTTTATATTGTATTTTTTTTTCAAGGATGTAAAAGTTGAATTTTGGAAGCTATGTATATTTGCAGATGACTTGGAGCACAATCTAGTTCTCTGCTTTGCCATTGCCTTACTCAAAGAGAAAGAGAGATTATCTTAGTTCTTATACACAGTCTCTGGAGAGGCATCAGTTCAAACGTAAGACTGAGAATCCTGTCACTCTTCACCCAAATGCCTAGACTCTACAGTAGAGCTATCAACTGGCAAGGAGCTCTAAAAATAACAACACCTGAGGTATACTAGTACTGTTCAAGCATTCTTCTCTTAACACAACGAAGGGGAAGGTAAGGATCTGCTACCTTGTTCTGGCCTTTGCCTCACACCCACTGTGCTGCTCACATAGGGAGGTTGCAGACTGCCAGAAATAGTGCAAATTGAGTCCACTTTTAGGGTTAGGGCTAGTGCTAGGGAATCATGGTAATTGTTTGTTTGTTTGTTTTTTTCTGAGACATTGAACCTTCTCTGTCAGAGAGCTCTAGTGCCACAATAAACTACAGTTCCCATGATTCCCTAACCCTAAAAGTGGACTCAATTTGCACTATTTCTGGCAGTCTGCAACCCCCCATAGAAGAGCAAGCTTCAGGAGTAGGAAGGTTGTGGTACCTACAGGAGGGTGCAGCAGTAGAGCAAGTAGAGCTGGTTAGCACATCCCCCTTCTCTCCATGTGATTCACAGTATATGAGGAGGAGGGTTCCCTTATGGTACTCTTATCTTTTGCAGCAATTATATGGGTGGCTTTTGCCAGGTGTACACAGTCACTGGGAAATCTGAACTAGTTGCAGGTTCCCAGCAGGGCAAGACACAAACATGTGGAAACAGGATTTCAAGAGTGTTTCTATCTGAAAATACATCTATTTTGCTAGCATTGCCCACGTTTGCTGCTCAGGCTAAATATTTGTGAAAGAATTTTAAAAGAAGTGAAAAGTCAAATTTCTATAGATTTTCAGTTTCATCAAGTAAGTAGTTACAGAAAATAGGTTATTACTGAATAACTTGCTCTTAAAAATTAATTGATATCTTCCTTCCAAGGCAGGGAAGAGATGCACAATTTGAACGTGAAACATGTTTACAGATAGCCTGGATGCAATTCATGATTTAATATGTTTCTTGTAAGTTAATATTCATAACATGCTTCTAATTGCCTGGATGTCATTCTGTATAGAAAATGCAAATCTATGTTGTTGTGAACCACACTTTGTTTCTCCATTTCTAATCTGTTTCTTTTCTGTCCCTTTTGTCAGCTCGGGAAACAAGCCATAGCTCTCACTTTGGACATAAGAACAGGCCATGTTTTTTTTAAAAAGGAATCCACATAAGCCAGTCCATAGCTTATGGTTTCCCACTGGCTAAAAAGTAAGGTTTTGTTCATAGGGATGGTTTCAGAATCAACAGGCTAGAATTGAACCACCCACACCTTGGTTTACCATTACATGCAAACCTGGCCTTTGAAAACCAAAGCAAATGAATGTCAGGGTTTTGAGGTTGCTAATAAGAGTTATCGCTTGTGTAAAACACTAAACATGCTTCATTGTGCTTTGTTAAATCAGGAACATCTCCTTTGTAAAATAATGAGAAAAGAACTTAGTAATTTTGATGCCATTTCTGAAGCTTTAAATGTATGTCATTTATGCACTTAATAAAATGTTCTGAAATGCAGAACTGATTATAGTAAAGTCATTATGTGTCAAAATGCAACAGCTAGAAACTTCACTATAGAATAGTATTTGTTCTTAGAATCATAGAGTTGGAAGAGATCACAAGGCTCATCCAGTCCAACACCCTGCCACACAGACACAATCAAAGCATCCCTGATATATGGCCATCCATCCTCTGTTTAAAGACCTCCAAAGAAGGAGACTCCACCACATTCCAAGGGAGTGTATTCCATTGTCGAACAGCTGTTACTGTCAAGAGGTTTCTCCTAATGTTGAGGTGGAATCTTTTTTCCTGCATCTTGCATGCATTGTTCCATGTCTTATTCTCTGGAGCAGCAGGAAACAAGCTTGCTCCATCCTCTCAGTATGACATCCCTTCAAATACTTAAACAAGGCTATCATCACCTCTTAACTTTCTCTTCTCCAGGCTAAACATCCCCTGCTCCCTAAGTCTCTCCTCATAGGGCTGTTAGAAAAAGGTCTAAGAGTGTGTGTGGGGGGGGGGGGGGGGGGGGGGGGGGGGGGGGGGGGGGGAGACCAACTCCTGGCACAGCCTGAGGAAGAATCACCCAGATGCAGCCAAAGCAATATACACAGCAGAGTATAAAAAAACCAATAACATCCAGCGGTTGGTATTGGCTGTGCACTGACCACTTTTCACACTTAAAAGAAACCCTCACAAACAACTGATTCATCTAAAGTTTTGGAGGCTTTTATCTTCAGGTTGCAAAAATATAATACAGCTACTGTGAGTACACACACTCCTCTCTGACTTCCAATCAACTCCAACATCTGCTCCACAGCTCCAAACTAACTCACAGTAGCTCACAACAATAACCTGCTGCTCCAATAATAATTCTCAACAGACAGAACTTCATGACCAGTCTCCTGGTCCACTTATATAGTGTGTTGCCTGTGAGTCATCATTCAGCACCACATAGCACGATGCAGTCCTGTGGAAACCTTGCATCATGCCGTGTGCTTGTGACTGAGCAGTCTGTGGCTGTCTCACAGAATACCTGTCATCTCTCAATCAAAATATTTAATTACTCTCACAAGGGCATGGTTTCCAGACATTTCACCATTTTAGTTGACCTCCTTCGGACACGATCCAGCTTCTCAACATCCTTTTTGAATTGTGCCCAGAATTGCACACAGTATTCTAGGTGACACCTGACCAAAGCAGAACAGAGTGGCAGTATTACTTTCCTTGATCTAAACACTATACTATGCAGCCGAAAATCACACTGGCCTTGTTAGCTGCCACATCACACTCAGGTTCAACTTGTTGTCTACTAGGACTCCTAGATCCCTTTCACAGATAATCTTGTTAAGCCAGGTGATTCCCCCCCCCCATCCTATATGCATTTCATTTTTTTTCCCTAAGTGCAGTACCTTACATTTCTTTGTGTTGAAATTCATTTGTTAGCTTTGGCTCAGGTTTTTAATCTATTAAGGTCATTTTAAATTTGTCCTGTCCTCTGGGGTATTAGTTATTCTTCCTAATTTAGTGTCATCTGCAAATGTGATAAGCATGCCCCCTATTTTTACATCCAAGTCATTGATAAAGATGTAGAATAGCACTGGGCCTAGACAGACATCTGTGGCACCCCACTGGTCACTTCTCTCCAGGATGAAAAGGAGCCATTGCTGAGCACCCTTTGGGTTCACCTGGTCAACCAATTACTAATCTGTTTAACGGTTGCATTGTCTAACCCACATTTTACTAACTTGTTTGCAAGAATGTAATGGGGGACCTTGTCAAAACCCTTACTGAAATCTAGATATGCAATATCCACAGCGTTCCCTTCATCTACCAAGCTGGTAATTTTATTAAAAGAGAGAGAGAAAGAAATCACATTAGTGTGGTATGACTTATTACTCTGAAACCCATGTAGACTTTTTGTGATTATGGCATGCCCTTCTAAATGTGCACTGACTCTTTGTTTAATGATCTGCTCTAGAATCTTTCATGGTATTGAACAATAACTGAACAATAATTGTTGGGATCCTCTTTTTCCCCCTTTTTGAAGATGGGGACAGCATTTGCCTCCTCCAGTCTGCTGGGACTTCTCCTGTTCTCCAGGAGTTCTCAAAGGTTATTGTCAATGGCTCCTAGATTACATTTACCAGTTCTTTTAATACCCTTGGATGTAGTTCATCTTGTTCACCAGATATTCCTGTACTAACTCTTTCTTGCTGCATTTCCCCTATCGTGACCTCTGCTCCATTTTCCTTAGGTTAAGCACCCTTTTCCTTTTTTGAGAAGACTGAGGCAAAGAAGGTGTTGAGTAGTTCTGCCTTTTCTCTGTCCCTCTTAGCGCTTTGCCATCTTCTGCACGTAGTGGCCCTACCATTTCCTTCTTCTTTTTGCTGCAAACATTTTTTTTAAAAAGCCCTTTTTATTGTTCTTAACCTCTAGCAAGCCTGAGCTCATTCTACGCTTTAGCTTTTCTGACTTTACCTCTACACACGCTATTTGTTTGAATTCCTCTTTGGTAATTTCCTCCTTTTTCCATTTCTTATACATGCCCCATTTAAAAGTGCTTTAGTGTTCCATCCTGGTTTCTTGAGACATCTCCCCTTTTTCCTCCTTATTGGAACAGTTTGAAATTGTGCCTTCAGTAGCTCCCTTTTGAGAAACTCCCATCCATCCTGAACTTCCTTCTCTTTTAGTGTACCTGTCCGCAGGATCACCCCCAGTATTTCCCTAAGTTTACTGAAATCAGCTCTCCTAAAGTCTTGAATGTGTGTCTGCCTATGCCTGGCTTCTCCTTTCTACTGTACAGCAAACTTCAGGAGAACATGATCACTTCCACTTAAGGATCCCACCGCTTGTACCCCATTAACCAGGTCATCCCTTTTAGGATAGCTAATCCCTTTGTTGCCTAAAATAGCTGATCCCTTTGTTGCCGCTTCCACCTTTTGGACCATGAAACTTCCAGGCAAATGAGGAATTTGCTAGACCTTGAGGTTTTGGCTGAGTTTGACTTCCAGCAAATATCAGGATAGTTGAAATCACTCATCACTACTACATCTTTATTTTCTGAGTATAGGACCATCTGTTCATCCAATTCCTCAGTCTGACTTGGGGGTCTGTAGTAGATTCCCACAATAACATCCCTGTTGTCCCCCGCCCCTTTCATTTTTATCCAGATGCTCTCCACCTGGCTTCTAGAATACAAGTCCTGGATCTCTTCACAGGTGTAAAAATCCCTGAGATATAATGCTATTCCTCCTCCTTTCCTATTTGGCCTGTTTCTCTTGAAAAAGTTATACCCCTCTATTACTACATTCCAATCATGAGACTCATCCCACCAGTTTCAGTGATGCCTATTATATTATATTCGCTTTTTTGTGTTAGGAGTTCAAGTTCATCTTGCTTATTTCCCATGCTCTGTGCATTAATGTAGAGACATCTAAGACTATGCGTCCTCCCCACTTTCTGCCTGTGTAAAGTTTTTTGCCTCCCACTTTTGGGTCCTTGCACTATTTGCCTTGTTCCCTCTGTAACAATTTGACTATTATCTCCAGCCCTTGATGAACTCCTGCCTTTCAAAATACTATCTCCCTCCACCATATAATTCAGGTTGAACTCCTCCTTATCAAATTTTTGAGACTATTGGTAAAAACATTTCTGCCAACTGACGTGAGATGCAAGTCTTCCCTTGCCAGAAGTCCCCCCTCATGGAACTGTAGCCCACAATCCAAGAATTCAAATGGTTCTCGGTGGCACCATCTGCGGAGCCAGTTGTTGACATCTGCTATTTTTCTCTCTGTTCCTGGACCATGCCCTTCAACTGGGAGAAGAGATGAGATGACAACCTGTTTATCCAGCTCTTTCATCTTCCTACCCAGAGCCTCATAATCCCGTATAATATTCTGAAGGCTGTGGCTTGCAGTATCAATGGTTCCCATGTGAACCAAACGAAAAGGGTAACAGTCAGTAGGCTTGACATCATGGATCTTTGCCCCAGGGAGACAACACACCTCCCAAGACATCTTGTTGGCCCACAACCCACTGCTTCTGTACCCATCAGCAAGAAGTCCCCCACAACCACTACATGCCTCCTCCAACGCTTAGCAGCAGCCATTCCCTGCGGTGATTCTACCAAGATCTCCTGCACTTTCCCTGAAGACTGTCTCTGCTGCTTTCCTCATTATCCCTGATAAGGGAGAGGGCTTCAAATCAGTTCTGTAGCTGCAAGCTCCCAGAAAGATCCCTGTTGTTCCTAGTTGTGTGTGTCACATTCCTCCAACTGTTTACCTCCTATGTATGTGAGTGATCTCTCCCCATAAACTTCCTCCATGTGTTCCCCAACCAGGACAGTCTATTCCATTCTCTCCAGGAAAATGTATTGCTCTCTAATATGCTGAAGTTTAGATACCTGGGCTTCCAGCTACTGGACTTTCTCTTCTAACAGGGATACCAGCTTGCACTTGGTGCGGGTGAAGTTACCCACACCCGTAGGCAAGAACACAAACATCCCACAACTGTTGCAGGTAACTGCAGCAGCTCCCTCACTGTCCATACTGAGAAGTCTTAAGGAAGCATTGAAACAGGACTGTGAACTTCCCCCTCAAAAACTGCCTATTAAACACCCAGGTAAAAGACCCCTGTTGGCCTGGCTTGTTCCCAAGCGCTGTCACCGAGCTCAAGAGACTGAGTCTATCGCTATAGAAAGCTACTGGCTGCTAGCTCCTACTCGAGGCAAGTCTCTGATTCACTTTCTCTTTGCCAAATCCCTCCACAAGCTCCTTAAAGAAAATAAAAGTTGTAAGTAAAGAAGCCCTGAAACTGACTGTAGAGGGTGGTGCTCACCTCCGTTATTAAGCCAAAGAACCAGCATTGTCTGAAGTTGACCCCGGAGGTCATATGACAGCATGACTGCACAGAATGCTGTTACCTTCCCACCAAAGTGGTACCTATTTATCTACTTGCATTTGCATGCTTTCAAACTGCTAGGTTGGCAGAAGCTGGGACTAGTGACAGGAACTCACCCCATCAGGCAGCACCCAGGCCTCAAACTGCCAACCTGCTGATCTTGCAATTGTCAGAATTGGTATCTTAACCACTAAGGGCCTGTACAGACTGCCGAAATAATACAGCTTGAGGCCACTTTAACTGTCCTGGCTCAGTGCTAAGGAATCATGGGAACTGTAGTTTATTGCGGCACCAGAGCTCTCTGACAGAGAAGGCTCAATGTCCCAGAAAAAAACCCACAATTTCCATGATTCCCTAGCACTGAGCCAGGACAGTTAAAGTGGCCTCAATCTGCATTATTTCTAGCAGTCTGTAAAGGCCCTAAGCCACCACATCCCTCTCCTCTAAGCCTCCCTTTACTGGGAGTTATTTCCTCTTTTCCTAGCAGCCCAAAATGTCACTGATTAAAAACAACATACTCATCAGCATTTCAAAGCAGCAATACAATTGAAACAAATAAATATTGTGCTATAAATGTTAATGAATAGATAAACAACTACAGCTTTAGTTTCTTAATTTTAATGAGTGCATCTGGAAGGAATTAGACTTTTTGGAGGCTCTTCTCACAGTGGTACATTACTGTAATACAAAACAGCCTTTTCCTTAAAGAGTGACTTCTCCTTGTTTATATACATTGTTTTTAACAACACTTCCTACAGCATTCCAGCTGCTGAAATAACATATCATTTATCATTTCAATGGCCTTGAACATCTTTAGGTAATTGAAAAAGATTAAGTGTTATTTAAACTCTTAAATAAGTTGAGAGCCCTGAGGAAAAGCCCCAAAATAGAATGGATTTTGATTCTAAGAAATGTCTATCTAAACAAAAACATCTTTCTCTGCACAGACCAGAATGGAGGATTGTGCTTTGGTAGCCTTTGAGGAGTGGAGAGTATTGAATCATAATCAAAAGGCCATTGCTGTTACTGATTTGATCTCTGTGTCCAGCCATCAACAATCCTGGGTCTGCAGGACAAATATTGTTGGCCTATTAACTTCCATCATTCATCTACAGCTAGTTGTCAGAAAGTTGTCACCAGCAGCAGGACCCATGTTTGTAGGGGGCACTCAACTAGACATGAAGAACATATGGCCTGTGGATGTTTTGTTTTAAAAGAAGATGTTCATAGGTTGAAAGACAGGTGAATCCATTCAAAACCCAGGAAACACCCATTGTTCTTACGCCAGTCATTTGACTAAAATGCAGGTAAACGCTATGATTGCAGTCCTATACGCACTTACTTAGAAATAAACCTGACTGCGGTCTGAGTTTCTTTGGAGTATACACAGGATTGGATCATGTGACAACAGCAATGTTTCATATGGCATCTACTTGTTTAGCATTTTCAGATACAAGCATACATCACTTAACAAACCCACTGACAAAGAAGCTCCTTTTCACAATGTCTTTTTCTATCTGCCCAGCCCTTTACCTTCTTACCCTCTATTTAGGTTGAAGGTTTGGGATTTTGTTTGTTTTGTTTTGTTTGTTATTTTTAGCAATATTGACATTGGGAAGATGGCGAAGGAGGGCTGGAGTAGCACAGACTTTCAATTTCAGGTCAAAGCAGTGAGTCTGCAGTAAACCATACAGTAAACTACAAGTGCCAAGCTAAAAGCAGGTACCTCCAGAATGGCTTACTTGAGCATGTGTGAAGCACAAAACAGAAAAGAGCATAAGCCTACTTCACCAATCTACCTTCCAGTGTGTTAAAAATCCAGAGAAGCATGACCACCAAAATGGAAAGCATAAGAAAATGAAGACTAATGAGGCAAAAATTATTATTATTATTATTATTATTATTATTATTATTATTATTATTATTTTGGATACAACTTCTTAGAAGAAACTCAAAGGGTTCTAGGAGGTTCAAAATATTACTGTTTATTTATGCAAGACTTATCTGATCTAGTAGTTTCATTATCCGCAGGGGATCCGTTCTGCATCCCCTGGCAGGTAACAAAAACCACAGGACCTCAAGTCCCATTCTTTGCTATGGCAGCACGCTATGCATGCACCTCCATTTAAAATAATGGGGTTCACTGTCCATGGAAGCTCAAATCCACAGATAGCAAGCCTGCAGATAAGAAGAGCCCACTGCTTCTCTGCTGTCACAGTGTTCTCATCACATATTCTGTTAAGTACACTTGCCTGGATAAGGGAATAGTGCTTTCAGCAGAGGCCAGGAGTGAGTAACAGTTGCTCTCCACTCGTTTTGGACTACATCTCATCTAATTCCTTACCATTGGCTACACTGGCTGAGAATGAAAAGCGTTGTAGGCCAAAATACACAATCAACAGAGATTTAGATGGATATCATTATTAAAGGGAATAAATATCTTATCAAAGTTGGTGGTATCTACTTATCTCATGGTGGATAAGGTCCACCACCCAGTAGGTGAGGGAGCCAAATCTCACACACATCTCATTGTTTCTCTCCATGGCCTATATTGAAGTGGGGAGCTTTTCAACACAACCTCCAGGGCCAGATTTCCTCAGGGGAAAGTGGTTGTGGTCAAATGCAGGCAATGGGCGAGGCTAATCCCAGATTTAGGTAGGGTAAATGTGTAAGCACATGCATCTGTTTACACACATACATATTAATTCTCTCCTTCCTTACACACTATGCAACACCACCATGTTCAACATGATACTACAATTTTTTCCAAATCTGAATGGTGGCCCAGATATGCTTGCAAGTTAGATACACTTTGGAGGAGATGTCAACTTTACCTTACACTCAAACACTTGCCCAGTAAAACCAGATCTTTCCAAACAATAAATGTCACCACAAATTGAGCAAAGAAAAGATTAATCACCTCACTCCTCATCTTCACTCCTCTTCACTGATTAATCACCTCACTCCTCATCTTCACTGATTAATCCTCCTCACTCCTCCTCTTCACTGATTAATCACCTCACTCCTCATCTTCAAGGTGTAAGTCAATTACGGTGACATAGAATAAGACTTCAATGCCATAGAACAGATGATTTCATACTTTTGAGCAGGCTAAGACTCAAACTGCAGCACCCCCTCTTCCTAAAATGCAGCTGTATGTCTATGGTGTAGTCGTTTGAGCACTAGACTATGACTCTGGAGACTAGTGTTCGAATCACATTTGGCCATGGAAACCCACTGTGTTACCTTTGGGCAAGTCCCATTCTCTCAGCTTCAGAGGAAGGCAAAGGTAAATTCCCTCTCAAAACAAATCCTGCCAAGAAAACCTCATGATAGTGTTGCTATAAGATAGAAACAACTTGAAGGCACACAACAATGTCTATTATACTCCCATGCTTTCCATTTTGACACTTACCCAGTATGCAATATGAATTTTATGAACATTCAGTTTCTCCTGGGCTTTGGGGAAAAAAAAGGTTTTTAAACATAGCACATGGAAAGAGGGAATAGCACTTGGCAGAACTACAGAATGCTTCACTAAATGAGTATTTGGGGGTATCTGTATGCTTTGGAAAGAGGTCCAGAATGACAGCTTTCTCAGATTTATATTACCTAGATTCATCTTAACATGATAAATATAGATTGTTTTCTGAAACTGATTTGAACTTGTCCTTCAGTTTATGTTTAGTTTTTTATTTCTAAAATGATATGAATAGGAACTAAATATTGCCTTAATATAGATAGTGACTTCTTACCTATTAACCCTTTTAATCACAGAACTGTAAAACTGCATATGATTACTTATTATTTATTACTTAGTTCCACATTCTACAACCTAGTGCTCTTGATCAACATTGGACTTCAATATCCATCTTTCCCCAGCCACATAGCCATTAGCCACGTTTGCTGAGAGATACTGAAAGGCATAGTCCAATACATCTCAAGAATACTAATTTGGAGAAAGCTGAGTTGAGCATACATAGAGATCTTAACTTGTTCCCCATGTTCATATCAGATTAGTTGTTGATGTGCTGTTGTGTCCCTTAAATAGTCTCCAAATTATGGAGACACTAAAATGAAATGGGAGTGCCATTACATTTGATAGTCCTGATGAGAAATATATATTTGAGACAAGAGGCTACAGTTAGAACAAAATATGGAGAAACAGAATGGTTCCCAATTGACACAAGGGTCAGGCAAAGCTGATTTCTATCACCCTATTTGTTCAACTTGAATGCAGAAAATATATGAAAAGCAGGTTTAGACTCAGAAGAAGGAGATGTGAAGATAGGAGGAAGGAATAAAAACAATCTGAGGGTCTCTGCAAAAAGGCCGGCCTGGGGCTAGAGTTGGGGCACGGCAGCCATACACCGGCCACCCCACCCCAATGCCATCCTGATGCCGCTGCACCTAAAGGGTGAGGAAGAGCCATGGCGCCGGCTCTTATGGAGGCCTTTTGCAGCCCCTAAAAGGAGCGGCATTTTGCCATTCTTTTCATGGTGGCAAAAGGGAGGATCAGGGCCATGGCATAGGGTTGCTGCAGCCCCAATCCACCACTTCCCGGGTGGCCCAGAGCAACCCGTCTGCAGAGGCCCTAAGATATACAGACAACATCATATGTCTTGCAAAAAGCAACACACACTTGAAACAATTACCACTTAAAGTTAAAGAAAAAAGTGGAAAGATAGGGTAACTGCTGACCATAGAGAACAAAAATAATGACCACAGAGAATTTACACAAATTCAACCTAGGACTTTATCACATGGAGGCAAATTGCTTAAATCCCATGCAGAAACAGGATTTAAAAATCTGAAAAAACCCCCACAAAAGTAGGTTGTTTTTCAGACATATTTGTGTAAAGGAGAAATAACATGAAATTAACCCAAACAGAAAGTCACCAAAACCCACTCCTTTCCCGAAAGTAAAAAGGAGAGGTTTTGTCATCTTTCTGTTGGGTTTATTTTCACATTATTTCTCTTTCACGCAAACGTCTGAAAAACCTCCAATTGCGGGGTTTGCCTACTTTCTTTTCAGGTTAACCCTGAACGTCATGTGAAAAACAACCCGCTTTAGTGAAATTTTTGAAGAAAATTTTAAAAGAATATTTTAAAAAAATACCTGGGGCCTCTTCTTTCTCCTCCTCCCTTCGCAACTAAAATGGTGAAGGGTCTGGAAACTAAGCCCTATGAGGAACGACCTAGGGAGCTGGGGATGTTTAGCTTGGAGAAGAGAAGGCTGAGAGGTGATATGATAGCCGTGTTTAAATATTTGAAGGGATGTCATATTGAGGAGGGAACAAGCTTGTTTTCTGCTGCTCCAGAGACTAGGACCCGGAACAATGGATGCAAGCTGCAAGAAAAGAGATTCCACCTCAACATTAGGAGGAACTTCCTGACAGTAAGGGCGGTTCGACAGTGGAACACACTCCCTTGGAGAGTAGTGGAGTCTCCTTCCTTGGAGGTCTTCAAGCAGAGGCTGGATGGCCATCTGTTGGGGATGCTTTGATTGGGAGTTCCTGCATGGCAGGGGGTTGGACTGGATGGCCCTTGTGGTCTCTTCCAACTCTATGATTCTATGATTCTATGAGAGGGGATGCAGACTGGCACTTTAGGCCAGCTTGGGGGTGGAGTTGGGTTGGGGCAGCCACACACCGGCTACCCCAACTCCACCCCGCCAGAAGGGACGACTTCAGGGGATCGGCCCCCGACTCAACAAGGTTGCCTACCCCTGCTCTACAGGGAAAGGCAATATTTCTGCCCCTTCTCACCCCACCCTACCACTGAGTTAATTGAGGGCAATTTTTTGTGTGCTTTGAACTCACTTTTTAGCAACTGAAGTACATTGAGGACAGAAGGAGAAAGTAGAAGGTAATCAGAGACATTTTTAAAACAGCTGAAAAAGTGGGATGCTAGAGGATTAATAAGGACTGTCCCACCCAAATTAGGATAGTTGGAAGGTATGAAATGGCATTTCTGAAGGCTCCACTGAAATTTGAATGACTGCAATGCTAGAAGTTTGGGGACTGCAGGAAAATTTCATGGGGGTCAGAATTTTGGGGGGGAAGGCCATGCCCTCATATTGCCCACTTACACCAGAGAAGTACATCCCTGCTCCATGCCCACACTGCAACCACATGGTCCAGGGCAGCAGGTAAGGAAATACTCCTTCTTGATCTGTCTCAGCTCATGTGTGTGAAAAGCCAGGTGGGTAAGAAATAAAACTCAAGCTAGCAGGCCCTTCTAACCAGTGGGGAAGCCTTGTTGTGCTGGGGGCTTCAGCAGAGACCCTATAATATCTATCTCAGAGGGAAGCTCTTTCAAAAGTTCACTCATGACACAATCAGTTGATGTGATTTTCAGTGAATCAAAGGGACTGGGGACTGTAGTTTTAGAGGCTGGCAACCTGTGTGCCCCCAATAATGCTGGACTGCTGTGTCCATCAGCCCTAGTCAGCATTGTAAATGATGCTGGGAGGTGCAGTCCAACAACCAGAAAGCCACAAGTTGAAAGAGAAGTACATGTACATGTAATGATGGACTCCAAAACCAAAGCAGTCAAGAGTATGGAAGCTTGTTTGCCTTCTTGTGAAATTAATTGCCTATCTAGGGGATTATGAGAATAGCAAAGTTAATGAAAAGTTGCTTTTCAAAGTATACTTTGTAGGACAGTACAAAGGGCCTTATTAAAAGTCTGCAAAAGTTTCTAATGCTAGAGGGAGAAGAAACCTATTTGCAGGCCCTCAGGGGAGAAAGTTGTGTTTTGGAAAGAGAGAGGCAAGTCCCAGAGGATGAGAGAAATACTGTTTTGATTTAATGAGTAAAGAGATCATCATAATCCAATATATTCTTCCTTTTAATAATAAGCTCTCTTGTTTGTAAGCTGAAATTGAAAACATACCAATAAATAAAACAGTGATAAAACTGGCATCCCAGTTTGGATCATCAACAGGATTTCATTTATGTATTTTCACTGATTTGCAGCTTAACAAATTTTTAATGTGGCAACCATAGGTTCATCAACTGGCCTTCAGTCGTTGCTATCTCCAAATCATCCATATTTGGGCAAAAATACCATCTTTCAAAGAAAGTCCCTCCATTTATCAGGGCCTTCTCCCAGCTAACAAAATGTTAACTGGGGGGGGGGGTACTGTACTGGACAAGGAGGATTACATCACTGGTGGTTTGAGGGCAACCATTCAATCAGATGGCCATGGTGGGAGAAACTGCTGCATTGTTGCTGAGGAGGCCTGAGAGAGAGAGATTGAAAGCCTGAGGAAAAGAAGAAGGCTGAGTGGGAGGGGGCAAAGCCTTGGCCTATGGGCCTGTGTATTAGTCAGGGAGCCAGGTTTGGGAACATGGCTGATACGATTATAATTTTGTAAAGGTAAAGGTAGTCCCTTGACCTGAATGTCTAGTCATAACCAACTGTAGGGGATGGTCCTCATATCCATTACTAAGCCAAAGAGCCAATGTTGTCTGAAGATGACTCCAGTGGTCACGTGGCCAGCATGATTGCACAGACCACTGTTACCTTCCCACCAAAGTGGTACCTATTTATCTACTTGCATTTGCATGCTTTCAAACTGCTAGGTTTGCAGTAGCTGGGACTAGTGATGGGAGCTCACCCCATCATGCAGCAACTAGGCATCGAACTGCCAACCTACCGACCTTACAATAATCAGAATTGGTATCTTAACCACTAAGCCACCACGTCCCTTATAATTTTGCAACTGATACTTTAAATTTGTGCCAGGAGGACCAGTTGTCCTTCATGTTGTTTTGATCTTTTACCTTTTCCTTAAGTACTGCCTCTTTACACAGCTTTTCATGGCCTTAGCTTGGCTAGTGCTTCATTGGTTGTCAATTACCAGTCCCAGCAATGTCCCAATGCATTGATAGGGGGTAATGGGTGGGGGCAGCAAGTGTTTTGGGATTGAAGGTGGTCTCAAGGCGTCCTATCCAGCTCAACAGGAGTGGAGAGGGACCATAGAGAACCTTCCCATGGTGGCAAGAGGTTCCTCTGCTTCTGTTTTAGGAGATTATCACATTGGCATAAAATCCAACTGCTCCCCAACGGAATACAGTCAGGTTGCAGGTTGCTACTGAGTATTATCGCATGTGGTAGTTGCTGCTGCTGCCAGGCAAGTGCAACCCAACTGTATCCCGGGTCCCAGGTGTGCTTTGGAGGCTGCTTTTCCAAAACGGCAAGCTCCCAGCTTGGAAAAGCGGCCTCTGAAGCGCACCTTGGACCTGGGATACAACCAGGTCGCTCTCACCCAGCAGCAGCAGCAGCAGCAGCAGCCACTTGTGTGCGATAATACCTGATAGTAAACCCACTACCTGACTGTATCCCGTTGGGGAGCAGTCAGATTTTATGTCAGTGTGATAATCTACTTGCTCCCTGGAAGGGAATTTAAGGCAGGGTAGGAAACAGAGAAAACCTTCACACTAATATTACTATCAGTGGAAAATGGAGGAAAGTAATCTCTATGGAAAGACTATCCCAGTAGTCAGTCCCCCTCACAAAGATTAACGTTTCAAATGAAATTTCATTCGTTTTTCACTCTGTTTAAGTCGCCAGTTCTAAATCTTGTCCCTCTGTCTCCCTCTGCTGGATTAAACCATGGAACAGTCTCTTTCAAGACACATTGTGCTGTGAATGTTTGCAATAAAACATCTGGACACAGGGCAATCAGACTTTAAAAATTATTTTTAAATGCATTTATTAAAGGCACTAAGTCCCTGGATGGTTGCCTGAGATTTATTTTGGGTTTTTTAAATTTAAAATTTATTCCAAATAAATCAAAGGAAATAATGGGGGGGATGTGTATGTGTGTGTCTTTTGTGTGCCTTCAAGTCACTTCTTACTTATGGTGACCCTAAGGCAAACGTGTCATGAGGCTTTCTTGGCATGGTTTGTTTAGAGAAGGTTTGCCATTGCTTTTCCCTGAGGCTGAGAGCATGTGACTTGCCCAATGTCACCCAGTGGGTTTCATGGCCAAGTGGGAATCGAAGTCTGGTCTCCAGAGTTGTAGTCCAACACTCAAACCATTACACCACTCTGACTCTCTCTCTCTCTCTCTCAAAAAAACCCAAAACCCAAAACCCAACAACACGATGAGTCAAATCTAAATACTACAACTGGATGTTTTACCAAATATCTGAATATCAAATATATTTTTCAAGAATTTTCCAGGCCGGAGAGTCGAAGTTAAGTTACCAACATGGAGCAGGTCATGTAGGCAAAGGGATATTCATTGGACATCCCTCCTCCATTACTGACTCAGTATTCTAAGAAATGCTTAAATATTAGGCTAGCCCAGCATGTCCTGATCAAAGATTAGTTTGGCCACTGATAAGAAGCTTCTGCAGCCTTTATCTGTAACCCCTGAATACAGCATTATTGTCCCTCATTCTGAGGCACCCTTAATGCACTTATAGTTTTCTGCTCTTCTGCTTTTCTGTTTATTTGCAAATAAACTGTGAATCCTTGTTCAAGAAACACTCATGCTCTGAAGTCAGTTCCTTGGCTTAGAACTCTCTCTTTTCGAGAGTGTGAGGTGACAGGCCTGTTTTCTTAGGGTGACCTCTTCCAATTTCATGCATTTCTAACTAAGCCTATAACTCAGGGGTAGGCAAATTTTTTGAGCTGGGGGCTGGGTTGCTGTCCCTCAGACAATTGGGGGGCCAAAGCACCAAAAATAAATAAATAAATAAATAAATATAATTTTTAAAATAAAAATAAATAAATAAATATGCATGCACACTCTCTCAGCCCCAGAAAAGCCAAGAACAAGTAATAACAACAATAGTCAATATCATCATGGCAGGCGGTGGCAGCGGTGGCAGGACCGGATTGGGGCCAGTCCAAAGGCCTCGGGGGGCCACTTCCGGCCCCCGGGCCTTAGGTTGCCTACCCCTGCTATAACTGTTTCATTTCAAGGCTCTGAGCCTCTATCTTAAGACCAAACTCCACTTTTGCTTCTTCCTGTGCAACACTCCACAGTCCACAGGCTGCAAATAAGATGATGTCCCTTGTGTAAAAAGGGAAAAATCAAGGTTTGCATTTTGGAATTTAATATTTTTAAAATATTTTCAAGCCATGGGTGCTAGAATCCATGGATAAACAAAATCTGTGGATATGGAGGACTTACTGTAACTATAAAACTACAACTATGACTATGTAACTATAACAACATAACTACAGTGCTCCAATTTGCTGTTGTTTTTAACTGCCTTTGCATCAATCTCAACCCGATGGCAACCCTATGGATGAGACATCTCCAGCCCCCCCCCCCCATCCTCTACTGTTCTGCCCAACTCCTGCAAACTCATATTTGTGGTCTCTTTAATAAAGAGCATGTGACAGGGTAGGAAGCAGAGCATGTCGCCTTCCTTTCTTTCTACTTCCCTCCACCTTTCCTAACATTATTGTCTTTTCCAACAATTCATGTCTCCTCTTGATGTGTCCAAAGTACGACAGTCTAAGTCTTGTCATCTTGCCTTCCAGGGATATCTCTGGCTTGATCTGCTCTAGGACCCATTTGTTTGTCCTTCTTCTCCAGCACCACATTATCTCAGATACATTGATTATCTTCCTACCTTCTTTTAATACCTCTATGAAAATTCAAAAGTAATGGTATTCACTAATGGATTCAATTCAAACCCATTTCAACTGCAAAGAGGCACCAAACATGGTTTCTCCCTATCCCCACTTCTTTTTGCCCTTTCCATTGAACCCTTAGCTGGTTTCATCTGATCTAATCCAGCAATCACAGGCATTTCTATTAATGGTCACCAACACAAAATAGTACTTTAGGCAGTTGGCATTTTGCTCTTTCTAAGTAATCCAGAACTGGTTTTTTTCCAGACTTAAAAAGTACTATTGATATCTATGGTGTGCACTCTGGCCTCACAAACAATTTTCAAAAATTTACGATCATGCGTCTAAATACCACAGCCACACAACATATAAAATGGCAAACTCTGACAAGCTTACAATTTCAACCATCTGGGTTTAAATATCTTGGGATCATTATCACAAAAGACCTAAATCAATTATTACCTTGCAATTATAACCCCATTAATAAATGGATGAGAACAAAACTTTAAATATGGAAGGCCTTGAAACTATTCTTACTGAGTAGAATTGCCTTAGGACCATAACAGATGGCTACAAAGGGGCAGCTTGAAGCCACCTCCACCAAAGAAATCATTGGAGCCATGGCAAAAACACACCGTGGCCCCAATCCACCTTGAACCCAGCCTATTTTGGGTTCTCCTATTTAGGTCAGGAAAGAGCCATCTTTGCCAGTCCCACCACAACTCCAGGGCAGTATCTGGGCACTCTTGTGGTGTGCGGCTTGTAAACATCAGGCCACCAGAGCATCTTGAAACTGCTCACATCTGGATGGCTGACTTCAGTAGGTATCAAGGGACTGCCAAAAACAAATTCTGAAGAGTGGGTGCAAGCCACAAACAAACAAACAAACATGGACTTTGTCAGAACTGCCAGAAGAAAAAAGAGCAATTGGCTGTAGATGAGCCTTTACCACAAAGCAAGATGGGAAACTTGAATCCCCAACATTTATGGGTTATGGGCCCAGAGTCTTTTTTTTTTTAATGTACATCTTCTGAATACCTTTTGGCTGCAAGAAAGCCTTTACTACTCAAACAATAGATAATGACTTCTGCTAATCCTAATCCCACAATGACCACTGAAATATTAATTGGCACAAATTATATAACATGGTCATGGAAAACGCAAATGTACTTGACTTTGATGGGATTATTTAAAGCACTGAATGGGCAGAGAACCACAGAAGCAAGAAAACAATAACAACAATTTGATGAAAATCAGCTGCTTACCTTTGCCTATGTGTTGATCCCAGCATAGTTTACCATATCCAAGGTTTGACCAATGAAAGATAAATATGGGACAAACTACAGAAAGTATTTCAGCAAGTACTTCTAATCAAACAGCTCTCATGATAAAACTTATTAACACAAAGTTGTCCCAGCCTCAATTTTTGAATCAGCATATCAATGGCTTTATGATAGCTTTGTCTGGAGTTACATCACCTGAGGGTTCTTTCCCAGAACATGCAAAATTTGGACTATTTTTGGCTAGCCTTCCAAAATATTACTATCCAATAATTAATGCTCTGCAAGTTAAAGTAGATGTTCCTTTGCAAGATGCTATTGCTCAAATTATTGAATTTCAAAATAGGCAGAATTTGATAGAAGGCAACTATGATGTAAAAGCCACAGAGAATTAGTTCAACTTGTTAATGAGGATTTGCATATCAAAGCCTCTTCTTCTCCAAGAACAAATGGATACAATTTTAACAAGGCAAAGCCAAGACTGAGAAGCAAAAATCACATGTGAAGAAAGGCAATTTTAAGAAAGCAGCTTTTAACCCTAAACAGAGATCTTCCAGTCATGTTGATATTGGTTTGATTCATGAACAATTACTTCAAATTGCTGAAGGTAAATATAATAATGCAGTTCTTGTGGATAGTGGAGCAAGTGCACATTACGTCAATAGCAAAGAATGGTTTGTTGAGTTTAATACAAATGTAATGTTTCCTGTTTATCTTGCTAACGGCCAATAACTTTTTGGTCAGGGAAAAGGGACTGCTTTTTTGCAAACAAAACTTGGTCCTGACAGACTAGGAACCTTACAAATCCCTGATGCCTACTATGCGCTAGATTTAGAAGCTCCTTTTATAGTGTGCAAACCACAACATCAAGAGGCAACCATGTCAGTTTCAGACAGCAATCCTGCTTTGGTTTTCATGACAAAATTTGATTTTTAGAGCAGACTTAGGATCTCATGGTTGTTATCAAATGCAGATTTTGTATTCATCTGCAAACAGTGTGACTCAATGTAATCACAAGAACTGTTCAATTTTATGCCATTGCAGATTTACTAATCAAAATGTAGAAAAATATTATGAGACTGGCTAATCAAGAGCTTGCAAGGGACTTTAAGTTTTTAACAGAGGGGTGGGATATAAATTATTATTATTATTATTATTATTATTATTATTATTATTATTATTATTATACTCCAACAATGAAAAGTGTGTAGAATGTTTGAAAGCAAAGGCCTCAAGAGCTCCACACCCTCCAGTTATTGACAGGCAATCCAACAAGGCATTGATCTTCTATATGCTGATCTTTGTGGGCTAATAAATTAAAGGTCTGCAGGTGGAAACCCTTACTTTATGACTATTATTGATGACTTCAGCAGGTATACACACACTTACCTTCTCAGAGAGAATAGTCAAGCTTTTCAAACATTCAGAGTACTTTGAGTCGCTAATAAATTTGTCTATAAACCCAAGAGCCTGTGCACTGACAAATGTGGTGAATTTGTCAATGCTGAATTTGATTAATTTTTAAAGGAACATGGTATATAGAGCGTCACACCACACAGGCTTATTCTCCAGAACAAAATAGTGTGGCAGAGAGAATGAACAGAACTCTCAAGGAGATGGCAGTCACCATGCTTTTGGAGGCTAAGATGCCTAAACACTATTATGCCATTATGACTGCTACATACCTGTGTAACCAACTGCCAAATAAATCCAAAGATGTGACCCCATTTCAGTTATGGTGTGGAGTTAAACCTGAATAGAACCATAAACCTGAATAGAACCATCTGAAGGTTTTTGGAAGCAAAGTATATACCTACATTCTCCGACATAAAAGAGGCAAACTTGATTGCAGAAGTGAAGAGGGAATTTTTGTTGGTTATGCTAGGAATGGTCACATAATTCTAAATCCAGATGGGTGCACAACAAAATTAACTAGTGCTGTTTATGCTGATGAAAGACCACAGCCCAAATCAAATCCAAACCAAGATGTCTCTCTAGATTCATTTGCAGTTGAACCAGCAACCAGAGCACATGGAATTCTCTCATCCTCCAGAGGTTTTACATTCAGAAGGGGCTACACCTGCAGTGGACCAGCCAAACATTG
>CM034703.1:154093204-154114552 GCA_020142125.1 Phrynosoma platyrhinos
GGGGGGGGGGGGTTTGCCTGATATAAAACCTTTCTATGGTCCAAAACACACTGGAGAGATAACTCAGTTTGAGACCACTTTAACTTTCCTGGCTCAGTGCTAGGGAATCCTGGGTTATTGTGGCACCAGAGCTCTCTGGCAGAGGCTAAATGTCTCATAAAACTACAGTTCCCAGAATTCCCTAGCATTGAGCTATAGGGCAGTTAAAGTGGTCTCAAACTGGATTATTTCTCCAGTGTGTTTTGGACCTAGGAATCTCCAGGTCCACCAGTGCAACCCCATGTCCAACATCTGGCAGATGTTGACCAGAAAACTGCACTGGAAGACCTACAAATGCCTAGAGAAATGTTCTTTCCAAGCATCTCAAGGTCCTCCAGTATGACTCTATGGTCAACCTCTGGCAGAGTCGCACTAGAGGACCAAGAGATTCCTAGAAAACACATATTAATCAAATCCACAAATAATCAAATCTGCAAAAGTCAAAGCCGCAAATATGAACAGCCAACTATAAATGAGGCTCAGGTCTCAGTAAACAGGCATGGGATTACTCTGCAACTGCCTGGATAGAGTTTTGATCAGAAGTCATTTATAAATCCTTAAAATGCCAAGTGAAAACTTTACTGAGAGATGTCGAAATGTGGTTGGGCACCACCCTATCACCTTTTTTTTGTGAAAAATATTTTAATTAAAACAAAAACGACCATAGCAATAACATTAACAAAACAATAGCAAACTACAAACACACACTACATTGTAGCACACTACAAACAAACACCCAGAGGTAACAATTCATACTAAATTACAACTAAGTAAAAGTATGTACTACTACCGTAATAAACATGGTTTTTCAAACAAACAAAGGCAGGGGAACTGTGGCTTCCAACCCATCTGCCTGTGCCTCTTTAGCATTATTTATTTCTACTCCTTTCTCTTCAACCATTACCACATACCTTAACAATATCTTTAAAAATTAATACCTATAATGTGATATTATGTAATACATCAGAGGAGGCGAACTTAAAATTAAACTATAAACTCTAGATTAAATTTAACTCCTTAATATTATCTCTTTCTTTCTTTCTTTCAAGATTTAACATTTACTATTTAAAATCCCAAATCATTGCAGGTCCCCACTTCTTTTCCATATATTAACAACTTCCATTCTTCCTTAAAATCATCTAAAAGTTTCTCATGCATTAGTCAACATATCCATTGCTACACATTCTTGTATCTTTACCAACTACTCTTCCTGAGATGGAATCTTTGTCTCCTTCCATGTCCAAGCATAGATGATTCTCATTGCAGTCGACATATATCACACAACTCTTCCATGCTTCCTCTCAGTTGCTCTTCTAGGATTCCCAGCAAAAATAGCTTGCATTTAACTTGGAAATTTTATCTTCAGAATGTCCTCCTTGGAAATTTTATCTTCAGAATGTCCTCCTTGGAAGGGATGTGTATATGGGAAATGGACATGTGTTGATGTGGAAGGGAATAAGCGATTAGCCTTCAGTGCCGAGGCGACAATAGTCATGGTTATTTGGTACAGAGCAAGGAATGCTTGACAAAGGGATCCAGATAAAGGGATGAGAATGGTGTAAGGACTCATGTGGTTACACAAAGTCATGTGGAGGGAGTAGAGACGTCCCCATTATATATAAAGTGGTCCTCAGTAGAGAAGAACCAACGGCATTTACTGACACTCGTACCGAGGAAGAGACAGACCATTCCTCTGAGATGGAGAGAACAAGTATGTCCTGAAAGCCATCAGTACGGAGGAAATGAAGGTACCACCCCAGTAGCAGTCGTGCAATGGCATTGGCCCTCCGTATGGGGAAGTAATCATGTTCTCAATTTGGCAGTCTAAAGTGAATTATGGTATTGGTCCTCAGTATAGAGCAGGGGTAGGCAACCTTTCCCCTTTAAGGGCCAAGGGACTTCAGCTCCCAGAAGCCTCAGCCATGTTGGCCAATAGCCCCATGTTGGCCAATAGCTCCTGGGATTCTGGGAGCTGAAGTCTCTCGGCCCTTAAAGGGGAAAGGTTGCCTACCCTTGGACTAAGCACATCAAATATAATCTGTATTGAGTGAGTGACACTAGAATACCTTGGCATGGAGGGTACAAGCATGTGCTCGGAGCATAAAAAATGGTACCAAAGCCCCTCATGGGGGGAATAAGACAATCACAGTTGTGCTGGTACCGAGTGCATAGGTAGTGCCCCTAGGTATAGAGGGAGCAAACCAATCCTTGAATTAGATCCTCCAGTCCTTAATGCCGCCCATATGGAGTAGGCGACGGTACTGACACTCAGGATGGACCGAGAGTGATGTCTGAAGGATTGTCTGTGCTGAGAGCACGCCGGTAGTGCTTCTAAGGTTATAGGGAAAAACCATGACATCGGATTTGAACATCCGAAATAAGTGACATCTAGCTGCCCTCGGTACAGAGGACAAATTAAGTTGTCAAGGCTATCTGTACATATTACCATGTGAGCAGAGAAGGAACCACATCCTCATAAGAAGTATATCACGTGAAAGGTGGTACCCTCCCGCGGTATGGAGAGAGCACCATGTCCTCCGAATCAACCACATAAGGACAGCAATGATATCGGGTCTTGGTACAGTATGCATGCAGTATAGACCACATATGGCCAGTGAAGATGTCATCCTTCGGTATCAAGGGAGTAACCTTAAACAGGGTTTGTTTTTGAACAAAATGGGAAGCGTCATAAAGCGTACAATGGGAAAGGACCTCTGTATCGAGGCGGTAACCACAGCCTTGAATCCGACTCCTGGTCTATGTGACTGGGGCAAACAGATGCAATAACAGACTCTTTGTTGAGTTGTGATCTTTCTGCTTGGTTATTTCCATCCATTGGTTTAACATCGCTTGACAGAAGGTTGACTAAGACTGAAGATTGACCTCTCTATACCTAACTAAAATGACATGAACCTGAATACACTGAAGATTCCATGTGCTATGTGTGTATGTGACACAGAGCGAAAGAACATACACATGCATGAGGAGAAAATAAATTCAGATGTGCTTTTGAGGTGAATTTATTTTAATCGTTTTCCAAAACAGTTATATTTTGACAACAGTAACCCCATCTGAAAATGTAACTTTACTTCAAATAACTGAGTTAGTCAGTGCATGATTTCATTCAAATCACGAATTAATTATTTTCTGAAAAAAACAAAACTATTGCCTTTTTTCCAAACAATGGGGCTCAGTTTGCTATAGGTGCCTTTGTTTTAAACAAAGATTAATGACACTGCTAAGTTTATTACGCATCTATAATCTGTTTTGTTTAGTTCAGGTGAGAAGTTATGAAAGGCACATTCTGGGTCTAATAAAAAAGAGTCACAACTCCACTGGCTTCTGAAATGTTACTTGACAATGGCCTCTCTAGTATTGTGTTCATTTAGTAATACGATATAACATTGTTCTCCAGAGGTGTTTGTAAAATGTTTTTATGCAAGGTCCTATTCCTGCCCCAAATGAGTAATGGTTCATTAAAGACAAATTCTACACATCTGAAGTATTTCAGGGTACAGAAAGAAATGAACTAGAATATTATAACCAATTACAGTAAAATAATGGAATCAGTCATTTTTTTCTAGGCTATCCTAGGAGTGTCTGCATGAGCAGTGGTACAGATCCGTGTTCAGTGGTGTAGACATCAACATGATCACAAGGAAGCATCTTTGAACATGTGATCACACAGACCACTCAACACTCCCTTTTTATCTTCCTCTTGTTAAAAATGCTTAGTGCCAACAACAGAAATTGCACTAGTGAAAAAAAAGCAGAATTAGAAATGCCCACAATCATGTACTAATGGGAGCTGAATGTGAACAGTACGATGCACACTGTCTGATCAGATGACATGTCTCCTACATAGAATAGAGCAGACCAGGAAGTCTAAATATGGTCCATGGCGTTACTGAACTGTTTCCCAAGATTTTGGGTCAGCCACAAATAATTATTTAAAATAGTTCAACTCTGGCCAGGAACTGCCATTTATATCAACATGTGGGTGGGCAGAGCAATAAAACATACAACAAATGACTTCCCTCATATGGACACAATATATAGGGCTAATGATCTGTAGATGAGTAGAAGCTTTCACACACCACAACATACTTCTTTAGCTATACCACCAAAACCAAGCATATTTGCTTTTGTTTTAAGCATCTGCCAAAACACCCACATTGTTATTTCATCAATATTAGTATGTTGTTTTTTTAAAAAAAGACCAAAGTCTCTGCAGATGAAAGATGTTATATTTTTACAAATAATTCAGTCCATTAAAGTCCCATATAAACCCAGGACAGACCTCACAGTGAAGACAACCAAAGGACTAAATGTGTAATTTAAGAACCTGGAAATACTGAATCAGTTGGAGGCTTTGTCCATGGCAATCATCCTGTGGCCTCAAAAGCATGGAAACTTAGCCAGCAGACACAGCATATGCTGCCTGATTTGTGCTTTTTCAGGCTCAGTCACACTCATCACAGGGTATAATCAAGAAGGCCATAAACCTTTCCTGTTTCATACCAATGTCCTCCTATGTAATGGTTACAAAGAAGAAAAACACTGTTCTAAGGACTGAAACATAGAAAAAGGATACTCTCTTTGCTCAGAAAATGGCTAATGTGCTTTTTCTTAAAAAGGTGGGGTGGTGGTGAAATGAGGGCCACTCCCACACCAAAGTAGGTTCTGTGTCTGTTGTAAAGGTTGCAAATAAAAACTGTCCTCCACTTATTAAGCCAAGTCTGTTTCTCTGTCCAAGCAAGGCCCTCCAGTATCAAATTCTTCTCCAGTAGCCTTTGATGATGAACTCACAGAGACACCTTCCCAGCTTGGATCCTCTCAAACACACACTCATCCACTGGTAAGTACTTGCCAAGTTTTACATCCAAGAAATATAACCTATCAGATGTCTGGTGTGGATTGTAGCCTTCTCGTTGCAAACGGGTCTTCTGAATTTTGAACGTTCCTATTAGAAAAACAAACAAACAGACAAGGTCTATTACAGGGGAAATGAACAGAGAAAATATTCTGAAAAACTAATAGGTCTAAAGTTAAACCAGGGGCGATTGGGGGGGGGGGAGTGCTGCAAGCTACTTTAAAGGTGAACTACTGCTCCCAAGAGAGGCAATTCTTGGTTACAGTGAAGGAGTGCTTGGGGCCACAGACACAAAGGCCTGGGAAGCCTGATGTAATCCCAAAACCACACTTTGCCAATTTCAGTGGAGACTTAAAGATTAAGATGTTTCGGAAGGTTTCCATTCTTATCTTACTTTATCTTGGTCCTTTTTTGTTGTTGTTGAAAAAGGATTATAAATATTTAAATATTAAGCAACATCAGCTCACTGTCAGTGGTCAGACAGCAATTCCTAATATTTTGACCCATTTCCCTATCTTCTGGGTGTCCTTCCTGTTTATCTGCTTGTTTGCACCCTCTCTTTCTCACTTCCAAATTCACTTTCTTCCCTTTGCTCTTCTCTAACATTATATACTTCTCCATTAACTAACTAATCAGAAGGGTGGGAATTCAAAATACACCCAGTCCAAAGGCAACCCACAAAGCAAGCTGGCAAATACCAGAGCTTGGGAAGGTTTTTCCATTACATTCTCAGAATTTATTCTGGGAGTTGCAGTCTAAAAAAGCTTTTCTAAGTTCTGGGTGGTGTTTCCAAAACTAAGCAGGGATGGAACAGGAAGGGGGAAACTGCTACAAAGAACAGGCAGGTGGGAAGAAAATGATGCTTAATGTGTCTTGCAACTTCCTTGAAAATGTCCCACTTTCCACCTATAATACTTTTGCCAAGTACACTGAGATACTGTTGGGAGTTCGGCACTCCCAAGATTCTGTGGGCCAATTCTCTCTGGAAGGAATACTGCAGGGGGGATCCAAGTGTCCAAGAGCAGACGGGGCAAGCTACACATTCCTCAGGGCATCCTCCCAAGTCATCACAATGACAGACACTGCCTGTGCTTTAAATGAGTTGGGTCTTAAATTCCAGCCATTGGTACTGCCTCTCGGCAGGTTAGAAGTCCCATGCGTAACCAACTCTTCCTTCAAATTGTACACAAGTCGTCCTTCCTGGTTTTGTTAAGAAACACAATCTATTGCCAGGATGCTAAGACAAAAATAGTGGGTGGGAGTAAGCAAGTATAAATGTGAAGACTAGTGCCTATTAACTTGAGTTAATTAGCTCTATCTTTAAGATTTCAAACAGAAAGATGCAGCTCTGGAGAAACAGTTGGGTTCTTTTACAGCATAAATCAGTCATGTGTCCCCAGCTAATACTTGCTACTTAGCAGCAAAAGATCAAGTGGCTCCTCTTTCATTTTGTTTAATTAAAGCTACAGTTTGATATATTTAATTCTCTGACATGCAGTCTGCGTCACACAATGATTTGATCAGGCCATTTTTAGATTTAGATCTGGCAGCAGCTTATTTTGCTATCAGTTTCTCACTTTCCAAAGCAAAAGCAGGAGATTTTCAATCATGAAAAGGCTCTTAATTCCAACATGAGTGAGTATAAATGAATGCCTGCACGCTGAAGCAAACAGGCAGTTTCTTTGTGGGCACAGACAATAGATTCTTTAACAACAAACTTGACTAACAGCCTACTTGGGAATCAGTGCTTTTTGAAGAAACCCAGTTAGAATACATCCTGTTTCCCTCCAGCAACATTTTTAAGACACCAAATATATTTTGTACCGCTACTGTACAAAAAGCAAGTCTAACTGCATAATATCCATGCATGTGGACCAATTTCCACAACCAGTCTTACTCACTAATGAACTGCACCCAGTTACTATTCTTGATGGCTTGGCCACCAACAGCCGAAGAGGTACCACCAAAAAAAACAAAACAAAGCCACTCATTTCATGGTTGGACAGAGTACTGAAAAGCATCAGGATCCTACTTAGTGGAAGTGTACGCAGTGGTTCAAGGGATGCAGTGGCTCAAGTAGTTAAGACGCGGACTCTGTTGATTGCAAGATTGGCAGATTGGCAGTTTGAGGCCTGGGTGCTGCATGATGGGGTGAACTCCTATCACTAATCCCAGCTTCTGCCAATCTAGCAGTTTGAAAGCAGGAAAATGCAAGTAGATAAATAGGTATAATTTCAGTGAGAAGTTAAACAGCGCCCTGTGCAATCATGCTGGCCACATGATCACAGAATAGTCTCTGAGAAAGCTGGCTCTTCAGCTTAGTAACAGAGATGAGCACTGCCCCAATGGCTGGACACAACTTGACAACCTTGTCAACAGGGAATACCTTTACTTACCTTTATGCACAAACTACCATTAGAAAATTGATTGGATAAATTTGGTTTCTATTTATTATATAAATGAATCAAAACAAAGATGCATTGATGTCTCCATGATCCCACAATCTTTGGAATGTTTTAACTTGTGCCCTTGTTGTGCTGTTAAGATACCATGTTTTGATATTGCATATTCGTGTGATTTTTAAAAAAATTATTTAGATATACAGTCATCCCTCAACATTCGCAGCTTTGACACTCGCAGTTTTGATCATTTGCGCGGTCAGTGTTGCCACATGCATGCACACTCCTCCTCCTCCCTCTCAGCTTTTCCCTTTGGAGGAAAAAGCCCAAGAGGAAGGGAGCAACCAGGAAAGGTGTGTAGGCCAAACCCCCACTTTCCAGGGGGGAACCAATCCTCCACCCCTTTCCAGGATGGATAGCTGGGAGCCAATTAAAGGGATGGAAGGACAGGGGAAGGAGTGTGTGTGCTCCTGCTCCTCTTGCCCCATCCACCCGTCCCTTTAATTGGCTTCCTGTGGGTAGCAGTTCGTCATTTTCCCGCATTCATAGGAGTCTTGCACCCCTAACCCCCGTGAATGTGGAGGGACTGAATTTTTTTTTAAGAAAGCAACAGGTTTTCAACCTGCTTTCAAAGCCTCTTGAGAGGAAGCATCTTCTACTATGCCTTCACTTCAAGGTCAGCTTAATATGGAATTGAAAATAAGGATTAAGTAATTCTTGGATATTCTTTACCAGGGGATAAAGTATTACAGTGTGTTATATTATAACAAACTGGCAGCTACTAGTGACTTCAATTTTCCTAAGATGTATGACAACATAAGACTTGCTGCTGATATGCCATTACCTGTGGTATCAACCTGTGGCAGGAGTCGGAGGAAGATGGGCCTTGCATAAGGGGGGAGCACTTTCTGCATCTCTAAGTACAGCACGTTAGGGTTCATCTTGGCTTCTGGATCAGCAATGGCTGCCATTCCAGCCTTGCCTTCCACTCCTGAAATTTAAAATGGAAGCATCAGAGGTAAGGAAAGGAACACACTCTAACCAGCCCATTTTGGCACACACAAAGAGGCAACAAGCTCTGAATTTGTAAAAGCCCACAGTTGGAAATCAATCAAATAACAGCTTGCTCTCCCAGGATCAAATCCACAGCAAGGGGGTAAATAGAGCTTGGCTTCAACCACCAGCCAAAGAAGCAAACAACAAGCAGCTGAAGGGACGTGTTTCCCCTCTTCTCACCAGAAAGGAATCTTACTAAGTATCAGTTGTTCTCTAACTGCCATAGCAGAGGTCACCCTTACTTCTGTCAAAAGCTAGAGAACTGTTTGATCATTGCAATCCATCCTCCCAGCAAACACATTAGCAAAGGGACACTTGCCCAACACCAAACTGATGTGAATGCTTTTTACAACTTGCCCCTTTGTTAAAATTATCTTGCCCTTCTTCCTTTTCCCCCACTCTTTCCCATGTGTTTCTTCCAGTCTTTTAGCTTGAAAGTGCAGGGTGTATGCCTTATTTTCATTTATATACAGTGCCCATTTCCCCAGCAGCTTTGTGCACTGAATATTAATTGCTGCAATCCCATTTTGGAAATTGTTATTGGCTGCAAAGTGGGATAAATATATTTTTAGAATAAGAAAATAGATAAAACCTAGAGGATCACACAGCAGCTGATGGGCACCCAGTGGAACATTTTCTCAAGTCAAAAGATACTGATGCCTTCTTGCTTGCTTAACTCTTTGCTCTGATCCTTTCATTTAGGTCAACAGCTATTCTTCAGTGACTCAACAGAAAGCATGGTTGTGTTCTGTTCTAAGAATTCATGCCAGAAACCCCAGCTGCCCCATTGAGAGCAACCAACAGGAGTCCTCTGGCAGTCTGCAGCACTTCACATCTCTGTGGGATTGCTGCTTAAATTCAAGATTTGACACCCTGGCTTCAAAATTCAGTGTCCTGAAATCCTTCTCTTTTCTTAAAATATCAACACAAAGTCTTTAGATGAAAAGGCTAGAATACCTCTCTGGCAAGACAGAGTAAAGCATTGGTTGCTTTTGGGTCCTGTTGTTGTTGTTCTGTGCCTGCAATTTATTTCTGATTTTTGGTAACTCTAAGACAAACCTATCATGGAGTTTTCTTGGCAAGATTTGTTCAGAGGGGTTTGCTATTGCCTTCCTCTGAAGCTGAGAGAGTGTGACTTGTCCAAGGTCACCCAGTGGGTTTCCATTGGTTGAGTAGGAATTCTAACCCTGGTCTACAGAATCAGCCAAAAGCTCAAGCCACTACACCATGGTGCCTGTAAATCATCAACTTCTCTCTCCATACCCCTTTCAAACCTACACCCTCCCCTTCTGTGTGCACAAGTTTTTCTTCCTATTCTCCCAGCTCTTGAGGACAGACATCTTGGGTATAGGATAAACTGGGTAAAACCAGCTAGGTTTACTCAACCCCAAAACAAAATCCTGCATGCGTGTCTTCTTGAGCACATATGTGCTTGTGGCACAGCAAACTCCACTGGGCTGTCTGTCTGTGAAGCTACTCTTCCCACTCTAAACAACAAAACACTGGAAATCTATTTATTTCTTTGACTTAAATATTATTACTTTGTCTAGCTGTGCTCACACAGTAGAAATACAACAAAAGGTTAAGACTGTCTGAGAATTCTGTGCATCAAGAGTGTCTCTATTCATTCTCTAATAGTAATTTTCTCTCTTATTTTCAATTTGTTTACAACACCTTTTTTTTTTTGTTAAACCTTCCACATTCCACAGAAGTCAGAATAAGTTCAATTTTCTCTTTCTAAGACACTAATACCCACAGAAACTTAGAGCCACTTTTACACAAACGTGTTAGGGTCACTAGAAGTATCACATATGTATTATTGGCCTCTTGATGGTTACAACAAGCGCCAGTGGCAAGAATTTAGATCTCAGTTTGGCCATGAAAACCACTCAGGGGAAGGTAATGCCAAACATCTGAATCAATTTTTACCACCACCACTCCATGTTCGCCTTAGAGTCGCTGCAAGTAGGAAACAACTAGAAGGCACACAACAACAAGAACAACAACAACAACAAGCTCCAAGAGATGGCAAGAACTTTTCAAGAATAGGGTAGGTCCAAGGCAGAGCAACACAGCTGGCCTGGTGGCAAAATGGAGCACCAGAACACTTTTCTCTTAACCCAGATAAATAAGTCCTCCATCTCATTCTGTTAATGTATGTTTAATGTATTGTTCCTTTCTGCCTCTTCCACCTTTGTCCAGACAAACATCTCTCCTCCTAATTCTGTAAGTCTCTAACCCAGAGATAAATCCATTAACACAAAGAATGTGAATACAAAACAAAACAAAACAAAAACCAAAAAAAACCCACAGAATGGGAAACTTTTAAAAACTTCAGGATGTATTCTGAAATATGTCAATGCAGGAGTCTTTCCTATCTATGAGACCACATGTGAGCCAAGTATGACTCACAGGCTGCATGTTGCTTCTAAGGCCCCCAATTTTTATTTTTTAGTTTGTTCTTACTGAAAATAACCTTTTAACCAGGGCATAAAAGCAAAATTTTGGGGTTTACCCTAATTAAATAGCCCCTCTCCTTAAACAGGCCATGGAGGCTTAAGAACAGTTGAAAATAGCCCCTTCACCAACAGCTTTGTAATACATTTTTAGTAAATATATTAATAGCTTAATATGATGTGGGCGCATGGGAGGTTGAAGCTCTCTGTTCCCGAAGGGGGACAATGCAGCCCCTCAATCCCTGGCAGCTGCCCACCCCTGTACTAATTTTGAAACCCTTACATTATGAGATATTGAGTATCTTTCCTGGACTTTATAAATAAGGCAGTGCCCTCATCAAGCCTCAGGTGAACATAGCTCATAAGAGGTGCCATGTCAAGTGCATTACTTCAACCATTTTTTTAAATCAAGAGGCAAGAAAAGATGAAGCACTTAGCATCCATAATATGTCATCTATGGTACTTATTCTAGGCTTGGGTAATGAAAAGCTTCCTGTTTTTAAAAGGTATGAAGAGAAGTTGAAGGTGGAGCCTGAGCTCCTCAGGAGATCCACAGGACATAAACTGGCCCCCAGACCTGCTGACATATTGGTCCACAATAAGTAACAGCAGATTCCCAAGAACTGAAACAGGGACTGTTCCTAAACCTAATATTAGATAATTAACCAATTATCAGTTAATGCAAATGTGATGTTTCAATCCCACAATTATATATGAAATATGGACTGATAGAAATGGCGTGATAAAAACAGGTTGTTTTGCCTGCTTCCTGACATAGCATGTTTCTGTGGAGTTAATTCTTCCTTGTCATAAAGTTGCTTGCAGCATCTCAAACCCAGATGCAACAACTAGTTTTGAGACCAGGCATACCTACTAACATCCACCCCTGCCCATTTATAATTACTAAAAGCAAACGTTCAAATTACCTGGTACCTCCACTCCATACACTGCAACATCAGTCTTGCTGAGAAGGTGGCTCAGGATTCCCTCAACCTCGGTGGTGGAGACGTTTTCCCCCCGCCAACGGAATGTGTCTCCACTCCGGTCTTTGAAGTACATGTAACCAAGCTCATCCATCACTAGTACATCTCCTGCAAGGAAAAAAATGATCCTCAATATTCAGTGAATTTGTCTTTCTTTATCAGGGAATCTTGTGGCCTATACTTTTACAAAGTTGTGCCTTCCAATGGAGGTGGGTTTTTGCACCTGGAGACTAGAGTAAAATAACCATATTGCTCTGTGTTCACTAGTATAGAGAGGAGCAAAGTGCAGCCCTCTAGAAATTGGTGGATGGTAACTCCCAACATTCCACACCACTGGCTATGCTGGCTGATGAGAGCCAGTTTGAAGGTAACTAAAGTACCACATCTTTTACTCACGTACTTAAAAAAATGGCTCAGGAACAAACAGGAATTTATTCTGTACAGGACAGAAAGATTACCACTCATATGGTCCATCTACAGCAGAAGGCAATTGCAGAAGGGTAGCAGCCTCCCCCCAGGAGATTTTGGAGTTTTGCTATTGCAAAAAAAAAGCCTAGAACATTTTTGTCCACAATCACCTTCTACAGGATAAGTGAGCATTATCAGCATGTTTTGGGACGTTTTGGTGCCATTTGAGGCTCAGGAGCGGCCTTTTAAAAACACTTTTAAAAGCCTTTTTCACTTCTGTTTCAAAAAAGCTTTTGCTTGGGCCTATAATGTGGGAGAAATTTTCCCTACACTTCCTAAAGGTCATTTGGGGGCAAAAAAAAAAAAAGTCAAAATTTTGCAAAGTTTTCTGCCAAACTTTGGCTCAGGAGGCCTCACAATGTGGTGGAAATTTCTCCCACACCCTTTGAGAGCTTTGGGGGGGGCACTCTGAAGCAATTTTTTTTAAAAAGGTGGGGGGCAGGGGAAACCAATTTTTTTTTTTTACTGGGTCTGGAAGACCATAAAAATGGCCCTGAAGTAGGTGACACAACACTTTGCCTACCCCAGATGTAAACTTATAGTTAACCAAAGAATAACCACTACAAACGTTGGAAACTGTGGCTGCACATGGTGTGATGATAAAGCTCTAGAAGAGAAACAACATGACTAACTGTTATCCTGCTCCTCTCTAATTTATCTCCACTGTATTTTCATAGCATATGTTTAAAACTTTCACTTGATATCATTAAACTACCTTGTCAATTCTAGAGCACTGAACCAGAGTTTCGGGTAAACTATGTGAATGAACAATCTGTCTAGCACATCATAGTTACAAAACTCCAAATCAAAGAGCCAAGTTACATAAGATTAGTGGAACACATTTCAACTGTCACATCTACATGAAACACTACTTGGAAGTAACATTTTCAACTACAGTAATGCTGGACCAAAAGTTTTATATTCCTCTTAGCTGCCACCATGGGGCTGTGCTCAAGGAAGCATATTAGCACTTGAGAGATTTGGGAGTCTTAGGCCTGAAACACACAGGTCAAATAAGGGAGATTCTGGCTGCTTGGGCCTGTGGCATTTAGATGACGCATGCCCCCAAAGTGACCAGAGACTGCACTGAGGCAGAACCAAGCTGGGAAAAGCCAGCCTAAAAGGAGTCTATTTAGATCGACTCCTGGCTGGCAGAGCTTGGGACTGTGGCAGTAGCCTGCTTTGGGAGTGGGTTGTGTGGCATTGTGATCCTGGCCCAATTGAGGCTGGAGAGGCCTCTGGCCATTCCTTCCTAGCCATCTTCTCCAGGCCTTAGTGTACTTAGTCTGAGGAAGAATTATCTTGTAGACCACAGCTTGTACTGTCTTTATCCACCAAGTAACAAGACAACTGCCTGAAGAGGAGTACCTGAAAGGTAGGCCTGGTCGCCTTTCTGGAAGACATTGTAGGCTATTTTCTTGTTGGTTGCATTCTCATTGACATAGCCATCAAACCTACGCAAGGGGTCCTCCTGATTTATTCGGCCCACAAGCAAGCCTGGCTCTCCTGAAAGAGAAAGAATTTCAGAAAGATGATCTTATTTACTGTTGTAAGTACTTTTGTGGCTAGCTGGATAGGTTTAATTTGTATCACTTATCATCTCTACCACAACATTTTAACTGAAAAATTGAAAAATGGATATTGTCACCTATATCTGTGTTCAGGCCCTACATGCTTGTCACATTTTCATTTCAATTCAGCTTTGTCCACCAGTAACCTTTGGGCAGTTCTCTTAAAGAAATAGTTTTCCTCCTTCCCCCTTCTGTGGGAATGAATTCAACTACAGGCTGAATTTGTACAATGACATAGGTGTGAACAGATATTTTTGATGCAACATACTGATAAGGGAGTTGGTGAAAGAAAGTGCAATTGTGGGAAAGGGCTACAGCTCAATGGCAGAGTACATGCTTTGCGTTCAGGAGATCCCAAATTCAATTCTCAGATAAAGCTGGAGAAATCACCAAGTAACTTACATAGACCAGTGGTCTGACTTTGTAAAAAACATCTTACATTCCCAAGACTGCTGGGTGAAGTTAAATGGAGGAATTTAGAAAGGTGTCTTTAGTGAATGGAAACACATGCAATGCTGCAAATTCATCTCCAAGCTAAAACTATAGAATAAGAACAGTGTAAGGAGAAAAACCTAAAAAGAGAGGCAATGAGTAACTATCCACCTGTTTAATGGCACCAAGTATGCTTGTAACAAAATGCAAGCTATCATGCAAGAAAACCACACAGCAAAGCATAATTACAGGCAAGGTATGAAGTACATGGCACTCACTGTGTATTTACCTGGACGACAGGAGATACAGAGCCCATTTGCATCCCGAATCAATTCCATGGTATCTTCATTTACTTTCACCAATCGGATAGGATATACATTTGGCAAAATCCGGCTGTTGAAGCCACAGGCGCCAACCTGCCAAAAGAAAGAGCAAAGTTTACTTTAAAAGAATGGAATTGTTTGCTATGATGGTATATAATTCTCTAAAATTAAAGATAAAGGTAGTCCCTTTATGAATGTCTAGTCATAAACAACTGTAGGGTGCGATGCTCATCTCCTTTACTAAGCCAAAGAGCCAGCGTTGTCCGAGGACTGCTCTGGTGGTCATGTGGCCAGCATGACTGCACCAAAGGCTGTTACCTTCCCACTTAAGTGGTACCTATTTATCTACTTGCATTTGTATGCTTTCGAACTGCTAGGTTGGCAGAAGCTGGGACTAGTGATGGGAGCTCACCCCATCATGCAGCACTCAGGCCTCAAACTGCCAACCTTCCAATCTTCCAATCATCAGAACTGGTGTCTTAACCACTAAGCTACCACATCCCTATTCTCTACATGCATATTTATTATCCTCCAGGACAAGGGCCTGTGTGCATTCAAGATGTATAGAATGCTGAGGTGTTGAGTAAACAAGAACAAAAGGGAAACTAAAGAGCATGCAAAAGAGGGAGTTGGAATGCTCAAGCTGGCAGGTTATAGCAAATATTGTGAAGTAGGGTATTAAAGTAAGGGCCTTTACAGACTGCCAGAAATAATGCAGCTTGAGGCCACTTTAACTGTCCTGGCTCAGTATTAGGGAATCATGGGAATTGTAGTTTTTTCTGAGACACTGAGCCTTCTCCGTCAGAGAGCTCTGGTGCCACAATAAACTAGTTTCCATGGTTCTCTAGCACTGAGCCAGGACAGTTAAAGTGGCCTCAAGCTGCATTATTTCTGGCAGTCTGTAAAGGCCCTAAGTGTTTGGAATATGTGCCATGAAGATTAGGGGTTAATATGTGTTGTGAGAGAGTATGTGCCATGAAGATTAGGGGTTAATATGTGTTGTGAGAAGGTTGTTTTTTTAAACTGCCTTCATTTCCGAAACTATACAAGGATGCTGAGGGAGCAAAAATATAATAAGGATAAAATTTCCCTCTTTCATTCTTAGGTACACTTCCCCACCCCAATTATTATATGGCAACAGAATGTTCAGATTCAGGATAAGATCTCAATGTTACAAAACAAGAAAGGCCCTGAGGAGAGAGGTCTCCATTCCTGAATTTCTCTGTACCCCTGAACAATGCTACAAGGTTCTTACTCCAAGCCAGCAGAAGCCCTGAATCAGAGCATTTCTCTCCATGGATGGGGATACACTCCAAAAATGTGCTGACAGCCTCACTTGTAGTATTGACTATGAAAAATAATCACCAATGAAGCCTACAGCTATCAGGATTCAAAGGAATGAAGAGCTGCTCTGACCTGGTGGCAAGCAAAGCATGCTAGAACTGATCCCTTCCAAGCTCAGCATTCAAACTGCTATCACACCTCATAGTGACCTACTCTGAGAAGGGATTTGCCCACTAATCCAATCACTTCTTCAGTGACTTAAGTCATTTCACCTTCCTCTTACTGCATGCTCCACAGCTAGAGCAAATCACTAAGACTTTTGGCATCTCCCCAACGCTAAAAACTGAGTAGCAGGTGTCCTGTTACAGCACACATTCAAAGAGAAAGAGAGATGGCAGACAGAGGTGACTGTAGAGAGAGGTATTCCCGAGTTTCAAAATTGGGAAAAACACAAGAGCTCAAAAATTAGACTCAGCAAATTATATGCAACAGGTGAACTGGACACTGTCCAGTCTCTTTAACTGATCACAATTTGACGAAATAGATTAACGAACTGAGATCCATAAAAACACACTCCAAAACATAAATGGTCATGGTAGCCACTTAATGTACCTTTCCATCCAGATTAGCAATGCTGCAGTTACACTCTGTAGCCCCATAAAATTCCCCAATCTGTTTAATTCGGAAGCGCTGAGTGAAATCTTCCCATATAGTGGGTCTCAAGCCATTTCCTATTGCCAGCCGCAAATGATGCTGTTTTTCTGCCTCCCGCACTGGTTGGTTCAACAAGTACCTGCAGATCTCTCCAATATATTGGATAATCTAGGAGAAGCAAGGCAAATTAATTTGAAAGAGCCGCTTGGTAACATCTGAAGAAAAATGGATCAGGTCTTTGTTCCTGCAAGCATTTTGGACTTCGCCTCTCAGGTGAGCCAACCCAGCATGACTAACAGCAGCAGATGATGGGAACTGAGGTACCAAAATTCATGTATGCCAAATGCTATAAGGCCATTAGTCCATAATTGCTGCCTGGCTTTTTATAGGAATTTAATTCAGATAATAAGGTGCTACTATTTTTAAAAATTAATTTAAAACTGTCTTTGTAAATCTAGTGCCCCTTGATGTCCATTCAACCCAGTCAAACTCCAAATTATCTGGAGAGTGCCAGGGAAAGGTTATTTAAAGTATTTTAAATTATTAAAAGTGTGCCTTGATTCATTAGGCAGCAATTGAAAATAAAATAAAAGTAATCTAGGCATCTACAAAACCACAGGGGGATAACTACCATTTTTTAAATCTCTGTTAATATGGGAATGCCTGATCTCTTTCTCATCCAAAAGGTCTACTGTAATACTTCCATGCAATATTTCAGAACCAATAATTCTTTCTTCTTTAGAACTGTATATTTAAGTATATGAAAATGTAATCAAAAGATGTAATAAAAATTAAATAATAGGATTTCTTTAACCGAGATACAGCCCTGGGATGTGACCTGTTGGAAAAACAAGAGATGTAAACAGGAAGAGTAAATACTACTTGCACACCTCTAAAAACATTTTCAAATAACTGACCCCTTCTATCCATGTGAAATCTGTTACAGTATAGTCATGAGAAGGTATATCACAGCCTTGAAGATGTCCCCATATGCTACCTGACAACAAAAATTGTTACTAGCCTAGCTTCCCATCTAAATTGAAACCAACTGTATCATTGTCTGGATGCATTTTTTACATGCCATAACAAGGAATTGAGATAGCCTAACTCAGTGTATGTTTACTGAAAAGCAAACCCTGCTTTGTTCAATGGGATCTGCTATCAAATAAGTGTTCACAGTATTGCAGTCATAGCCAGGCTTTTCAAAAAGGAAGCAAAACCCATCTCTACAAACAAGTAGCAAGTAAAGGTCAATCTGAGGAATTTATTCTTGACTGAAGCCTTCCCAATGCAATGGGGGAGAGGAGAAATCAATCCAGTTCCTTCCTTGATGAGTTTCATGCATGACACTCTACAAGGGTGCCAGAGATGAGATTGATTTTCTTACTCTTTCAGCCTCTCTGTGTTAGCTAAAATAGCCATGGCTGGAATGGGAGGTAAAAAAGTCAAGGGACTCGCAGATGGACTCTCCCTTTGCAGTACAGCTGGCAGGCTGAACTAAAATACACTATCAGATCACAAACAGGCACCCAGCTCTGTAGTCAGCTAAACTCAATACCAGACTTCCATCATAAGGATAAGAGAAAGTTGGTCATCTCTGTTCAGAGAAAAGCTGTGTTGGTGCAGTAGCTGCCTCATGTAGCAGATCCTTGAGTGACACAGAGTGGCAGAGTAAGAGGAAACAGATCATTCTACACTATAGGCCAGGTTACACTGAGATGCAGGGCCAGGGAGAGCACATTTGAGTCTTCACCCATAGCTATCAACATGTCTTGGTGATATGTGTGTGTGAACGTGGATGGGTAATTTATTCACTATGTTAACATTTGCACATGCATGCATACCCACACATAGTTCCATCATGGTTTCAATAACACCAGATTGTCCCTGAACTTTTCACATCATAGACCTCTTGACAAGGACCATGCTGTTTGTCTCCCAGGAGCACTCACAGAATTTAATATTTCAACATCAATTACCCTTAAATGACTGACCCGACTTTCATATCTCCCATCCAGCTGAGGCACCTATGGACAAGAAGTTAACACAAACGCAGTATGTGGCATAGTCCTAATAAAGTTTTATGTTGGACCTGCAAGAAGGTAATTTCTGATTTAGGCCCCTCATCCCACCATGCTGCCATGTGTCAGTCTTCTTGAACTTTGTGACCTGCAGCTGTACAGCCTTCCCACAAATGCATTTGCTCCCACCTCCTACAAACTGTGGTGCCTACAAGCAGTTCGGGGCTCTCCTTACTGTGCACTTGTACTTCACACAGTCATCCCAGAAGCGACTGGCAGAAAATTTCTTCCTAATCACTACAGTCAGGCCATGGATTACACACTGGCCAACACCCATGATGTTCCCTAAGAAAGAAAGAAGAAAAGGAAAAGTCTTTTAGTGTGTCAGGCTCACCATGATCCAGAGGGGAAAGTATCATCTTTTAATGGCAGAGAGCCACTAGCATGTTAGAGCCAGCCTTCATCCTGAAAGAACCAGCAACAATTCCTGCCTACCTGCTGAGTGATACAGTGGTAGGCAGTTATAGATTATGTCCTGAGGGGTCATTTTGTAGGCATAATAACCAAAAGCTGCTATTCGGTAGTACCTACAAGGAAATAAAGAACAAATTTCAAGGCCACATAATTCCTCCTAGCTATTACTAGATGAAAGCTATTATTTGATGAAAGCATGTCTTTTGCAGAAACAAGGGCCAATGCCAGCTGACATAAAGACAACTTCTACTTCAGTGACACAAGCACATGCCTGTGACATTGCACAAAGACTGTCAACAAGATCCTAGATTTATATTCAGGAATAGCTCTCAGAAGAAACTGAATGATGGACTTAAACCCACACAATGACTTCACATGGAGAACCCCTGTATGACTGCTTTAGAAAAGCTCTATAATGGCACTACAGTGGGGTAAGGGATTAAGTTGCCTTAAGCAGCCCTATCACAATAGCTAACATCCTCAGTACGTATTTAATTTTTTTTAAAGGAGGGTCATTTCTGTTTGACCCATCTGCAGCTTTAACTTTTCACCTATTTATTTTGTCTCCTGCTGCTAGTAAGAACCTTAGGGTTTATTCCTTTCTCTCTGAAAAGGAGACTGCAGACAACAATCAAACCACCAGAGTTGGAAAAGCAGAGTCAAAATGGTGTGCTTGAGAAATCCAAGTTACAACATTATGGATTGTTTATCTCAGATATAAGTTGGGTAGAAGGAGAACATGACAGAGATCTATAAAATTATCCACCACCTGGAAGAAGTGGATAGGAAGAAGTTCTTCTCCTTATCTCAGTGCTAAGAGACACAGTCATGTCTGCCAATGAAGCCAAGCATGAGAGATTCAGGACAGAGAAAAGGAAGCAGCATATGAACAGTGAACTTTGTTAGATGTCCATCAACCTGGACAACTTTGAAAGACACATTTATGGGGCTAATACTTGCAAGAGCTACTCATCACTATGTTGGCTTTATAAAGGTAAAGGTTAAAAGGTATTCCCCGCTGACAAGAATACCTTGTGATCATGTTCTCCTGGAGTGTCCGACCTTAGGGGATAGTGCTCACCTCCGTTACTAAGCCAAAGAGCCAGTGTCATCAGAGACTACTCTGTAATCATGTGGCCAGAATGACTGCACAGAACGCCGTTTACCTTCCCACTGAGAAGTGGTACCTATTTATCTACTTACATTTGCATGCCTTTGAACTACTAGGTTGGCAGAAGCTGGGACTAGGAGTTCACCCCATCATGCAGCACCTTGGCCTTGAACTGCCAACCTGCCGATCTTGCAAACAACAGAGTCAGAGTCTTAACCACTTGAGCCACTTCATCCCATGGCTTTATATTATCTCTTATATCATGAATCAAGACACCTCTCAATTCTAGCTGCTGGAGAACATGAGCAAGTGGATGTTACTGCACATATCTCACATGAAGGACTCTTTGAGACATCTGCCTGGCTGCTCTGGAATAAAATAACAGACCAGATAGGCTTTTCCAGTACAACTCCTCACATGCTCTCTATCACAATTCCTTTCCAACCCTCACTACAATGGCACTTCTTTCCTGCGCTCACAGCTCTACTAAGATCTTTTCAAAATTAGTCATTAGAAACATGCCTGTAGCTGTAATATCAAAATAGTTGCACCCTACAAAATCTCAATTACTATTCACTTTACTATGTCCATGACATTGGAGCCAGGGCAGTAATTAAGCTTTTCTAGGTATAAAAGGATACTAACTAGGGAGCAACCCCACTGCCCTTCCTCTGTGCTGTCATATAGCTGGGGTGCAAGGGGTGACTAAATGGAGACCTATATGATTTATTACAATGGCATTATTTCCTAATAGGAAGAAAAGCTGCACATCCTAGGTAGGCATCCCGATGCAGCTTACACAACCTTCTCAGGAGTCTGAACAACCTTCATTTTGCTTGCTCCCTCTTGCTCACAACCCTTCCAAGAGACAGAGAGGAGGCAGTAAGTCTTCCTTCTAGATGGCAACTTCAAAGAGAAGAGCCCCATAATCCAGTGTCCAGTAGCATCTCTTTGGTATCTGTGCACTTCATAAGAATCTTAAAAAATGAAAACTATCTTGAATATAAGCCAGTGAAGACCAAGTTCCAAGGAAAGGTGCACTGATACTCCTTACCTGCTGTGCACCACAATGGCAGCCTTTGGCATTCCAGTTGTTCCAGAAGTGTAGATGTAGAACAGCCGATCTAGGGGGGAAACAACAGAAACAAGGCATGAGCTAGAGCAGGGGTAGGCAACCTTTTTGAGTCGGGGGCCGGGTTGCTGT
>CM034703.1:154141798-154154726 GCA_020142125.1 Phrynosoma platyrhinos
TTGGAAAAGACAATGATGCTAGGAAAGATGGAGTGACGAAGAAAGAGAGGGAGACTGTATACCAGATAGTTCGACTCAACAGAGAGGCCTGCAGGACCTGAGCAGAGCAGTGGAGGACAGGGGTCTTGGAGAGGTCTCATCCATGGGTTCGCCATGAGTTGAGCCTGATTCAAGGCCAGTTAACAACAACATGCAGATGTTTTGGAGTTTTTACTCCCTGCAGTCCCAGCCAGCATGGCCAATGGTAAGGGCCTATGGGAGTTAGGGGGGTTGCAGACTTCCAGAAATAGTGCAAATTGAGTCCACTTTTAGGGTTAGGGTTAGTGCTAGGGAATCATGGGAATTGTGTTTTTTCCTGAGACATTGAGTCTTCTCTGTCAGAGAGCTCTGGTGCCACAATAAAATACAGTTCCCATGATTCCCTAACCCTAACCCTTAAAGTGGACTCAATTTGCACTATTTCTGGCAGTCTGCAACCCCCCCTAGTGTCCAAAGGATCTGAAGGGTTGTAAGTCTGATGACTGCTATAAAAGATTGCCCTGTGTTTCAGAATAGCAGTGGAGGCAACCTTTGTTATAGACTTTCATTTGCCATAAAGAAAAGGTGCAATTTTAATCATCTTTCATAATGTACCTTGGTTCTGAAATAGGAAGAGATTTGATAAAAGAAGGGACTTTCCTCCCCACATTCTTTTTTCTTTTTCCCCCCAAGCTAAGGGTGCATCTATACTGTACACATAATGCAGTTTGACACCACTTGAACTGCCATGGTTTCATCCTACAAACTTCCAAGATTTGTAGTTTAATGAGGGACCACACTCTTTGGCAGAGAAGGCTAAAGACCTTGTAAAACTACAAATCCCAAGATTCCATAGACTTGAGTTAAAGCATTTAGAGTGGGGTCAAACTGTATTATTTCTATAGTGTAGATGCACCCTCTAATGCCAGTGCAATCGTATGTGAACTTTAGCAGTACCACTGGTCTAAAATTATAGCTTTGGTCAACATTAATTCCTGAAGAGGCACCAGTTTGTTTAATTTTTTAATTGACTTATTTTAATGGTGCACATGTTTTTACATGATCCTTGGACAAGAAAAGCACAACTTTGAAATAAACACTAGGATTAAAGAATCCACAAGCTTTAGTGCAGTGGTCAACTTGGATGTCCATGCTATTGTGATTTCCACTGGGAACAAAGTCCACAAATTGTTGTCTCTCCAGTTTCAGTCAGTGATGCTAACGTAGGTTGCCATATTGATGTTTTCAAAGGCATCAACTAAATAAGCCTTTCGAAACTATCAGACGCTCCTGAGGCAGATACAAGTTTTAAAAAAATGGGGGTTAAATCATGTTTCCATAAATTTATTGAGTCTGGATTTATCCAGATCTGTTGACAGATTCATTTTACTAAAAAGTTTTTCATAAAGTACAATACTCCCCTATGTTATTGAACAAAGCCCAGATATTTAATTCAGGCAATGTTTTCCAGTGTTTGGTTATTTCTAACTGAGCTGCCATCAAGAATATACAATTTAACTTTTATGTTTGTGTACTGAGGCAACTGTTTTCAAAAGAAATGGATGATACCTATTTATTTGAGAGCAAAAAAAATTGTTAGAAATTTATCAGTGGCACTATTTGATTACTAAATCTTGAAAGGACACAATGTTCAACTTCTTTTGTTTTGTTTGAGAAAGAATAGGATGTTCCTATGACCTTTCATCTATTTCCAGAATAGCAAAACTGAGTACTCTCTATTTATCCTAAGATCTTATGATTATCCAGGTATTTGAAGAGGCGCCCAGAGATGTAAGATTGAATAAAATCTTGCTGTAGAAGATGCAAGATATCATTGGATGCTTTCCTTTATTTAGAAAAACAAAGTCTTGAAAATATGTTATTTTTCATGTCTCACATATCCAGAGGAGCTGTGTGCTTCTATGCTAAAGCAATTTTTCAGAGCCTTGGAAAATCTGCATATTCACTGGGAAATAGACACATGTGTCACAGATCCTAAATAATGCAGAGAAAAATCTTTAATGTGCAGATAAAAGTATTTTTTTAAAAAACTCTCTTTGTTCATCCTAACCAGTGCAAGGTATTTCACAAAATGACAATATGGTGTTTGGGTTTGTATCCAGTTGCTCTTCTAATTATTCAGCATGGGGATGCCACTAGACCAGCATATCTGATTTACCAAGCAGAGTTATAGCTTTCCTTCATTATCCTGATTTAGCTTTATTTTATAAAGTTTACCTAAACTAGACTATTGGGCTGGACTGGATTCCTAAGTATAACTTCAAGAAGGGCCAGTTTGTATCCCAAACAGCCAAGTGTTTGGCTCATGTTTTATTCAGTGAATCATGAAGGGAAGACAGGAAAACTTTGGCCACTAGACATGGGGTGCATCTACAGTGTAGATTATACACTGTAGAAATAATGCAGTTTGGCATCACTTTAACTGCCATGGCTCCATCCTACAGAATCCTGGGATTTGTAGTTTTGTGAGGCACTAGCGTTCTTTGGCAGAGAAGACTAAAGACCTTGTAAATCTACAAATCCCAGGAATCCATAGGATGGAGCTATAGCAAAGTGCATTATTTCTAGAGTGTAGATGCACGCATTGTCAGCTTAAATGGCTGGCTTCTTGTTCTCAAGTAAATAGCCCAAATGCAGAGAAAGGCTGCTTACCTTGGCTTGTGGTGAACCATGAAGAGCATCTGACAAGCCCTGTGTACCTCTCTCTTTAAAAACTTGTAGTTTTGTGAGGCACTAGCATGACAACAGTGGGTCAAGTACAAGGGTTTGTCTCATTTTGCTATAAAAGACAGGTATTCTCAAGCCTCCATGTACACTATGGGGAATGTCACAACAAATAAAGGCCTAACCCCATATTATGAGGTGGCTAAAATGTCTCATCACAAGGATAGTCAAAGTATGGGCATGGGAAGTCAGGCTCATAGGCCACGTGTGCTCCCCAAAACTGTATTTTGGGGGGCTTTCCACTCTAGAGGGTGTGGTAGGAAATTTGCCCCATTTGGGAAGAACCTCCTGAACTGTTTTAGCCCCAGAGGGTGCCCATTTTCCGAATTGGAAGTGACCTTTGATTTAGTTCCTTGTTCAGAACAAAGCTTGTTGTGGGCATAAAACAGCACAGTAGGCAAAAAAAACATGGTGAAATGCCTCCCATACCCAGCAGAGGGGATTCTGAGTTTTTAAAAGAATAAAATTGGAGCAGGGAAAGACACCTTTCTCAAAGGTCCATGGAGAGATGTATACAGCCCCAAAACCCCAAGTAGCTGTTCATTTAAAGGCCTCATTTCCATTTACAAAGGAATTGGTTTGTGATCTGAATCAATGAATCGGTTTGACAGTAGAGTGTGGTTCATACTATATTTGCCCCAATTGCATTTTCTTGCTGTAAAATAACCCACTTGTGGTTCACATTGATGACTGAATTGATTCATACTGGACCCGCCTCAGGAGGCTGAAGGGCAAATTTAAATCAATTCCGATCCGCATCTGGTTCACACTTGCGCAGAATCACTTTATCGAAAAATGCGTGGAAAAAATCAGCATCAAAAAGGTGCACATTTAAATGGGTCTAGTGCATGCCCCCCCCCCTCCAAACCGCTTCAGTGATTCGGCTCAAGTGCAAACCAGGGTCATTTAAACTGCTTCAAACCGGTTTGCAAACTGGTTTAAAATGTAGTGGGAATGAGGCCAAAAGTTCTGTATGGCAGAGCTAGCAAACCTCTGGTCCTTAGTACTTCTCAGGTGATCTAATGAGTGGGACTGGCATTTGTTTTTTCTAATGTGCTGAGGACTGTAGAACCAAGGTGACCTGGTGGTTTGAGTGCTGGACTACAAATCTGGAGACCAGGTTTCAATTCCCAGTCAGCCATGAAACTCATTGGGTGACCTTGGGCAAGCTACAGGCTCTCAGCCTCAGGGGAAGGCAAACCTCCTCCAAACAAATCTTGCCAAGAAAATCCCATGATAAGTTTGCCTTAGGGTCACCATTAGTTGGAAACAAGGACTGGTAACATATTTCCTCCCATTTGTGATAACTGCTTCTTTCCATTCTGGAAAGTCACAATGGACCTGTACCTGGTGGCTTACAGACCAGTACTGCTATATGGACCACTCCTTTTTTTGGTGGGGGGGGGCCTTCAACACACATTTTATCACTTGGCCACTGATAAAAACTTGTGGGAACTCATTCAAAAAATGCGGTAAGCCAAAACTTCTTCACGCATACTAGATGCTTTGATTCCATGAGACCTGAAGATCATCTTATCTCACAAATATCTGCCCATACCCTCCAATTGTCCCAAAGTGGCAAGGGAAGTCCCAATTAATCCTCTATCCACCCACTTTTTCAGTCACTATTGAAATGTCTCATATTCTCTCTCCCTCTTCCACTTTCCCCTTTTGTCCTCAGGTTACTTCAATTGCTGCAAACTGATTCAAAGTGAAAAGGTGGTTTGCACTCAATTCACTCAGCAAGGGGGAGAGAAGAGGAGGGAGCAGAATCTTGCCTTTCCCTGTAAAATTGAGCAAAAGCAAACGTCTGCAGCCTCTCCTCACTTGTACGTTCTTTCATAATAACTTTTGACATGTTCATCTCATTCTTATGTTGCTTGGTTACATGTGCCCTGTTTCTCATCTGTGAAATGTTGGAAGATATGGTCTGCCCATTTATTAGGAGTATTAGCAGAAACAGGGTTTCTTTTAGGTACCCAGGCTCTGGAATTCCCTGTTTAGGTAGAATCCACCTTGGTCCCTTTCCAGAGACCTTCTACTGCAGTGACAAAACCCCTTTATTTAGAAGTTTGGCCTTTCAGGTCTGCTTTTATTCCCCCCTGTTATGGCATATTTTGTTTGACCCCTTCTAGTCATATTTTTAGTTTTAACTGCTTGGTCTTGTATTTTATGTGCTGTTTCATTTTTTTTATGGTCGCTTTTATATTGTTATTGTTCTTTTATTGATGGATTAGCTGTCTTAGGCAGTTTAGGGAAAGGCAGGGTAGATGCTTTTTCTATCAATAGATTTATTTATTTGGCAAATGTGCAACAGGTTGCTCCTGTCAATTTAAGAAAAATGGTGCAGAAAAACATGAATAATTACTCTTTTTTTGTTTCACAAGGATCACCGCCGGACTAGCAAGCTGTCAGCAGAATAAATAGATTCTTGGGAAGCAATGCATTGGTCATATTATCTCCCGAGGGCTACTTTAAGAAGATTAAAGCACTGGATATTTTTTCTATTAATAGGAAGAGCTGTTATAGCCAGCGGGAAAGGTTATTTGCCCCCAGAGTTCTCAACTATAGTAGCAAGGGAGGCACTACCATTGTCCACTGAATTGGATGGATCTTTCTGGCATATGAAACATGCAGCAGTGTGAAGACTCATTGTTTCTGCTTGGACATGGAGGGGTCTTCAAGGTGAGCAAAATCTGAACTGGATCAAAACATGAATGCTTATTCATTTCTTAAGGACACTGTTGAGTCCCTGTCCCTGGGGGAAAGCTGCCTGACATCTGCCAGATATAATAAATCTGACCGTAGCTCTTAAGTATATAAACTAGATTCCATGTTCCTAATACCCTTCTATGGCTCTAGTAATTATTTGTTATTGTTGATGCTGTTGGTCATGATAACACTGGAATTTAGCCAAAGCCCAGCCTAACCTAAAATGCCTTATTTATCTATCATGAAGTAATGGCTCCAATGTCAGTGAGGTGGCAAATCTGCTGTGGTTTTCATTTGAACTTTAAAGCAGCTGTCCAAGGTGCTGGTCCTAAAACAGGCCCAACACATGGAGTGTGAGTCTGAATTTTAAAACAACCATACAAAGTGTTGAACCTGTTTTAGGTTCAGTACTTTGGATTGCACCTTTGAAGTTCAGACTGAAAGCGAGAGCAGATTTACCACCCCCTGAAGTCATAGCCACCCGGAGCCACTGACTTCAGAGGAAACCTTATTGTAAACTGGATATTGTTTGTCAATGATGTGCCTATATAAAGTACTGCCTGGAGTACCCCTACCCCATTGATTTTTTTCTAATCTCTAGGGCAAGAAGTTGAGTATGTGCTTCAGTCCCTTGTTAATTTAAAAATAATAATACTATAACTGAGTAGTAAAATGATTAAAAACTTGATTGTATTAATGTCTTGTTTCTCAGTGCTCACTACTAGTGCATCGTATTTGTTTCTCCTAAGGATGGTCCTCTTGGCATTATGGCCCACCTGTAACCATGGCCGCCCTCTTTATCAACAAGACGCTGATTGTGAACAATAAGGATAGTGACGAGTTGGAACTGGAACGTGAACTCAACCGTGTGCTGGAGAACAAAGTCATGCTCCTGTATTTTGGCTCCAGTGAGTGTCCTGAGTGCAAGGAGTTTGCCCCCATCTTGAAGGAATTTTTCGTGAGGCTCACAGATGAATTTTATGTGGAGAGGGCCTCTCAGATAGTCCTGGTCTATGTATCACTGGATGAGACTGAGGAGAAGCAAGAAAAGTTTCTGAAAACAATGCCCAAGAGGTGGTTGTTTTTACCCTTTCATGATGAGTTCAACAGGTAAGAAGTCTTCAGTTTAACCAGAGCAATGCTCTCATTCTAAGTAAGGCACCATTTGCTCATCTGCTTCATTTGCATGGTTTACTGACAGCTTTTTAACCTGTCATTGTAGCTGTAACTTTAACAGCAACTTTATATGTGGCTATGAGCAGCAGCTATTTCTTTCTATGGCTGGAGAAAATGTCACCTGAATGGAAAAAAAAATGCTGTTAAAAGCAAAAGTACGGTACCTTACAGTTGGGAGAGATCTTATCAAGTCTACACCCCCTGTTCAATGCAGGATCCAAGTACAGCATCCCTCTGACAGATGGCTGCCAGCCTTTGCTTACATACCTCCAACAAACAGGCCAAGCCATTCTTCCTCCATCCCTCAATTCCTGGAAAGAAGCTGCCAACACAGCAGAAGAAAAGTTATCTCCTTCTGGCTGGGATACTTAAAGGACTGTTCTAAGAAATAGGAAACAGAACAAATTTTGAATTGAACTGTTTCTGTGGTGGAGCTGGTAGTAAAATCATGGAGTCAATCATGGGTCAGTCATGGGTTTTTGCCCCTCCACCATTTATTATGTTGCATGTTGTTTCTGCTGTTGTCATAAAACCATTAGACTGAAGTACACAACACTATATTGTTGATGTTTGCCTTCATGTTGTTTCTCACTTACGATGAGCCTATCATGGGATTTTCTTAGTAAGCTTTGTTTGGCAGGGGTTTACCATTATCTTCACCTGAGGTTGAGAGAGTGTGACTTGCCAAAGCTCACCCAGTGGATTTCCAAGGCTGAGCAGGGATTTGAACCCAGGTTTCTGAGTCCTAATCCAACACTCAGATTATTACAATACACTGGCTCTCAACCCTGTATTTCAGTGGTTCCCAAACTCTGATCCTCCAGATGTTTTAGACTTCAGCTCCCAGAATTCCTGACTGCTGGTCAAGCTGGCTAGGGCTTCTGTGGGCTTAAGTCCAAAATTCCTGGAGAACCAAAGTTTGAGAACCACTTTTGTATTAGATTGTGGCACATGTGCCATTTTAACTTTTTAAAATATAAATTTCATAAACCTGCAGGGGATTATTTATAACAAATAAATAGAAGGTCTCTGTTGATTGCACATTTGTCACTTGCAGCTGATGAAATAAAAGAGATCACTTTATCAGTTTCAAAACTCATTGTAGATGACCATTCAAGGACAAATGGGACAAATAGTAATAGATGAGATCCGTCTGATTACCACTCTTGCTGCTTTCAAGAAAGCAGTAAAGACGGATCTCTTCCGGCAGGCCTTCCCGGAATAATTGTCAGCCAAGGGATGGGTCCCTGACCTGCAAACCTGACTCTTTATATCATTCGCTGCTATTGTTTTTAATATTGTATTTTAATTAGCTATTTGTTTCATTCTGTTTTAAGGCGATGGGAGGGTGGGACTATGGGATAATGGAATGTTTTAACTCTGTTCTATTTTAAAATTGCTGTATCCCGCCCCGATTGCTGCGCAGAGGGGCGGGTTATAAATAAAAATTTATTATTATTATTATTATTATTATTATTATTAGATGAGAGGCAGACAATCTGTTTAAAGATGGCAGTCCTGTATCCACTCATCTGGGACTGGATTCCATTGAACCCTATTCCAAAGAGAAGAGTTTGGAAACTTTTTTTTTTTTTTTTTTTTGCATTCATTTCCCCAAGTCCCAGCCAGAATGGCTGCTATGTGCCCCCTGGCCTTGCTGGGAAGTTTTATTCTTAAAAAAGTAACATTTGTAATTTCTGCTACAGAAATGTACATAGGATTACCATGTAACATAAGCTGAAAATTATTCAATACTATCACTGTTGTCCATAGTATATATAGTAGTCCCTTGTATCCGCTAGCATTTGGTTCCAGAACCCCCCATGGATACCAAAATCCATAGATGCTCAAGTCCCATTATATACAAGGCCATAGTAAAATGGTGTCCATTATATAAAATGACAAAATCAAGATTTGCTTTTTGGATTAAAAAAAATATATATATTTTCAGGCCATGGATACTTGAATCAATGGATGCAGAATTGGTGGATAAAGAGAGCTGACTCTACATGCTTACTTATTTCTTTGCTTCTGTTATTATTTTTGATGGAGTGAGCACTTTTCAAAACCATGCATTTATGCTCAGCATGGGGATGCTAATGACAAGAATATCTCTCTACTAAGTTCCCCCCAGGTCATAAGGCTACCCTGATGTAACTTTTCCTGACCCATTTCATTGGCTGCTGTTTCTGGAGGCAGGAAATGCATAATATGATGATATCACAACCCTAAGTAAGTGTACCTGCTTGTTGAAGGTGGAAGGAGAAGAGGCAGGACCAGACATAGAGGTATCAGATTAGGCGGCATCCTCATGTTGAGTACATCATACAGTTACACCCAGATATGGTAGTCAGACAGAGGAAATGAGCAATCATCAAGCAGCAATGCAATTATGGCTCAGAGAGCTTTCCAGAAAAAGGCTCCAACTCTTCCGAGGAAAATTAATCTTCTAGTCAAAATCTTTGCAAGCTGGGTCCTTCCAGGATGTATCACCCTGCCCAATTCCCAGAAATTTCAGGGAAGTGTCAGACATTGATGCTTGCTGTTGATATATTTCTGGTGATTTCCTACTGCTCCTTCCTCTTGCTTCTTACCAGAGAAAATTAGTTATGGAAAGACAAGACAGCTGCAGTGAGTTTTAAGTGGTAGTGTTGAGAGCCACTCATCGGGAAACACTGTTTTCTATATCTTATGAACCCATGTGGAGTAGTAATTTGAGTATAGGGAGATCCAAAGTCTGCTCCCTGCTCAGCTTTGAAACTCACTGAGTGACTTTGGGTCAATATCTTTCCCTTTGCCTGACCCAACTCACAAGTTTGTTGCAAAGATAAAGAAACAGGTTAGATGAGGAAAGCCATGTATATCACATTGAGCTCCCAGAGGAAAAGCTGGGGTATAAATGTAGGTAACTAATAAATAAACACTTTTTTCTAGGGAGCTGGAATTGAGATTTTCTGTGAAGACCCCTCCAGTAGTGGTAGTGCTGAAGCCAAATGGAGACATCATCACTGCAAATGCTGTAGAGGAGATCAAGCAGGCTGGCACCGCTTGCTTCAAGAACTGGCAGGAAGCAGCAGATCTGGTGGAGAGGAACTTCTTGTTGCCAGAGGACTTTGACCCTGTGACTTTGAGGAGCATCACTGACCCCATCCGCCGATTCAAGTACAAAGTGGCAAAGGACAAAAAGAGAAAGAGATGCAAAGATGAGTCTGAGGCCGATAGGTTTTCCTGATGGGATATTTCTTCCCTATGGAACTCTCTCCATAGCTGATCTGGACTGCTCCCAAAACACAAGCTGTGATCAGAAATATGGGTTATCATCTACTGTAGCTGCACAGCAACTATCATTAAGTGGAGATACTAGTCTTCAGAAAATCCGAGCACTATCTTTTTGTTCTTTTTTTAAAAAAATATGTTTCTAGTTTTTGTGTCCATAAAAACATTATTGGCAGTGTGTCAGTGATGTTTAATTGATATTTAGTGTTCCAAGGGATCTTGTAGCACCTTTGAGACTAACTGAAAAAAAGAAGGTGGTAGCATGAGCTTTCATAGACTTGAGCCTACTTCCTCAGATGCATGGAGCAGAGTGGAGAGTCCAGGGACAGACTTAGATAAGTAGGCTGTGTGTGAGAAACCTACTTTCAGTTGAAATTAAAAACTTTGTGAGTATAGAGATGTGGCAACAAGCTCAGTTCTAACAATGGCTGTTGGAAGAAAGATGTGGCCTAAAGCCAAGGAGAGTAGATAACCATATGAATAGATATTGGAATGTAATGTGGGAACCAGAGAGGAGCCCTCATGAGGCTGGGGGTTAGATAGTGTTATAATGTGTGAAGTGTGCCAGGAAAACATTGCCTCTGTTCAACCCAATGCTGATGATTGGAGTCTGTGGATACATTCCAATTCTGCTATTTTTCTTTCAAATCTTCTTTTGTAGTTCCTTTGTCCAAGGACCACTCTTCTTTCAGTTAATCTCAAAGGTGCTACAAGTTCCCATGCATACTGAATTTCCAAACTAACACAGCTGTGTAATTGAGATTTCGTAAAGCTTCAGAAACTGGGAGGTGCATTATAGATGGGGAAGTATTCAGTGAGTTGTTTTATTACAGCAACCCCCGCACACCCACCACCACTGTTTTCACAGTACACTGTTAATACTGGGTATAGCAGAAACTAAGCAAAATAAATTAAGATATGCACATGTAGTCAAGTCAGGTATGCATGCTTCCCTTGGTACCTCGCCGTGCTGCGGGATCTTTCAATTAAGCCAGGCTTAACTATAGTTAGAACCAGATTAGCAGACACTAAATCAGGGGTCCCCAAACTACGGCCCATGGGCCGGCCCTGGCCCGTCGAGGCCTTCTTACCGGCCCATGAGGCCTCCTGCCGCTGCTGCCGCCACCGCCGCCGCTGCCACAGCCACCGCCCAAAATGGCATCTGGAGTTGTGCGCATGTGTCTGGCGTCGTGCGCGCATGCGCATGACTCCTGGCACCATTTTGGCAAACAAAATGGCGCCTGAGTTGTGCGCATGATCACATGCCACTGGCCCCCTGGAAGATCTGGGGGACAGCGAACTGGCCCCTGGATGAAAAAGTCCAGGGACCCCTGCACTAGATGCAGGAGCTCTTCTATTCTATTCCCCACAAAAATATGCATTTTAAATGTATTCTCTCTTACACGAATAGTCTAAAACAGTGCAACTCAAAGTGGTGAACCATAAGCTGGTGTCAGTCTGCAAGCCATCAGCTGAGAGCATAAGTTGTTTCTGACTTACAGCGATCCTAAGGCAACCTTATCATGGAGTTTTCTTGGCAAGTTTCTTCAGAGGAGGTTTGCCATTGTCATCCTCTGAAGCTGAGAGACTGTGACTTGCCCAGAGTCACCTAGTGGGTTTCCAAAGCCCAGCGGAGATTTGAATCCTGGTCTCCAGAGTCATAGCCAATGCTCAAACCACTACACCGCTACTGTGGCTCTCTGATGTAACATTATCCTCATCATTTACACCCCCATGATCACATATACACAAAAACCTCCCCAAAAAGAACACATGCTGATTTAAATGCCTTTCTACAACAGGAATGTGGAAGGTTAAGTTGTTTAGAACATTTTAGTTATGAAAGAGGATGACTAAGGACAAGAAGATTAAAACACTGGATTGGACAGAGATTTTTTAAAAACTTACCTTTTAGACATCCACCTCAAGAATCCCTCAGCCAGCATAGAAGAGATTTTATATCTACCACAATGTAGAAATGAATGGCTCGGTATTATATCTAGAATCACCAACTTCTGAACCTGAAATAGTAGTCTGATCTATGTAACTATTAGCAGGGGAACAATTTTAGGAGGAAACAAGAGGCTGCATATCAGACAATTTGCCTGTCTACCAAAAGAAGGAGAGTGCCTGTACTGACAAGACGTAATTCTCCCAAAGTCTCATGTGAGCCTTTTACCTGAGGATGCCAGGGACTAAGGGCCTTTGCAGACTGCCAGAAATAGTGCAAATTGAGTCCACTTTAAGAGTTAGGGTTAGTGCTAGGGAGTCATGGGAATTGGTTTTTTTCTGAGATATTGAGCCCTCTCTGTCAGAGAGCTCTGGTGCCACAATAAAATACAGTTCCCATGATTCCCTAACCCTAACCCTAACCCTAAAAGTGGACTCAATTTGCACTATTTCTGGCAGTCTGCAAAGGCCCTAAGCTTACTATGTGCTGCAGTGACAACAGGTGTTCTACCACTTAGCTATGGTAAGAACATAACTTAGGCTGCATCCACACTGCAGAAATAATCTGTTCTAATGCCACAACAAACTACCATTCCCAGAATTCCATAGCATAGTGAAAGTGGTGTCAAACCAGATTATTTCTGCAGTGTGGATATAGCCTTGGATAAGTTTTTAAAACTGGAATTCCCAGATTATGGGAAGTCATGGCTCCCCCCCAGGCAATTTCTTCATGCTCTATGTACCAGCCCTTTTTTTTCTCCCATACTCTTGTCCTTCCTATGTGAAATGTGAAAACCTACAATTTTTAAGTGCTGTAATTGCATCCTATGGAATTCTGGGGTTTGTGGTTTTACAAGGTCTTTCCCCATATCTGCCAAAGGGTGCTGGTGCCTCATGAAGCTACAGATCCCAAGATTCTGAAGGATAGGGCCATGGTAGTTAAAATGGTGTCAAACTGCATTATATCTACAGTGTAGATGCACCCTGAATCCCCCCCAGCTTTTTAAAATCAAGATTGCAATGGACGTTTTCACACTTGTCCTCCTAAAGC
>CM034703.1:154172949-154185785 GCA_020142125.1 Phrynosoma platyrhinos
AATTTTTCATAAGATGAAGCATTCGTAAGTAGAGGTACCACTGTATATCATAGCTTGTCATTCAAACACATATATACCCATGCACACAGAGAGAAACAGACAGAACATATTTTTTCTATTTGGAAATTCATACATAAATCTTAGCCAAAGGGGCTGTTCCCAGGTGAAGGTGAAATGAGGGGAGTATTCTTGTTAGGACTTAAGCAGATGGGCCTGTGCTATCCTGACCTGGGTCCTAACCTGCTTGTTTCCCAGGCCAGCATGGAGAACACACCACTGTGCCATGGACCACCATATGTTCTTTACCTTCTTCCACCATTGCCACTACTGGGAAGACCCTTGTAGGAGCATCTGACGTGGGAAGGGGTGCCTAGTTGCACCCATGTGGGCAAGTGCCCCCTTCCAATGTCAGACGCATTGTCAGTAATAATGGTATTATTATTACTATTACTATTATTATCATGCCTTCCTCCTGGTATAGGGACTAAAGGTGGCTATGGTAGAGGAAGGTAAAGGGCATGGAGAGTTGCCACTTTGCCGGGTGTTGCTGTGGAGTTTCCAAGAAATTCCACTGCAAAGGGCAGGTCCGCACTAAGGTCTCTTTGCATGGGGATTGGACCAGACAGCTGGATCAGGGTCCAGTGTGTCCAATCCCGGCACAGGGATATTAGCCTGTATCATCCAGACAGGAAAATACATGGCTGGGGTAACATAGGACTTTTGGCCTGTGCAGATAGGTTCTTATTAGGGGGGGAAGATATGGAACATTTTATGTAGCCTGCTTACTTCTAGCCAGAAGGTGGATGTAGAGCAGAGTAGAGTAGGAGTCCTGGCACCACAATAAGTGAGAGGGAAGGAGGAATCTATCTAAGTAAATACATAGATAAACTGAGAAGCTTTGCAAGTTGCAACAACAAATCTATAAAGGCTTTCAGATTGTAGCAAGTTGCTACTCTGCCAGCTGAGCTGGAAATTTGCATGTAGTCTTTTCCCCTTCCCTGGAAGTGAGCCCATCAAAACTGGAGAATTTGCACCCTTATCTCTTGGCAGGAAATGATCCATGAAAATTGAAGACGCAGGGCCAGATCTTTAGATTTGGCAACCCTACTAGCTAGACAGGGCTCCCTTGTCAAAGGGTTCCTCAACCAGATAGCCTCTATTGCAGAAGTCCCTTTCTTGAGTCTTTTGCTGAATATGCTTCACCAAATTCAGCAGGTCAGATGTCAACAGGTGTCATCTGGATCAGATATGGGCAGGCTTATACTGGTGGCCCTTTTCATAGATCTGGCCTCTGGTTTTCTTTTCTTTTTTTCTTCTATATGCAGGATGCTTTATTGGGGGAGGAGCATTCAGTGAATTGATTCCAACAATACCACAGCAATCTGTCTTTTGACCACACCTCAGAAAAACAAAAAACTTCTACTGTTTAGTGAACTAGATCAGAGCTCCCACACACACTAAAGGAGATGTCAACATCTGAACGATGGCCAGTTACAGTGTACTGTTTCTCTTTTTGGGATGAACCTGCTTTGCCATTTCTCTATGCTTCTGTATCCAGCAGTGCTGTGGATTTCCATGCAGAGTTTTTGGACAAAACAACACAGGACTTTATCACACGAAGCAAATCCTGTGCAGAAACTAAGGGGGGTTGCAGACTGCCAGAAATAGTGCAAATTGAGTCCACTTTTAGGGTTAGGGTTAGTGCTAGGGAATCATGGGAATTGTTTTTTTTTCTGAGACATTGAGTCTTCTATGTCAGAGAGCTCTGATGCCACAATAAAATACAGTTCCCATGATTCCCCAACCCTAAAATGGACTCAATTTGCACTATTTCTGGCAGTCTGCAACCCCCCTAAGTTTTAAATAGAAAAGAACCCACAAAAGCGGGTAGATTTTCAGGTGTCGTCACTGTTACAATGTGCTTAACCTGAATGGAAAATAGTCAAAAGCCACTTCTTTTTACTTTCGGAAAATCCTGAAAGTAAAAAGAAGCGGCTTTTGACTACTTTCCGTTTGAGTTAAGCACACTAACAGTGATGTATGTGAAAAATCTACCTGTTTTTGTGGGTTGTCCCCACCTTTTAAATCCCATTTCTGCATGGGATTTCCCCCGTGTGATAAGGTCCACAGCCTTTCCAGCATTTCGGTATATAAGCTTTGAAAGGGGCTGTATTTTTGTGGCTTGGAAAATGAAGAAGTCAAGGCACAAAAACTTGACTTCCTCTTTCCTCTCAGTCTTTTGTCACATTGGTTTGCAGATCTTCGTACCTTCCGAGCAATTTATATTTGACATCCAGGACTATGAAAATAGAATACAAATAAGTTTACTGTCAATGGCAAAACCCCACTTGAGCCTCCTTTCAACTTTCTTTCTAGGAGGCATTTTCATTTTTAAGTATGGTATGGTGAAATTGCTGAGCTGCTTGTAAAATTTGGTGAAGTAATTTTACAAGCTGATGGTCATGTGTTCCACAAATGTTGAAAGTTTAGAACAAGTATGGAAAAGGGTGGGGGAGAGAGGATGGGTATGGGCAGGAACATGGCAGTTCTGTAATTATAGCACAGAAACCAAAAAGTTGGCATTAAATAAGATTCAGCATTTTTAAAGCAGTTTTTATTTTTTTAAAGAAACTCCAGATGCAACTATGATATCATAGGTGTAGGTGTGAAATCTCATTTGTTTTAACCATTCTTACTTATCAGGGGACATGATCTAGTTTCTGGTAAATTACTCACTGCTCTTAATTTTGTATATTGAGAAGGTCTGTATTCTTTTAAAACTGGGCTCCATGGGTGTTCTATCTGGGTGCATCTGCGTTGTAGAAACAATGCAGTTTGACACCACTTGAAGTGCTGTAGTTCCATCCTATGGAATCTTGGAATCTGTGGTTTTACAAGATCTTTGGCCTTCTCTGTCATAGAGGGAGCCATGACAGTTAAGGTGGTGTCAAAATGCATTATTTCTGCATTGTAGATGCAAGCTGAGACAGGCTGGGATGGTCAGATTTCTTTTCTTCAAGCACAGTGAAGACAGTTTAGAAAATGGACCACTATTTTTGGTATGTAAACTGATTGTGCTTTTGTCTTTGGCCAAATAGGCCTTGTAGGTTTTGCATTTTTTCCAAAATCTTAAACACCTTTTTGATCAGATGAGCAATGAGCTTTCCTAGTATTTTTAACTACAACTTATACAGTGTGTTGCAGGAGCCACCCTGGCTGCAGCTGATGGGAGTTGTAGTCAATAGATCTGAAGGACGAATCAGAAGTCACTGTGACACAGAAAAGTGTCTATGTGGGCTTTTTAATAGCAGAGGTTGGTGGAAGTTCAGCATAGTTTCACCACTGTGCCACATTATGCAGGGATAGGGAACGTGTGACCATCCAGATGATGTTGGATTCCCATCAGTCCCAGCCAGCCTGCCAAGTGTTTTTAATAATGTTTGTTAGCCACCTTGAGTGCCATTTTTTTTAGTGGAAAGGTGAAGTAAACAGGTAGTAATAAAATAAATAAGCCAAATATGATAAATTTAAAGGATAAGAAAGAGAGAGAGTGTAGAGACTAGTTACATGGTTATGGCAGAGCGATTAACATATGCAAGATGTTGGAAAACAAAAAAAAAATACTGAATAGTATGGGATGGTTAAAGAAGGTAATGAAACTTGTGGAATTGGATAGATTATGAATTATATAACGGGAAATACAAATTTGTACAAAAATGGAAACTTTTTACATCCTATGGAATCCTGTGGTTTGTAGTCGGTGAAGGAACTAGAGCTCTGACGGAGAATTCCAAGAGCCCTCCCTAAACTGCAAATTGTAGGATTCCATAGGATGGAACCATAGTAGTTAAAGTGGAGTCATATGACTATAATTCTGTAGTGTGAATGGTCCCAGGGTCTTTGTACTGCAGCCAAAAAGACCTTCTCCCACCAGTCCCTAGTAGGTCCATTGACAAAGGAACAATGAGAGGAGTGCTCAGGTAGATTCATATGGCAGTATATATATATATATATATATATATATATCGTAATATGTGTATTTTCCCCTCAGTCGACAGCAAAATTTGCTAATTGGACTGAAACCCCCTCAAATTCTTGAAAACCACACAGTTATAGCAGATGGCGAAGGCAGTAAGATTACCATAGATGGCTGCATCTACATAGGCTAAATAATGTGTCTTTACCTCCATCCCAGCCCTGTTAATGTTCCTCTCCTTCCAATGTGAAAACACTTCTTTTTGATGTTTGGGGGGTTTAAAGAGATTTTTAAAAACCTCCACTTTGATGTTTTTTGGAAGAACTAGGTTTTTAAAATATGTAATTTGACCCCCAGATTATGATCATGGTTGAATGGCAGGGGGGGGGGGCATTACCTGATTGTTCCTATTATGAACAGGTAGCTCCTTGTTTGTATGGGCATCTGGAAAAGATGGTGTTGCCTTTTTTTGATGGGGGGATTTGATGTTTTTATGGACCAAATTTGCAAGTCAGCATTTAATCTCCCCCTTCTCTGTTGGCTTCACTTTATTGGCTTCAGTTTGGATTAAAACAGGTGTGTGTGTGTGGCAATTAAAGAGTCAAACCTAGGTAGGGATACTATACAGTGGAGGCGGGATACAGCCCCTGAATAGATTCAGCCGGAAGCTCTTTTTTTCCTTCTTCTTCTTGCAAACTGAAAAGTATGTAAATCAAAGGGCCAAACAAGTTTCTTCACACGGAAATGCTGCTGTGGGCAGGAAGCAGCAGCGAAGTCTGTGTGGTTCCTCAAGCTGCTCCTGCAGACCTCCAGAAGTTCTTCTGCAAAGTATGTGGCTTCTGTGGGGCTTCCTGACCAAGCTGGGGGCTTTTGAGTCATCCAAGGATTTGGGCTCTGGGATGTACAACTGGGTGTCTTGCTAAGGATTGAACCGTGATGGCAGACCCTGAACCCACTGGTATGTGAAGCAACTTTCTGATCTCTTGCAGGTATCTTTAGCATACTGCAAACCACTGCAGGAGGCCACTCCAGGGCGTTCCTCTTGGGCTATAGCAGAGGCTCTCAAGCTTAAATCTTCCAGATGTTACTGGACTTCAGCTCCCAGAATCCCTGAGCATTGGCTGTGCAGACTGAGGCTCCTGGGAGCTGAAATCCAAAACTTTGGGAGGACCCATGAGGATGAGATCTACTTTCAGGATTGTTCTTTGGAACCATTTCTCATTTGAGCTATTGACATATTTATACAACATGTTGGAATCCACTTTAAAATTTGAGAAAAGCATGAATTAAAACTCATTTTTTGGAAGCTGAATAGTGGGCCCTTGGTGTCTGCTGGGATTTAGTTCCAGGAACCCCCATGGATACCAAAATCCATGGATGCTCAAGTCCCATTAAATTAATGACATTGTAAAATGGCGTCCCTTATATAAAATGGCAAAATCAAGGTTTGCTTTTGGGAATTTGCATATTTTAAAAATATTTTGAAGCTGTGGATTCTTGAATCCATGGATAAAGAATTCATGGATATGGAGGGCTAACTGCATATCACAACTACTTGGTGAAATAAGGATTTCTGGACATCTGTTCAACTATTTTAGGGAACCTTTCTCCTCTAATTTGTTTCAGCCCTTGCACCAGACATTCCAGTGGAAACTGTATTTAGACAATGTGTGGAGCACTTAAGCAGGTTGATTTATCTCCTGTTAGCCATGCTCAAAAATGTGATTAACATAAACATCCATTTTGTGGCTCCTTCTGTCTTAGTTGCTTGCATCTTTGCACAGATGAGCATAAATTTGTTGAACACAAAATCGTAGTAGTAAAGATTGAATCTCACTTATCCAGTATGCTGAAATATTCCAAAAACAAAAAGTATTTTTTCATGGGTGGGTGTGATAGTGACACCTTTGTTTTCTGATGGTTCAGTGTACACAAACTTTGTTTCATGCACAAATTCTTTAAAATATTGTATAAAATTACCTTCAGGCTATGTGTATAAGGTGTATATGAAACATAAATGAATTTTGTGTTTAAATTTGGGTTTCATTTCCAAGATATGTCATTATGTATATATATGTAAATACAGATATTTCATACATACCCCCCCAAATTCCAAAATCCAAAACACTTCTGGTCCCAAGCATTTCAGATAAAGGAGACTCATCCTGTCCTGAAGAGCTGGAAAGAACACAGAGTTCAAGTTATCCAAAGCCTTGACCTAAGGCAGGATCTTGCATGTGCTAAACCACATCTACACTACAATAATCACCAATTCGAGGGAAAAAATAACCTTCCAGATGTTTTAGAATTCCAGTTCCCATCAGCCCTAGCCAGGGGACTGGTAGGTTATGATGGGAATAGCAGTTAATCAGTGTCAGGGAGTGGGGTCAAACTTCCCCATCCCAGTCTAGCCCTCCTATCCAAAGAACTGTATTCTCCTACAAGTACCATGTTATGTTTCTCATTGATGAGGCACATGCATGAATTAAGAATGGTTCTGACAATTCAGCCAAACCACATGCTAGAAGGAAAAACACCTCTGACATAATCCTCTTCACTACATTATACTCTGAAATATTGTGGGATGTACAGGGCTAAAAATGAGCCTTCCACTCAAGATTTTTAAACAATTATCTTTAATTTGTTTCTGTTTCAACAAAAGCCACTTGTTCTTATTCTAGGAGATTGGGGAAATGGAACTATGGAGATCTGAGCTCAGTTCAGGGCCCAATCTTAGTTCCTTGTGTGCAAAATAAAAATACCGTAAACTCCTCTTTATCACAAAATTGTTGTGGAGAGTAGGGATGGAAGGAATATTATAAAATATTTGAAAAATGGTTGGAAAATGTGTTTCTTAAGTGTTTAGAAACCCTAACAAAAAAAGTCCTGGACTGATAGAATCTTCAGAATTCAGAACTTATTCTGTGAAAAGTCTCCATGTGATATTTATGTGCAGAAAATAGCATTTTCAGTGCAGGAAAACACATTTTCTGTGCAGAGAATAATATTTCTTTGGAGAAATATTTTCTACACAAAAAATGCTGTACATGGGGACTTACTCTGTGCAAAATTCACACATGGTTATTTTGCACAGAAAACAGCATTTTTTTGCATAAGAAATAATATTTCAGAAATGCTGTTTTCTGTTCAAAAATATCACAAGTGGATTTTAAGCAGAATAAGTCCTGAACTGTGGATAGCTTTTGAAAACTTTGCAGCTGGAAGAAAATTACTAAAATTATTTTTGATACCTTTAAGAAACAAAAATAAAGAATTACATCCCTAGTGGAGAAGAATGAAATAAAAAAAAATTACTATAGATCCCTTTCTATACTAAATAGGTATAGATCTGAGCACTGTCTTGGATGGGAGCATGGACAGATGTTCCTTTGGCTCTCACACTAATTCACTCCAAAGGAGTTTTCCACCAAATGATTCTATGTATTAGATAGATAGATAGATAGATAGATAGATAGATAGATAGATAGATAGATAGATTAGACTTTAATTTCAATTATTGGGCAAGAAGGGAAGAAAAATTAGGCAGTCTCTTTCTCCATGGCGGATATTTCTCTTGCACTTAGCAAGAAGGCAGAAGTTTCACTTCCCTTTGTGTCCTTCTTACTTCATTTCACAGAAAGTGACAAATACTTCAAATATTCAGCATCTTTCTCTGCCTTGGTTAGAACATCTATTTCCGGTTCTGGGCCTAACACATCGAGAATAGATGTTGATACTGCAAAATGAATGAATGAGAGAGCTGCTTCCCACATCTACAAAATGTCTACCACTGTGAGAAAGCACTTTGGTGTACAAATTAACATGCAACCCATGCAGGAATCACACTGCATGAAAATGGGATAATCATTGCACATCATAACCAACAAGATAGTTGCACATTAATTTCTAGCAGATGTTTAGTTGGAAGGGTCATGTTTCAAAAGCCATTTAGTGAAACAAGGATCATGTTTTGAGAGCTTTTTTTTTCCCTGGCCCAAACTCATTTTGTGTATTTATTTACTGGATTTTTGTCCTGCCTTTCTTCTAAAATGGAACACAAAGTGGCTTTCACTGTAAAACAAAATAGCTAAAACAATATGTGGTATGAACTGTTAAAAATCATTGGATGATCAGCCCAGTTAAAATATTAATTTATAAGCATTTGTTTTAAATAATAAAAAACACAAAGTGTGTGTGTGTGTGTGTGTGTGTGCGTGCGCACCTTTGAGTTGCCTGTCAACTTATAGGGACCCTATGGATTTCATAGGGTTTTCTTAGGCAAGGAAGACTCAGAGGTGGTTTTACCAGTTCCTTCCTCTGAAACACAGCTTAGAGCACCTGATATTCCTTGATGATCTCCCATCCAAGTACTAACCAGGTCGATCCTGTTTAGCTTCCAAGATCAGATGTGATCTGGTACCTTTAGGGTATAAAGCACTTACTATATATTATGAACAATACACCCTACACGAAAATGCATGGCACAGGGTTGGACTGGAGTTGGTCTCTTTCCACTCTATGCTTCTATGATCCATAGGCACAACCTTTTATCGCAACCATTAAAAGGCTGAAGGCCTGTTTACTAGGAGGGTGTTTGTCTACAAAGAGAAGGCCAGCTGAGTCTCACTGGGGAGTAAGTTCCATAGCTTAGGAGCAACCACCAAGGAAGCTCTTTGCCATGTCATCACTATAAGCCTAGGTAGGTGGTGGGCTGAAAAGAAAGCCCTCACCCAAAGACAATAAGACTTGGATAGGCTCCTGTGAGGAAATACAGTTTTTTGGATAGTCTGGACCTAAGCTATATAGGATTTTACAGGTCATAGCCAGAACTTTGAACTGGAAATGGACCAGAAGCCAATGAAACTGTTTCAATAAGAATTTATATGTACTGATTGGTACGGTTGCAACAATTGATATGATTGCAACAATTTGCCCAAGGATAGCAAATACAAAATGCAATGACAGGAGCCAAGGGTAACATGCATAATAGCATTGTGTTGAGGTCCTTCTTCTTGGAACCTTTCAAAATTAGTCATGCTGTATTGTTTGGTTCAGATATCCAAGGACTTTATCACATGAGCCTCAGACTTCCCTAAATCTTGTTGCAATTGCGCTATTTAAAGGGAACGGAAACATACTGGTTTTGGAACTTTTATTACTTCAATAGCACAATGGGTTTTGTGTGTGTGCGTGTGTGTGTGCCATCAACTGTGTCTGAACTCTCTCTTCCTCATTCCTCCTTAACTCTGCCTCCCTGCCCTATGTCCTACCCAGCACACCTTTCTTTTTTATTTATTTTTTATTATTTGTATTTGTATTTGTAACACAATTCTGGAGTTATGGGAATGTGATTTAGTAAAAGAAGAAGACGAAGAGTGGGGGGAAAGCAAATGGAGAATACAGGCAGCTTGGGAACTATGGGAGGAGAGGGGTAAGGAGAAGAATAACACCACATGGCTGCCCAAAATCAGGATGCAGCGGACTATCAGTAGCATACCTATGGAATAAGGGGATGGCAGTGTAATTGGCCACTTATTGATGAGTTTCCCTGTCAATGAAAATATGTCCTCTAGCAACACTTCAGAGGCACAGCAGCAAAGGATCGGAGATGATGCCATTTGATAGGTACTGCCAAAGATGCTATTTTCTTACTAAAATTGCAGTTTAAAGCCTGCATGTCCCAAGCAACCGTGAATCTAGAGAAGGAATGGCTTTTGTGGTTTAGTACTTGGTTGAGTTTGGGTAGAAGACAGGATACAAATACGGGCACTTGTGGCTGAAAGTGGAGGGTGTGGAGGGGTCCAATGAATGGAGTGAAAGGGATGAGAGCAAATGTAAATGTAGATTTTCCTGAATCATTTTAAAATGTGTACCTGGGAGATTGGGGTTGATGTGTGTATGTAAGATTTATAAGAACAGGATGTTTCTTCAGAATGGTAGCCTCCTCTCCCACCATGATTTGGGAACTTGGCACGGTACATATTTAAATGCCAATCTTTTTAGATTAAGCATTTGGATGTATCTCTCTGGGTTATAAAAATCTTTTGTTGTGGCTCTCTGTATTAAATGTTTCTACAACTGTACTGTGCTAGTGTACAATTTAGTACTTAGTGCACTATCCATGTCCTGATAAATCAGCTTACTTCCCTCTCTCCCCTGCAAGTCTCTAGACCTTATTGTTTCAAAAAGTCCAAGAGTGGTGAAAGCAGCACCTATAAGTATAGAGGGAATGGAGACCCAGCATGGCGTAGTAGTTTGAGGTTGGACTAGGACTCTGGAGACCAGGATTTGAAGCCTCAGAGGATGGCAATGACAAACCCCCTCTGAAGAAACTTGCCAAGGAAACCCCATGACAAGTTCACTGCCTTAGGGTCACCATAAGTTGGAAATCACTGGAAGGCATACAACAACATGAAGGGAATGGAGACCAAGAAAGACCTATATATGCTGCAACTGTCAGGGATAGTGCCAATTAATCTGTCATCCCACTTTTTCAACTACTTTTTAAAATGTCTCAGTTTTGCTCTTGTCCTCTCCCTTTCCCTAGCCTACTTCAAGCTGTAAATTGAGTTTAAAGTGCAAAGTTAATTTCACTAATTCAGCAGAAGGAAAAAGAAAGAAATCTGCTCTTCCCAGTAGGGTTAGGCAAAAGCAAACAGTTGCAGTGTGCCCTAGCTTGTGTGTTCTTCCTCAGAAATAACGTTTGCCATCTTGACTATATTCTGATATTGCCTCACCATACATGGTCCGGTTTTCATCTATGAAATGTTGGAGAATATGGACCAGTATAGTATAGTGGTTTGCATGTTGGATTAGGACCCTGGGAGACCAGAATTCAAAATCCTTGGCCATGGAAACCCACTGGGTGATCTTAGGCAAATCTCACACTCCCAGCCTCAGAGGATGGAAAAGCAAACTCCCTCTGAACAAATCTTGCTAAGAAAACCTGGAAGGTCACCATAAATTGGAAATGACCTGAAAGCACACAACAGTGAATCTAATAGGTGAGATAGGGGTGTGTTCAGTGCCCTGTAAAGCTATGTGCCCATTCCCATCAATAGACAAGGAATAATAAATTGTGTAAAACTGGTGAATGCAGCATTTGCACAACTCATAAAGGTTGTAACCTTCACTTTTTTTTTGTAGTTTATTGTGGCACCAGAGCTCTCTGACAGAGAAGGCTCAGTTCCCATGATTCCCTAGCACTGAGGGCCTTTGCAGACTGCCAGAAATAGTGCACATTAAATTGAGGCACTGCCCTGGCTCAGTGCTAGGGAGTCATGGGAATTGTATTTTTTTCTGAGACATTGAGCCTTCTCTGCCAGAGAGCTCTGGTGCCACAATAAATTATAGTTCCCATGATTCCTTAGCCCTGAGCCAGGGCAGTGCCTCAATTTAATGTGCACTATTTCTGGCAGTCTGCAAAGGCCTTGAGTCAGGACAGTTAAAGTGGCCTCAAGCTGCATTATTTCTGGCAGTCTGTAAAGGCCCTTAGTTATCCACAGGGGGTCCTGGAACCAAACCCTTTTTGGCAGAAGGGTTTTGTCTTAAACCACAGAATATACATAGCTGTGCTTAGCCTTGCAGGACAAATATTTGAACTTGATCCAGCCTTTCTGTGATTCAGTGTACACTGAACAGAAATACAATTAGATCTGCCAAATGAGATATGTCAAAGATTGATGGAAGACCAATTGTTTCCCTGTGTTCGCTAATTAGTAGCATGACTTGACATGACTAGCAGGAAGGGAGGAATAAATATATCATGGATTAAATATTAGCAGGGAAGTTTGAAAATCCTTCTGAATTATTGGCTCTAAGAAGATCCTGCACTGGTGGTCAGGACCTCCTCCTTCTGCCGTATAATGCACCTTTGTAAACACTTCACTAGTTCTTTTTTCCCCAGTGCTTAAGTTGTTAAGAGGTGATGCTCTTCATAGCGATTCTCAGGTTAGCATGCATAGATATTTGTTGTGTTTTGAAGGGGAAGTGCAGTTGGGTCATGGATTCCTTTGGGATAATGGCTGTGTCATTGCCATCAGGCAGGTCTGTTAATAGTTCATCCTTCCTGATTATTGTCTGAGATTTGGGGGTAATTATTACAAGGCCCATCATCTTTTTAGTAGTGCCATATTTCCTACAAAACTTTCATTTTTCATTTTCACTGAAAAATGTTTTATGCATCTCAGGTGGTTGATTTACCATTCCATTGTCTTGTTCTGTTTCTCAGTTGATTTTTTTTCTTGATGTCTGCTCTAATTACTCTTTGCCTGTTTTAGGTCAGTGGTTATTTTGGGGGGTTTTTTTTGTATTAATTATTAATTAATTCAGGACTAAGTGACATGATGTGGTTGGACTACATCTCCTGCCAACCCTCACCATTGGCTATGATGGCCAAGGCTGATGGAAGTTGCAAGCCAAAAACATCTGAAGGCCCCACAGCTGGGAAATGTTACTTTTTCTGGACTACAACTCCCAGACTCTTTCAGCCAGTATAATTTGCAAGGTCTGGGAGGCCCACAGGTTGCTCACATTAAAGTAAACAAACAAACAAACCCAAAAACAGCAACTCTTGCGACAAAAGAAAACCAGGAGACCACTTCTCCTGGCACATGTGGTGCAAAACTTCACATTCATGGTACAACAGGCTTTCTGGTCGCGGAATGCACAACCACTATTCATTTGTTATTATTCCATCGTTATATTGTAATAACAAAACTGTGTGGAAAAATAAATCATCATAGCTCTAACATCCCTTTCTTTGCCAATAACAGGATAGTTGTGGATTTGGCCTAGTGTGGTAATCTCCTCTGCGGACGTTATCACACTTGCAGTAAGAGAGCGGCGAGAAAGCTGGTCG
>CM034703.1:154193747-154211603 GCA_020142125.1 Phrynosoma platyrhinos
ATATATATATATATATATATATATATATTAAAAAAGGAACCATCCCCTGGTGAAAGCAAAGGCGTAATCTGTCCTGGAAGCACTGACCCTGCTCAACTCTCTCATCCATGCAGTCTTTAGGATGAGCACAAACAGTTATGCCTGCTGGAATTAATTTCTTTCGCATTGTTTTCTTTTCCTTCATCCTTTACATCCTTTGTTACATGCCCCTAAGTTTTACCTCATCTTATCCATGGGTCATATTAAAATCCATAATTTTGACCTCAAAACTTGCTCTTGACTTATACACGAGGTTGACTTAGAATTGAATACATACAGTAGATATGGATGCCTAGTGTAGTGTGCATGCCAGGAGAGAGGGACACCAATTGTTTAAAGCAAGGGATTGGTTTGCAGCACTCAGTATTTCAGGCCACATGTGGTGGTGGTGGTGATGATGATGATCAGTATCTAGTTATTACAAAGTAACTTGAAACACTGTTGTATTGTTGTCCTTTGGGCTTTTTACCCACCTTTTCCAAGAAAATTTTGGGATGATGCAGACTGGCAGTTTAGGCCGGCCTGGGGATGGAATTGGGATGGGGCAACTGCACGCCAGCTGCCTCGACTCTGCCCTGAATCTGCCCTGACGTCACACGCCCATCCGCACGGCACGCAGCATCAGGGTGCCATGGCTCTAAGGATGACCTTTTGCCACCCCAAAAGGAGTGACATTTTGCTCTTTTGGAGGTGGCAAAAAGGAGGATCAGGTCCGCGGTGTGTGGTTGCCGCGGCCCAGAGCCGCCCCTTCTTGGCCGTCTGCATCGGCCCTTTGACTCTTAAAGTGAATCTTGTCTCTGATCTTGATTAAAATCTTTTGGACCCCCTTCAGAGGAACACAAAGTGGCAGTGGTTACAATAAGAAAGGAAGAGTTTGCCTGAAAAACAGACAGGAGAGAGAATTATAAGATAAGAGACAGGAACCAGTATGGCATAGTGGTTTCAATGTTGGACTATGACTCTGGAAATCAAGTTCAAATCCCTGCTTGGCTATTGGAACTCACTAGGTAACCTTGGGCAAGTCACATTCTCTCAGCCTCATAGGATGACAATGACAACCCTCTTTGAAGAAACATGCCAAGAAAACCCCATGACTGGTTTACTGCCTTAGGGTCAGCATAAGTTAGAAGCGATTTGAAGGCACACAACAACAACAAGAGACAGGACTCAGACTCACTGGTGGTGTGGGAGACTGAAACCTGTGAGACACTCCTGATTATAATTCCATGAGCCACAGTATAATATAAAGCTTTACTCACTAGTCAAGTTATTATACTGTGACCATTAAAAAAAATTCTGGGGCTTCAGCATGGCTGCAAACATTTCACAAACACACCCATTCCATGTTATTGTTGTGTGCCTTCGTTATTTCTGACCTATTGTGATCCTAAGGTGAAACTATCATTGGTTTTCTTGACAGGATTTGTTCAGCGGAGAGGGGTTGCCTTTGCTTCCTCTGAAGCTGAGAGAATGTGACTTGCCCAAGGACACACAGTAGGTTTCCATGGCTGAGCAGAGGATTCAGACTCTGGTCTCCAGAGTGCTCAAACCACCACACCACACTGGCACACCACTATTCCATACCCACCAACATTTCACAGATAAAAGCTGAAACATGAATGGCTAAGCAATATCAAGAGTGTGGTAAAGATGGCAAAATTATTAATAAGAAAGAATAGACATGCTGGGAGAGACTGCAGCAGTTTGCTTTTGCCTGAGTCTACTGGGAAAGACAAGATTTTGTCCTCCTCTCCCCCTTGCTGAACTAACCGAGTGCAAATTCAGGCTGCAGAAGCTGAGGACAAAGAGGAAATGTGAGAGGAGAGAAAAACTCAGATATTTGAAAAGCAGCTGAAAAAGTGGACAATTAATTGGAACTGCCAAATCGGGATAGTTAGAGGGTATACCATTCATTTTAAACTAGGGGTGGACAAAGTGTGAGTCCCCCAGGCTGATTCTGTGGCTTTGATCCCTCTGGAGTTCCCAGGCCAAAGTAAAGGGTGAATTGCCTCTCCTGGAGGTTGTCTTTTAAACCTTTTAAATAGGCTGCAGGCTTTCCTTCACTGTTTAACATCAAAAAATATTTTTTTTTCAAAGCCAGAAATGAACCCCTTATTACTTCTAGTTTAGATTTTTCTCCACTTTTTTTTTTTTTTTTTTTTTTTTGCATTTCTTGGTCCCAAATGCAGAAAATTGGCTCCCAGATCCACCACAGTCACACGCTACTCCTTTAAAACATTTTTTCCCCTGGCCTGTATAATTGGAAAATCATAAATTATCTCCCCAATTCTCCTGCAAGTACACATTTAACACACGAAATAACTAGGTGGCTTAGCTGGTCTTGTGGTTTTGGGGGAGTGCTATTTTGCTGAAGCTTCTCCCACTGGGAACAAGCCCAATGTCTGTAGGCTATACTTGCTTCACTTAAAATAACTATACATTTACTTACATTAGGTGGGGGCCTGCCAATCCTGTATCAGCCTGAGCCACAGCAACTTGCAATTCAGAATTCTGCTTGTTTTACTCTAGTAGCAGAACACATTTCTGATTGACTCCTATAAATCTGATGATATCAGGACTAGGGCTCCATGTACTCTGCAAAATTAATGCAGTTTGATACAACTTTAATTGCCATCGCTCAATGCTATGGAATTCTGGGCAGTTGCAGTTTTGTGAGATATTTAGCCTTCTCTGTCAGAGAACTCTGGTGCCACAACAAACTACAAATCCTAGGATTTCATAAGATGGAGCCATGGCAGTTAAAGTGGTGTCAAACTGCATCAGTTCTGTAAAATGGCAGCAGTTCTTGTGGTTCCCATGGAATCAGCTGTGACTGGTTTAATCCTTTATGATGTGGAAATGCGCTGATGTGATTAAGACCCCAGGTCACAGGTGTCACTAAGGGGATATGGGGTGTATGGGCCGTACCAAGTGACACCCTAAATGGGAGGTGACATCACTGCTCCCCAAACATCTGTCTTTGGGCAGAAATGAGCTGTGGAAGTTGCATATGTCCCTTTAAAATGGTGTGAGTCGGGTGAGGGTCAGTTGGATGAGAAAAGAGATGCCCCAGGTTAAATTTTCTTAAATTATTTTTTTAAAAAAATAATTATTATTTTAAAATTGTCTTTAAAAGCATCACATCATCCCAAATGTTCACTTTAACCACATGGAATGATGTACATGTAGATACATTTAAGCTGTGCATATATTATAATTTTAAAAGTAGAATTTTAATTTTGCTAGTTGTTTATGTCACAAATATTGCCATTATATTCATTGATATATGGGAATTATGATTTATGGGTACCATTAGTGCAAAAAAAAAAAACATTACTAAGAATTCTGTATGGTGTGGTATGGAGGGGGGTGACACCATGAGTTACTGCACTGGGTGACGATGCCACTCCTAGTGATGCCACTGTCCCTGGTGATACTAGACTGGAGCTTGCAATTCACTAAGAAGTTATGAGCTGCATACCTACCCTCCATACTATGCATAACTTGAGCTGCATGCCCTACCCAAAGGCATGTAGAAAAAAAAGGGGCTTTCTCTGCAACAGCCCTCCATTGTAATGCTACATTTTGCTGAGCATCTGGCAGGTAGTCAAGAGTGCATAATTCCATGTAGCCTTTGGTCCTTAAAATCAGGATTGGTTTTTTGGGGGTATGTGGGGGGAGACTGTTTTCATTGTGTGAATTTTAAAGTTTTATTATGAATGGGTGTTTTACTGTTGTTTCCTACTCCGAGTGCCTTTATTCAATACATAAATAAATAAAAGCACATTCACCAAATGTTAAAAATAATGAGGGCAAGACAGTATGGCAGCCACCTTAAGGTATTTGAAAAGCTGTCATATTCAAGGCAGGGGAAGCTTGTTTTCTGCTGCTCCATACGACCTAAATAAATGTATTTAAATAACAAGAAAGGAGAGTCTGAGTAAACATTTGGAATAACTTCTTGATGGTAAGAGCTATTTGATCATAGATTTTGATAGCAGATTATGTTTTGTCAAAAGGTGGTGGGCCTTCGTTTACTGGAGGTCTTTAAACAGAAGCTGGATAGCCACCTCTCCCAAATCCTTTAGCAGTAAATTTCTGCACTAGCAGGAGATTCCACTAGATAACCGATGAATTCCCTTCCAGTGCTATGATTCTATGAGGACAGAGCTTAGTGTTAGCAATAGGCCAGTAGCCGTGTGTTGAAACAACCCCAGTGCAACCTTCTGAAGCCCCTTCTCTAGGAAAGACCAAGACCACCATAATGCCATGCCTCCCAAATCCAAGCCAAATGGACAATCTGGAAGACATCAAATCTCCTGAAAGTTCTGGAGAACAGGTAGAGTTGCAGTCCCTCTCATCCATTCTCTAGTGTAAAGACATTATCACATGAGTTTTGTTCTCACTGCATTTGTGTTAGTGAAAGGAAATAAATACATAGTGGTATGGGAGCCTTCCTTATTGTATGTCACTTCAACAGCATGACTGGGGCTGTTTCTACCATCTATAATCCCTCGCATTCTCTTCCGCACTCCTCCTTAACCCTGCTTTCCTGCCATATGCCCTATCCAGCATGCCTTTCATTTTTATTTTTTATTTTTATGTGACATTATTTTGCAATTATGGCAATGGAATTTAGTAAAACAAAGATTACAGAAAAGAAAGTGGAGAAAAAAGAAATCCTGTCTGCTCAGAATATCGAGGAGGAGGGGAAAGTGGGAGAGAGGAGGAGACTAACACCACATGACCACCAAATGTCAGAACTCCTGTGGGAAGAACTTATTGCACCTGGGGACTAATGGGACAGAATTGCAATTGGGAGTTTATTGGTGGGTTTTCCCCATCAATGAAAAGGTGTGCTGTAACCATGCTTCAGAAGCATAGTAGCAATGTGTCAGAGGCAGCATCGTGCAATAAGTATTGCCAAAGGCACTATTTTCCAACTTAATTTAAGTTCTAAAGCCACATATGATAATCTCCTAAACCCACCTACCAAGGTTATTTCTCTCCCCAAGTCAGGATTAAAACTGGAGTGGTGAATCTAAATAGTCAGCATCGTCTCATAAGGCCATCTGCGGTGGGTCCAGTTCTAGTTATTCTCTTCTCCTTGCTCCTGCAGCTATTTCTGTTAGAAAAATCAGTCACATTGAATGCTGTAATGTATTTAATATGACATGTTGTTTGGCTTTCAGGCTCAAATATCACGCAGCATGTATGGTCTTATTTGAAGTAAGAAAGCATAGGATTAGGCTGTAATTTTTGCCAGAATAGAAAGCACTGTTTAAGGCTGTGAATTCCAATGTACACTTACAATGAAGTCTATTGAACAGAACTTCTGAGTAAAAACATGGCTCTATACTGTAGAATTCTGGAAGTGGCTATAATGGTGTATATTTCTTTTAGCCTCTTCACTGAAAAAGAAAAGAAACATTTCTTTTCCCCTGGAGAGGTTCTTACTTAGGGTAATGATAGACATAATATTTTAAGAGAAGTCACAGTGGGCTCTTGGCCCTGTGGTGTGTGAGTTTTCCTTCCTTCTGGTTTTTCAGTTTGTATGAAGGTTGCAGAACTTGATCCAATTGGATCAGCCATCACTCCTACCATGTTTCCATGGCTCAAGTGTGTAACTCATTCTTCTTTAATTTTTTTAAGCACCATATATAAATGTAGCTGTTTGTCCATTTATATTTTCATCCTTCTCCTTGTGGGTTTAAACAAATGTTTTTAAAGTTGTGGGTGATTTAATTCCATTTTAATGTTGATCTTTTGTATGTTTTAGCTACATTATATTTTTAATTGTAAGCTGCCTTGAGTCCCAGTTTAGGGGAGAAGGCAAGGTGTAAAAGAGGAGGAGGAGGAAGAAGAAGAGGATTGTTATTATTGAGATTTGGCACCTACATGAAAAGAAAAGATAAACCCTGTGATTCCAGCTGTAGTCGATGTGGGAGCAATTCCAAATAGACTGTCAAAACATCTGAATGAAATCAATAGGATTAAAAGAGCACAATTACAAAAAGTAACACAGCACAATATCCCAAGATATTTTGTTGATTCCTGGATCATTAGATAGCATTCAAATCTTTGATGGACTAAAACTCCAGTCATTAACATCTGGTTAAATTTATCCGGGGGTAGCCATGTTGGCCATATAGCAAAGTACAATAACATCCAAAATCCACAAAACCATACCTTTATTGGGCCAACCAAAATACACAAAGCTTCCTTTCTTCTTCCCCTCCACTATGTTTAATAAAAAGCACTCAGGAGTCATTTTTATTGTGGTTTGAGTTATTTGTTGCAGAGTCTTGTGTATTTCCTTCCAATATTCTTTTGCAACTGGGCATGTCCACCAGATGTGGTATAAAGTCCCTTCAGTCTTGCCACACTTCCAGCATTTGCCTGTTTCATGTTGTTGGATTTTTGCAAGTTTGTGGGGTGTCAGGTACCATCTGTGTGCCATTTTGTAAAAGTTTTCTTTGATATCCATGCAACTTGTAAAACATGTAAAAAAGGAGGCATCTAAAATACATTTTATACTCTGTATCAGCTGCTAGAATGGTCTATGCTCAAAAATGGAAAGAAAAAGAAGCACCAACTTTGGATGACTGGCTTACAAAATGCCTTGATAAGATAGTGTTAGATAAACTAACAATATCCCTATCCGATAAATTAAACCAAGATTGGGATAAAATCTGGGAATTATTGTTAAAACTTCTGTGACCAGAAATGGCATGTTTAAGTTCAAAATCAAATAATGCAGCTGAAGTAAAAAAAAAGACGATAGAATATCTCACGAACACTCTTATTTTTGTTATAATATATTGTTGTTAACAATACAGCATAGTATATAATCACTCTTATTAGAAGTATTGATCTGTGGATGAACACCAATGTTACAAGTTCAAGAAGAATATGTTAAAATTGAAGCTTTTTTACAAACCAAACCATAATTAGAAATATATTGGTTGGGACTAGGAGGGTGGGGAGGGTAAGAAACACCGAAACGGGAAGCATTGATTTACACACGGAACAATAGTAGACAACTCTATCTGTAAGTTTTTCATTTTTATTTTCTGTATTCATACGTGTGTAATCTACCAATAAATAATAAACACTAAAAAAATAAGCAAAATACACAAAGCTTCACTGTTTTTTTTTATCAGGCAAAGGTGTTAAAATTCATACAAGAGAAGGAAATATAAACTGGGATGATGATGATGATGATGATAGCAGCAGCATACCACTCAGAACCAGCTTTTGACAAACTTTCACCATTGTCCTCGCACCCCACTAATAGCTAATACTTGTATTGGGGAGACTTACAATCCACTCTACAAATTTGATGTCTGATTTTACTTTTGAGTTAAGTCAGGGATAGGCAACCTTTCCCCTTTAAGGGCCGAGGGACTTCAGCTCCCAGAATCCCAGGAGCTATTGGCCAACATGGGACTATTGGCCAACATGGCTGAGGCTTCTGGGAGCTGAAGTCCCTCGGCCCTTAAAGGGGAAAGGTTGCCTACCCCTGAGTTAAGTATTCACTAAGCCCCAGTCAGTAGGGCAGGGGATCTACTCTGAATTTTCATCTAAATATTGAAGGAAACATCCAAACAAACAACAAACACCAGAGAAAGTCTAGATTAAAACCCAGAAGTCACCCCAATGACAGAGTGACATGCCACAGGCCACAGTGAGATTTTGAGTTATATCACTGTATTAATGACTCAAGCAGATTTCCACAGGTTTTGGTTTCAAAAGAAGGCAAGACTCTTGTGCAATTTTACATGACAGCAAGGGTCAGGATAGAGAGCTAAGGTAGTGTGGTGCTTTGAGCATTGGACTAGGACTCTGGAGAGCAGGGTTCAAATCTCCATTCAGCCATGGAAACCCACTTAGTGATCTGAAGAAGTAGGCTGAAATCTACGAAAGCTCATGCTGCTAATTTCTTTCTTTCAGTTAGTCTCAAAGATGCTACAAGATCTCTCTACAGACTGATTCTACAGACTAACATGGCTATATCTTTTAATTATTAGTGACCTTATGTAAGTCACACACTCTCCATCTCAGGGGAAGGCAATGGCAAACCCACTATTAACAAATCTTGCTGAGAAAACCCTAGTCACCTAAGGGTTGGCATAATGTTGAAATGACTGGAAGGCACACAACAATAGCAAAGGCCAGAGGTTCAGCCAGCATATGGTGTAGTGGTTTGAGGGTTGGACTAGGACACTGGGAGACCAGGGTTCAAATTCCAACTCAGCCATGGCAACCCATTTGGTGACCTTAAACAAGTAACAGTCTCTCAGCCTTAGAGGAAGTCAATGTGTCAACCCTTTTCAAAATAAATCGGGGGGGGGGGACTCTCTAGGATAGGATCTCCTTGAGTCATAGTCAAATTGAAGGCACAAAAAAACCACGGGGACCAGGATGTTCAGTTATATTTAATAATTTGATTAAATATAATCCAATAACTGAATCTTCCCTGAATAGTCTCATTAATCACCTTTTTCTTTTGCAGATCTCAACAGCCAAGCGAAAGGGACTGAAAACAAGAAACGCTACAGTGAGATTTTCCGGAGCCTGGATGCACTGGAAATTTCAATTGGAAATGCGTATGTATCCAAGAAAGGCCTCATAATGACAATACAGTACTGAACACGCCACTCCAAGTCTCCGTACAGTTGTAGATGTGGATATGTAGATGTGGGAGAAAAATTAATGTGGATGGGAATGTATAAGCCATGAAATCCAATGTGCTATAATAGCTGGAGTGTTGGATTAGAACCATGGAATCCCATATTCAGATGCCCTCTTAGCTTCTTTGCTGGGAGTTTGTTTTGTTGTGTGCCTTCAAATTGTTTCTGACTTATGGCAACCTTATCTTGACAAGATTTGTTCAGAGGAGGTTTGCTATTGCCATCCCCTAAATCTGAGAGCATGTGACTTGCCCAAGGTCACCCAGTGGGTTTCATGGCCAAGCTGGGAATTGAACCCTAGTCTCAAAAGTCATAGTCCAGCACTCAAATTACTATGCTGAGAGTAGTTAATGCATTTGAAGAGAAACATGTATATAATTGGCACTGCCTACTTTTCACTTTTGTGGTACTGAATCAGGATAGCTCATGACATTGTGGAAGCTGAAGTGAAAATTTTCTAATAGTATTCTTTCCCCAACATATTAAAACATTTAGAAATAAATTAAGTAAAGGGGGGGGGGGGTTTCTATGCTAAAGTGCAGGGGTAGGCAACCTTTTTGAGCCGGGGGCCGGGTTGCTGTCCCTCAGACAATTGACGGGCCGAAGCACCAAAAATAAATAAATAAATAAATTAAAATTAAAATTAAAAAAGAATTTAAAAATTTTAAAAAATGCATGCACACTCTCTCAGCCCCAGAAAAGCCATGGCAAAACCCCTGTGAAGATTTTGCCAAGAAAACCCCAAGAACAAGTAATAACAACAATAATCAATATCATCATGGGGGGGCGGCGGCGGTGGGGGGTTGGCGGCGGCAGGACCGGTTTGGGGCCGGTCCAAAGGCCTTGCTGGGTCGCATCCGGCCCCCGGGCCTTAGGTTGCCTACCCCTGCTATAGTGGCATCCAAAACCCACTATTAGAGATAGTTGCCTCATTCTGCATAATGAACTTTTATATAATTTCCACTATCAATTCTTTGCACTTTGCAGGGCAGTTGATATGTTTATTGATGATGCTAATGATGCCAATGACAATGATACCCAAGTCTCTAATCCACAGCAGGAAAATCTACAGGTATGATGAATTCTGTGTTGTCTTGTGTGCGTGCGTGTGTATTTGTGAAAAACTGATGGCAAATATGTGCTTACACAAAGCTTTTCTCTTCAATTTGAGCAAAAGTAATGCTTTCTAAATGTTTTAATATTTTGGGGAAGGAAAAGTAATGTCATTTCTTCCTTTGGATGATAAACCCTCCCACAAGAGCTGATCAAGGAACAATGGCAACAGATGATGTCTGGGGAAGTGGATGGGGGTGATGGTGACAGGCTTGGCAGAGGAATATCATTGCTGCAGAGAAATCTCCATGCCATCCTTTGTCCTCAACCCATAACCCTGGCTAGATGTGCCACCTGTACAGAAGAAAAGGGGCACAGCATTCAGAGAATTTATGGAGCAATCAGTAAAACCAAAGTTTGGCTATGGTGGGGTAGTGAAAGGGGAAGGAAGGGAGTCTCATTGCTGCTCTTTGTCTCATATAAACAAAGCAGAATTGCATGAGTGCCCCAGTGCTACTGAAGATTTTTTTTTAAAAAAAAATAAGTCTCACAAAAAGATGCAGACAGGGGAAGAATTGTGGTACTGATGCCATCAATGTGGGTGCATGTACACTGTGGAAATAATGCCACCTTAAGTGCTTTAGTTCCATCCTCTAGAATCCTAGGATTTGTACCTTTATAAGGTATTTGTCCTTCTCTGCCAAAGAATGCGGGTGCCTCACAAAACTACAAATCCCAGGATTCTGTAGGATGGAGCCATGGCAGTTAAAGTGGTGTCAAACTGCATTATTTCTACAGTGTATATGCACCTTGCATCATAGGGAATGTCCAATCAATGACAATAACACAAGGCCACATTCTGTACAACAATATTTGCTATGCAGAAACAAAATTGCATTTTTCCATAACAAAACTTTGTGCCTTGAGTTCAAAGAAGATGCAGTATCCTAGCAAAAGAAGCTTAATTTGGGAAGACATATGAAGAGCTTTTGAACCAAATGATAAATTTGCTTTATTGTTAAGAGAATCAGCCTCAGGCTTCTGTGTTCCCTCTCCCACTTCTTCTTCAGTGCAATGACAAAGGGTAGATCCAAATCTTAATAATAATAATAATAATAATAATAATAATAATAATAATAATAATAATTTTATATCCTGCCTCTCTGTAAAATACAACCGGGGTGGCTCACATGATAAAACAAACAATCCCTTCCCCCAATAGCCCGCTCCCCCTAAAATACAATTAAACAATCAAAGTTTAAAAACAAACTTAAAAATAACAAACTGTAAAAAAAATACAATAAATGACAGATAAATTAAAATAGCTGTAATAGAGAAATCAGGATCAGGCATAACTATTTTTGGTGGTCTTTTATTTCTTTTACTTCTTGCTTTAACTAGATACACTTTAGCATTATGTACAATCCCGGCTAAGCAGTACTTAGTCGTAATGAGGATTTACTGAAACATCCCAGCTTCAAAACTTGCTTTATGAAGCTAAACTGTTTCAGTAACCATGCTGTGGTTAACTGTAGTTTGGGATTCAGGCATAATGCTGAACTGTAAAAACAGGACCTTCTCCAGGTCCACCTCATAAAGGAAGGAGGGAAGGTACATTTTCCCAGGACCTATAAGTCCAGAGAAGCCCAGTCCAGGCTGTCATCTCCATTACTATGAAAAGAAAGAAAATTGAGGGCAAATTTGTATGTAAGAAAGTTTCCTTGTGGTGCATATATTTGTCATCCAGATATACTGAGCTTTTCTTGAACCATTCAGGAGCAATCTCAAGTAAAATTCTGAACTGTTGTGATGCCTGGCCTGCCCACAGCCTATGGGCCTTCTCTAGAATAAAGATGCTTGTACAGTTAAATTGGACAGTGTGTGATTGAGAGAAGGCAGATTTGTTTTCTTCTATTGCTCTTGATATATTATACCAAGAACTACATGTCTCTGAGCTCCTTGTGCACAGGAAGAAGGATAATTGAAGAGAATGGCAAAGTCAAACTCCATCAAATAGTTGGAGCAAGCAGTGGCATCGCTAGAGTCTCATGGAGTGTCAACCCAGTATGGTAACTCATGAGGTCACCTCCAGGCAGCCTGGCATAACCCCAGCTAGGCCAATGGTCTCCCAATAATAGATTGGGCCACTGAGGAAAAGAGGCTGACCTCCTTGCCACTAATGTGGAGGTGGACCGGGACATCTGAAGAGACCGTCCATGTCCCAGGCTGTTCTGGTCTTACCCCCACCCTCCTTGTTTGCAACTCCTAAAGTGGTTGAGGTACCATTCAGCAATAGGAGAGGTCTCCTGGAGTTCACTGTGGCATGCGACAGTGTCCCAGCCAGCCTCCTTTCTGCCTCTGGGAAGGTGGACCAGGTCTATTCCAGGATCTTCTGTCTCCTGGAGTCATGGTCTACCTGTGGAGAACATGGCAGTTCACTCCATGCTGGAAGGCAGCCCCTTTGCCCCACTGCACTGGATGACACCCCTCTCTGCAGTGTCACCCAGTATTGTGTGTATTCCCTGCATCCTCCTAATGACATCCCTGGGAGCAAGTGCTGCTGCTTGATTCATTAGGATTTGCAGAACCCTGAGTAAGCATCTAATTTACTCACAGTCAGAGCTTCAGTGCACTTTTGGATAGTGCCACCTGTGCGTTAGAACATAGTTCAAATTAACCAATAACTTTTGTTTTACATTGTATTCAGCCCCAGGATAACTGGAAGAAATGTCTAAATATACACTTCACAAGTGTCTCATAGAACTTGCTGAGAATTCTCCTTTTTTAAATGTTGCACTTGTAAAAAGAATATTCAGGTTTACTTTTGGAAAAGAACTATCCCTACCTATATTGTTAAATGAGGTTTACAAGAAACAACTCCAACTAACTTTCAGTGTGCATAGCCCTGTGTCTGTCTGCTTATCTGTCTGTCTATCTTGCATACTACCTGTGACTGCTGCAGAAGTTAAAAGAAGTTTTAGCAAGATAGCACTCATCAAAAACTGCCAGCATTGTGTAATAGAGTCAGAAGGGTTAAGACGCCCAGAGGTTTTGCCTGTTGACTGTGACCTTGCAAGAGAAGTTGACATGTTTGTGTTCTAATACATGATTTTGCAATGGAAAAAGCCAGAAAAATAAAGCTTTAAAGTTAATTGACCTAATGTTTGCAGAAACATTGTTCCATCAGATTAAAAAACACCAAAAAAACAACCCTGGACATTCATTGGATAGTTCCTTTATTAATGACCAAAATGTTACAGAACAGTTAACACACATTATGACTTCATGTGACCTAACCAGAACTATCTGCTGATTGTGTCATGATGGCATAATATACTCCAAGTTAGGAAAGAGATGAGTTTTGTTAATCTTGACTCAAATGTTGAAATGTGAGGCATACCAATTTGATGAAAGTGCAGAAAAATGCTACAAGGGCCCTCAAATATTAAAAATTAAATGAAGGGCTAAATGGTAGTGGTAGTACAAGAACTACATGTCTTTCCCACCATCCAGATACTCACCCCTTCCCCATGTTTTGATTGGAAGATCAATCAAAAAGAGGTTTGTTAAAAAAAAAGGTAAAAAAGGAAAAGAAAACCATAGGATTTTCTCAGCAAACCACACCCTCAGTTCAAAAAACAAAATAAAACTTCACACACTTACTTAGCATTTGTGCAGATCCAAGAAATCAAATAACCACTGAGAGAACTCACACTTCTTTAGACCAGTCTGGATGTATCTATAGACTTAGAGCCAATCTGCACTGCAAAAATAATGCAGTTTGACACTACTTTGTCATGGCTCAGTGCTATGGAATTCTGGAATTTGTAGTTTTGTGAAATATTTGGCCTTCTCTGTCAGAGAGCTCTGGTGCCACAACTACAGATCCCAGAATTCCATAGGAGGGAGTCATGGCAGTTAAAATGGTTTCAAATTGCACTATATCTGCAGTCCAGATAAAGCCTCAGTGCCATGAAGCAAAGTCAAAACAAGGTTGTTGTGTTAAGCAAATTAAATAAAGCTTTACAGGGGGAATGATTTTTTTTAGTACAACCCCCTTTTTGTTTTTTAAAGTTACACTTTAAATTTTCCACATTTTTTGTGTTTCAGCCAGAAATTTTCCATAAGTGTGAAAAAAATATGGAGGAAGGAGAACCAGGAAACATGTCAGGTAATTGCTAGAGGGGGTAAACCTGCTGGCCAGTTTGAATTTTCTTTTACGCTATCATTTTAATTTTCACTACTATGTTTAGGATAAAATCTATTGCAAGATCCCCTCCCCTTCCTCTCTCATAATACCAGAATTTATATGGTAGCATTTTGCTGGAGATATGTGGTAATTTTATTAGTGATTTTTCATTAGTTCCTTAACCTTAATTTTAAAAGATGATCACTGTATCTGTTCTGTGAACAATTTGTTATGCTTCAAAAATAGACTGTATTTTATTTTGTTTTGACATCTTATAGTTTATTTTTGTTACACTGTTGTACTAAATTATAACGATCTTTGGTTAAACGCAATAAATGACACTTTCAGAGAATCAGATAATGAGACCAAGAGATCCGTTTGTCGTCCAAAAAAGCAGATTAACTGGAGATTCAGAATGGATCAAAGAAAGTAATCTTTTTTCCCTCCTTTCTAAAATGAACAATTGACTGCTGGTATTAAATGGTACAGGTTGGTTTTCCCTTATCAGAAATGGTTGGAACCAGAAGTGTTTGGGATTTTGGAGGTTTCTTTGAATTTTGGAATATTTACATATACATAATGAGATATCCTAGAGATGGGACCCAAGTATAAACATGAAATTCATTTATGTTTTGTATACACATATAGCCTGAAGGTAATTTTATACAATAGCTTCAATAATTTTGTTCATGAAAGAAAGTTTGTGTACCTTGTACCATCAAAAAGAAAAGGTGTCACTGTCTCAGCCACTCATGTGGACAGTTTTGAATTTTGGAATATTTTGGATTTTGGAATTTCTGATAAGGGAGACTCAACCTGTACAAGACATGGTGATGGCCACTAGCTTAGATGGCTTTAAAAAGAAATTACAGAGGATCATAGAGAGGAAGGCTGCCAGTGGCTAATCATATAATGGCTATATGTCGATGAGTGGTTGATGCTAGAGAGTCATTGACTGCATTCCTGATTTCTGCTCAAAGTTTAAAAGAGTTATCCAATGTGCTGAACCTGTTTTGAGTACAGGCTTCAGCACTACAGAGAACTCATTTAAAGTTCAGGCTGAAACCTTGAGTAGATTAATTGCCCCATTAACATGGACATCACCAACCACACCTGCTTTGGGGTGGTGTGCTTCTCGACTGCCATTTGCTAAGAGTCAGCAGCAGTAGGAGCCTTTATGTCCTGCTTGTGTGCTTCGTGTATGCATCTTGTTGGCTAGTATAGAAAGCAGGATGCTAAACTAAATGAACCATTGTTCTAATACAACAGCAGAGTTCTTATATTCCTTTGTTGTTATTGTTGTGGTGTGCCTTCAAGTCATTTCCGACTTATCATGACCCTAAGGCCACCCTATCATGGGCTTTCTGGGGCTGAGAGTGTGTGACTCACTCAAGGTCACCCAGTAGGTTTCCATGGCTGAGTGGGAATCGAACCCTGATGTCCAGAGTCGTAGCTCAAACCGCTACACTGTGCTGGCTCTTACCTTCCTAGGTTTGTACTATTGCAAGAGCAAAGAGGGTGCCAGTGAAATGATCAAGCAGGCTGTAGAGAGGGCGGAAATATCCATTTGTTTTCAATGCCTGGCCAAAAATGATTTCCTAACATTCAGGAAGCCCTGTTAAGATGAAAAGAGTAGGCATGAGATCTTGCACATTTCAGGAATTCTTCAGCAGATATTCATGTTTGATGGAACAGTTTCCTATGCAGAAAATACTCTCTTGCACAAAAAAATTGTTTCCTATGACGAAAAAGCTGTTTCCTGTGGAGAATAAACATGTGTATTTCTACATCATATACCTCCATGAAAAAACTTCCTGAAGTTTCACATCAGTGAAAAACTGCAAGGAAATCTTGTATTTCCCCACAAAAGGGAGAAAACTGCTGTAATTTTTTTTATTGCTGCAAGGATGAAATAGACAATGATTTACATCAGTAGTTTTTATGTTATGTTTTTTAACATAACCATTATTGCTTAGCAGCAGGATTACTCTAGAACCTGCTTTAACCAGAGCTGAGGCGATTCACTCCATGATGACCTAGCAAATGCCAACATATTGATTGCTTACAGTTCAAAGAGTAAGAAGCATGTTGGCACTTCCCTTCCCTCCCCTGCAAGTCTCAGAAGTCTTTCATAGTGGAAGGATAGAATGATGCTAAGATAAGAGCAACTCTCCTGGGAAGCATTTTGTGATTCAGCTGAGCACCTCATCAACACCTTCAAGATCTCTTGCAGTATTAATGATATCTTTAGTAAGGTCTTTTTTCAAATTTTCATTTATTTTCAACATTACGGACAGATTGCTTCTCACTTGATTTATTGACCATGGGATCAAATTGAAGTTTACACATTAATGCATTAAAGACCAACAGAGCAGAGTGCTCTGGAATTTACCAGCAATCACCATTGCTCCCTTCTAAGTGTGTAGCAGGCCAGCTCTAAATAGAGTTGCCACAGTTAAAACTGGAAAGGGCTCCTGTAACCTTAATGGTTGTCTAGAAGAAGGAAATTCTGCATGTGTAGCTTGTCATGCAGCCAGGGAACAAGCAACATCTGCTGAAATTCCCTCTTTGCATAACCATTAAAGGAACAGGATCCTCTGCAGTTTTCTGTCTGGCAACGCTATGGGTAACCTTGCTCTTGTCTAAATGGGTGATTTACCCCAAGTTCTACCCTCCCCAAGCTCACTATTTCCTACTTAAATGACACAGAGCCTAAACACCAAATCGGACTGTCTTTGCAATGCCTGCACCCGATTCAGAACTCCCCCCACCCCTCATTTATTGTTGTAACTCACCCGGATTCCTTGTGATTGGGCGGGCTATAAATAAATTATTATTATTATTATTATTATTATTATTATTATTATTATTATTATCTCACAATTTGCTACAGATTTGGAGAGTTTTCAGCAACATTGGCATCTACCTTTTCACTTGTGTTCCCCTTTTGTCACCTAGTGCTGGTGCAACAGTTGTTAAGTCACTTTGAGGTCAGAACAAAGCACTCTGTGTCAAAAGCTTGGTGTGCACCTCATTTTGACCTCAGCAGTGGCGCCAAGTGACAAATGGGGACTGCATGGGAAAGTCTTGGGATGGTCAATGGGACGGCCAAGGTCCATCGGATGGCCTGTCATTGGCGGGGAAGACAGCCAAAAACCTGCAAATTTGAGGGGGTTGGGGTTGGTGCCAGACAGCTAAAAAACAGAGCCTAGTTATTTTTAAAGTAGAATTTTGGGATATATAAAGCCGGCTGAGTGTTCTGTAAAGTCTTTAGTTGTTTTTATTAATGTGTCAAAATGAAAGAAATTATAAGACTTTATATGGATTTCTATAATGCACATAGGCAGCTTTGCAGTAAAATCTCCAGAGGCAGCCTAGAGTATTCTGGTAAGTGCAGATGAGCCCCTTGACTCAGGATACATATTCAGCTACCTTAATAACAGTTTTTATGCTGGCTCCGATGAAGTTAGGTGGCAACACTAAAAGTTCTTCACAAGATATTTCTTGTAACCAACCTGCTGTTTCATTTTCAGTTGAAGAGGTTGACGAGATGCTGATCAAGTGTGATGGTGGTGTGGAAGCAGCCCTAGGGTATGCCAAGATGTGGTGCAAATATGTCAAGGAGCTATTGAACTGGGTTGACAAACGCCTTGCTTATGGTAAGGATTATTTATCAGTATCCAGAATCTATAAAATTCTCCCCTTCGCTACGCATATATCCCTTTAAGTTAAAGTGTACCCATTCAGAAGGTACTCTTCCAAATTTATGCATCCAAGAAAATGTCTGTACAAGCCATCTTGGGTTAAGGCTAAGGCAACAAAATATATAACATGTAAATCAGGGGTAGGCAACCTAAGGCCCGGGGGCCGGATGCGCCCCCC
>CM034703.1:154211703-154226435 GCA_020142125.1 Phrynosoma platyrhinos
TTATTTATTTATTTATTTATTTTTGGTGCTTCAGCCCCTCAGTTGTCTTATGGACAGCAACCCAGCCCCCAGCTCAAAAAGGTTGCCTACCCCTGATGTAAATGAACACACAATTCTTCCTACCGGTATATACCTTGCCACAAGGTGGAAGTGTCTTTCTCAAATCACAGGTTTTTGTGGCTATAACAGCAACAAAATAAGAGCTCCAATCTTACTAGCCATTTTGTCTGGAAATTCAGTTCACTCACCTGTTTCTTGTTCACAGAGGTTGAATTTGCAAAGAACATTCTGAAGATTGCTGAAGCTGGCCGAAGTGCCATTTTTTCTCAGGTAAGTTTCCCTGTCTGTTCTTTGACTTAATTTTGCACTTTGCATGAAATTGTTTGGTGGAAATCACATTTTCTATAGGGTCCTTGTAAGTCTCTCTTTCCTAGTTGGATCCTATGTATGTTGGAGTGTATGTGTGTGTGTGTAGACATTATATTGCATCAGGTTCCCTCTGGGAAAAACTACACAATGACTCTATAGAGCAGACACACTGGAATGCTCACCTCTACATGTGGGATAGTGGATGAATTAATTTTTATATGAGCTGGGGAAATGGTACCTGTAAATGTAGATATATGTACTGGAAATGTGGTACTTGCTTGTACATTTAAAATAGTAAATACATGACTAACACCTATTTAATAACAAATTGGAAAAAACTACACTTTGAAGTAGTTCTAAAATTACAGACAAATAAAAATCGCCATAGCAGCCACCCCTGCTTTTAAAGACTGAAAATACTATTTTTTCCAAGTACATATAAGCATTTTTTGTTCACCTACCACCATATGAAAAGGCCAATGTTCCACTATGTTGTTTCCAGTAACCCAAAGGCAACAGTTTTTTTCAGGCATTATGTTCTCATATGCCTGTTAATGGAAACAAATACACTTCTCTACTTGGGAGGCAAATTTAACATCTATGTTGAAAGTGCTATGCCCCCAAAAGGTGGGATAAAATATTTTACATAAATGAGTATGCACCATGTTAATTGTCAGTCTGCACCTGGAGCCAAGTAATATTTTATGAATGATTTCCACTCAAAAACAAGGTCTCTTTTATGCCATTAGAGTTGCAAGGTGGAATTTGCAGAGTTCACAGACTATAGCTCTTGAGCTGTAGTAAACTGGGGTGCATCAGTCCCTTTACTGTTGTTACTGTTCAGTGAAAACTAGAGGAAAATGCTGATGGGCATTGACATTTCTAACACATGATGAAGAAGATGTCAAAGACATAGGTATGTTAGTTTAGAAAATCAATATTCCAAGGGATCTGGTATCAGTATGAGCTCTGGTAGACTTGAGCCTACTTCCTCAGATGCATGAGGCAGAGTGGTCTGTGGTCTGGCTGAACTCTCCACTCTACCCCATGCATCTGAGGAAGTAGGCTCAAGTGAAACAAATTGATGGTGAATGTAAAGTTATAGTATGGTAAGATCTTAAAGAGAACCTCTTTAAAATGAAGTATTGTTGGTGTATGATGTTAGACAAATATATATATATATATTGATTGTTGTAGAGGATGGGTTACAAATTTTGGTTCAAATACACAGACGGATTAACATAGAATATGATTAAAGGAGCTGAAATTTAAGATCTTTAAGAGAACCTCTTTAAAATGAAGTATAGTTTGTATAAAAATGATTAGAATGTATATGAATATGGCAGCAAAACTGTTCTAGATATGAGATGGAATAATTTAACATCACTCATGTTAGAGGAGGGATAAATTTAGTAGAAAAATATAAGTTGTATGATTTGATTATAGAATGTTTTGATTATTACAGTATTGATTTTAAAAAAAAAGATAGGAAAACCCTTATAGACTTTTTGTGAAAATAAGAAAATGACTTGGTAACTTTTGGTTTTTACATTTAGGAAGAATAAATTATGGATTACAAGGAAATTTCGTGTAATTTTAGTGAGTGAGGTGTGAATAATTGTAACGTGTATATAACCACAGCAAGGAAGACCAAAAGTTGCCTTTTTCTCCCTCCCTTTTTTCCCCCTTTTCCATGCACTCTTCACTGCTTTTCTTTATCTTTTTTAATCTTTGTAATTCTTATTCTATTTTTAAAGCATTTAATAAACATTTAATGAAAAGATAAAGTGCAAAAGTAGTTTGCACTCAGTTAACTCAGAAGCGAGGGAGAGAAAAGGAGGGGAACTTGCCCTTGCAAACAGACTTAGGGCCTAAGCAGACGGCTTATTGGGCCGTCTTCGGCGCAGGGAAGGGGAGGGGCAGCCGCACGCTCGGCACCCCATCCCCCTCCTGAGGTCGTCCTCGGAACTGCTGGCCCTCCGCATGGCCAGCGCTCCGAGGAGGACCTCCCGCTGCAGCGTCCGGACACGCTACGGCGGAAAAGTCGCCGAAAGTGCACTGCAACCTTTTGCGGCACACTTTCGGCAACATATGAAAGGAGCGCTATTTTAGCACTCCTTTCCAGGGGCGACGACGGTGCGCCAAAGGATCAAGGCATGGGGATGCCTCGATCCCGCGGCGCACCTTCCCAGGGCAGCCCACAGCCGCCCGTCTGCTTAGGCCCTCTGGCAAACACAGCTTCTCAGAGTTTCCTCCTTAATAACTTTTGCTATCTTGACCACCTTCTGGTGTTGCTTGACCACATACGTCCCTATTTTCATTGTGAAATGTTGGAGGGTATGGGCCTGCAAAAAATTGCATTGCTGGTGTTGAAGCATGACATGACTGTTCCATGTGGTGAGTTTTTTTGTATGGACTATGGTGACTGCATTGAGCTACCAAATGGAACCACATCCACTACTGGCTTAAAATGTTGCCCACATTGGTATTTCCAATAGAGAGCGCTGGCATCACACTCATCTCTAAGCAGAGGTTTCAGCCCAAACGTCTCCTTATTCCAGATCCAATGCTTTTTGTTTTTCTAGAACTGCATGCCCCTCCAGACTCTGTACACCATGGTCATGGAGCATGACATAAAGGCAGGGAACGTAGCCCTTGAAACAGCTTCAGTTTTGCATCTGAAAGAATACTATGAGGTATGGCATTTTTTAACTTGGACAAGGCTATGGATCCCTAGATTGCCCAAATCTTAGGGGCAAAATGATTGCTGCTAGAGCCATTCACACAGCTTTGGTGCCTATATTTTAACAAAAGGAGGGGGTCAAACAAGGGGAAATGGTGGAAACCACAGATATATTCTCTCGATTTGTCCTGCTCCCTCAACTCTTTATTTTGTTATAAGGACATGGTCATTTTGTAAATATTGGATAGAGCTGCTTGAGATTTCACCTTTTTATTAATCACGCTCCCCTGCCCCTCTCCCTGGCCTTTCCCTGCAGCCTCTTTGGGCCAAGAGGAATGAAATTGAGAAATGGCGAAAGGAATTCAAAGACCAGTGGCAAAAGGAGCAGAAAAGGATGGTAAGTGCAGCGCTAGGAAGGGTTGAAAAGAAAATAAGCTAGCATCACAGCAGTCTCCTCTTAAGTTTTCATGGGTCCTATAAATACACGATTGCTTAAGAAATTTCTTGGCAAAGCTTAATGAAATCGATTTGGAAGGACAGGATCAGGTAGGAAGGCACTAAGGACTTTCATGCAAATATGCATTAGTCCTTTAACTGTTATTCCGAAAGGTCATAGCTCCACTTCAGGTTTTTTTAAAAAACCTAGCAGGCTGAGAACAAGCGCATAAAGAAATTGTGAGATTGGGTGAATATGCAGCGTCCCCATTCAGAAGCTGAGTAAACCACTCTCTTTGCACCAGTTTCATTGTAGACTTCTGCTTTCACAGATCTGCATTTAGAATCCCTTTCCATTAAGTCCACAGAAGTTGCTACAAAATGTTCTCCTGTCCCACTGCCCAGAGCTGTTTTAGTCAGTTGTGTAGCAGCAGTAGTGTGAAAGAAAAACGGAAAGGATCCCCACCTCTTTTGATTTAGCAAATGTAGCCCTTTCACACTACTCAGTTATAATGTTATACCACTTTAATTACCATGTTTTCATCCTACAGAAGAGACCTTTAGACTTCTCAGTCAGAGAGCTCTTCTAGTTCCTCTGACCAAACTACAGATCCCAAGATTTCATAGAATTTTGCCATGGCAGCTAAAGTGGGATCATAGTTGGACAGTATGAAAGGGTCACTGGCCTACTCAGGCTGCATCTACACTGCAGAAATAATGCAGTTTAACACCACTTTAACTATCATTGCTCAGTGCTGTGGAATTCTGGGATTTGTAGTTTTGTGAGATATTTAGCTGCCTTTGTCAGAGAACTCTGGTGCCACAACAACCTACAAATCCCAGAATTTCATAATACTGAGCCATGGCAGTTAAAGTGTTGTCAAACTGCATTATTTTTGTTGTGCAGATGTAGCCTCAGTCTGCTGGAAGGCATTCATATTTGCCCACAGTTTGACAACACTTTAACGGCTTTATCTTATCTTATTTAATTTAATTTATTGCATTTATGTCCTGCCTTTTACCCAGGATGGGGGATTCAAGGCAACTTGCAATAATTTAAAACATTGTAAAGCCTCATTTGGAAGAATGTCACTTGGAAGTCCAATTTTTAAGCCTAAGCAAATATGTTGCTTTCCCCCAGGAACCCAAAGTTTCTTCTAATTTCTCCTTAGCACTTGACTGTCTTCATTAGGAACAAAATAAGGTTGATGTTAGAACCATCCCTAACTTCAGGGTGAAAAATCCATTCAGAACTGGACAGCTTGTCCTTGCTAACCCTTGCTCCAATTGCAGAACGATTCTTTGTCCTCCATGCGCAAGTCCCGGGTCCATTATCTCCAGCGTTGTGAGGATCTGGAGAAGGCCAAAGTGTTAAGTGCCAAGGCAGAAGAAGAATGCCAGAGCATAGCAGGCAGTGGCAACAAGCAACTGGAGAAGCGGCGCCGTTACCAAGTTGAAGCACAATTCAAGGTATTAGTCCTGAGTTCCAAAAGCTGTGCAGTTGAGCAGTTGTAGTAGTGTGGCCTCTGATTCAGACCTTGGATTTTGGAATACTGTCCCTTGTGGTAAAAGAAAAACTAGTAATGTGTAGAGAACAGAACTTGGGAAGTTATTTTAAAAAGTAGACTGCTGTTATAGTTTGATGTCTTTCCTCCAAAGTAGCTAGTTTTCATTAGAGTTACAAGTTTTAAAAAGTTACAATTTCCCTATTTCTCAGAATTTACTAAAATAGTGCCCTTATGAGGTACTGTTTCCAAAAACATCTGAATGTGACAAGATGTTGGCCTGTGGCACACAACACACACTCCTTCTATCCTCCTCACTGTAGCCTAACCACCCACAACAAAACACAAGGCAAAGCATGAGATTATTATTATTATTATTATTATTATTATTATTATTATTTATATCCCGCCCTCTGCAAAGCAGTCAGCAATTGGACCTTAATGATGTATTCTTAAGAGTCTGGAAAGGTTAAATCGGACCATCAAGTGAGAAAACCAAGTTCATGCCATATGACCCCATTTCATTGCATGCAGGTTCAGGAATCAGAAGCTGTCTATAAGGGATGTGTCTTTGATGCTAACAACCGCCGTCAGGGACTGGAGAAAGCCAGAGAGAGAATCATCTCCCACATCCGCAAACTAGTGTACCAAGGCGATGAGGTGCTGACACGGGTGAGTAGTGAAAAATCCATGTTTAGAGGTGCCCCCTAACTCATGGCATGTGGCCTTAATGTGGTGGGTGAGGGGAAGGGTCCTTGACCTCAAAATTTGAGAGTCTGTTTCCTTTCCCCCCTCTCCTCTACATAATCCACTCTGATAGCCCTGCCTCTCTTTACATTGTTAGGACATAATTTTCTGGTAAGAAAAAAAAAAGATCTGAGAAATAGTGCCATAATAAATGTGTTAATCTTTATAATGTGTCAGTAACTCTTTGTTGTTTCACTCCAATAGAGTAACATGCCCATGTGAGGGTCGTCCACTTATTCCACCACTTCCACCAATTGTGATGACTATCCCATTGCTGCCTCCAGCTGTGAGGGTCGTCTACCTGTCCCACTACTGCTACCAGATCTGTGGACCTCTGCCTGTCCCATCACTAAGGCACCTAATACAGGGATCTTTTACATGCCCTCATGGCTCCTCCTTTGTGAGACTTAAGCCCCACCACTGGACATCACCATCCTTGAACCACTGCTGCTACTACAGACACAATGTTTCTGAACCCGTCCACACCAATAACACTATTGGAGTGTTCTCAGAGGCAGAGATGTGTAATTTATTGTTAACTGCCTTCAAATTGACCTTGACTCATGGCAGCCTCATCTCCAAGACCCCTTGTTCTCCACTGTTCTGCTCATGTCCTGCAGACTCAGGCCCATAAACTCCCTGATTGAGTCTATCCATCTGGCATGCGGTCTTCTTTGTCTTCTGCTGCACTCTACCTTTCCGAGAGTTGTCATCTTTTCTAGTGAGCCATGCTGCCTTCTTATGATGTGGCCAAAGTACAACAGCCTCAGTTTCATCATTTTGGTTTCCAGGGAGAGTTCTGACTTGATTTGTTCTAGGACCCATTTGTTTGTCTTTTTGGCTGTCCATGGTATTCTCACCACTCTTCTCAAGCTCTACACCTTGAATGATTTTCTTCCTGTCTGCCTTCTTCACTGTCTAGCTCTCACATCCATATATGATGATGAGGAATATAATATCTTGGACGATTCTAACTTTAATGTTCAATAATATATCTTTGCACTTAAGGTGTATAATACAAAAATTAATTTGTTTAACAAAAGTTCAACATTCAGTAAAAGATTACTTATTTAAGCACCCATCTAGACAGACTGGAAAAACCAGAAATTTTATGCTTTTGTTCCTGTCCTTTTAAAAAAAAATTGTTTTATTTTGAGATTTATATGACATTTCCCCCTGTACTGACATGTTCACAAGGGACTCCTGGCACTCCCAAGGAGTTTTTAGTCCCACTCTAGAGGTCAGTTTAAATTAAATCAGTATTTCCCGAAATGAAATGTGCCTCTCCCAGCCTCAGTCCCCTCCTTTCCTTAGGGGAGCCCTATCTGTCTCCCCAAAAACTATTCACTATATTGCCGCAGTCCTCTGTCGCTTTATTGTACACCTGTGATTGTTGGTTTAACTCTGTCCATTTTTAACTTGTAATAGATTTAATAACTTTTTAAGGGGTGGGTGGGAGGTAATTTGTTTTTACTGTTGTACTGCATTTTTACTGTAAGCCGCCCCGACTGATCTCAAAGGGGCGGGGTATAAATTATTATTATTATTATTATTATTATTATTATTATTATTATTATTATTAGTGTGTTTTTGTTATCCCTGGAGCCAAGAAACAGAGCAACTGTTCCCAGGACAGCAGATTCAACAGAAATCAAGTGAGGGAAAAGGAAATGCTAGCAATAAAAAAAATTGATCCCAATGCTTAACTGGTATACTATTGCTAGAATATTTTAATACTCTGACTATAAGTCATGAATAATAATTAAGAAAGTCTCAGTGGAAATTGGTGAAAGTCAGTTTCTGAAATGCTGCCTGAGTCTAGATGGTACATGTAATAATAATAATAATAATAATAATAATAATAATAATAATAATAATAAATATCCCGCCCCTCTGCAGAGCAATAGGGATGGCTTACAACAATCGGGATGAGGGGAGGACAAATCAAAGAGAGAGGGGAGTGATGGAAATCTGGGATATTTCAAGAAAGAGTTGGGATGCAAAACCATGAATATACAGATAAATCAAAACAAAAAGAATTAGAAAACCACAATACTTCCAGGGACTTTGAACTGTCTGAATATGCCCTAACACATCTAAATACTGCCTGATCCTCTGACTATCAACTCTAAGGAGATTATTGCACATCTTAAAAACCCAGTTTATCTCTCCTGAATTGAAGTCTAATTCAGGCTGCAGCCGGGTCCTATTGCATAGCTTTTGCAGTGGAATCTGCTATCTGAGTACAGCCAGGCTCCAGCGCAGGTCCCAAAACGTGCTCCGGCGGCCACTTCCGACTTTGAAAAATGGCTGCAGCCCAAATTAGACTTCAGTTTGGGAGAAATAAACCGGGTTTTTAAGATGTGCGATAACCTCCTAACTCACATCTTTCTGTCATATTTCATAGGTTAACTTTGACACACTCATATCACTCAGGCTGCATCTCCATGGTATGATTAATGCAGTTTGACACTGCTTTAACTGTCTTGGTTCAATGTGATGGAATTCTGGGATTTGTAGTTTTGTGAGATATCTAGCTTTCTCTGTCAGAGAGTTCTGGTATGACAACAAACTACAAATCCCAGGATTCTATATGGTGGAGCCATGACAGTTAAAGTAGTGTTAAACTGCATTAATTCTTCAGTGTGACAGCAACCCCACTCTTATTCCTAACTAAACCTAACTAATTGTCCTGCATCTAACTAAATCCCTATCTCTCTCTTTAACTCAGACTAATTCACCTCTCTCACTATCTAAAGGTCATCCATGCTTTTTAAAATTCACTTCAAATATCCAGCCGATCTCCAGTGACTCTCAGCATTTTATGCTCTGATCTCCTCCCAGCAGATCCTTAGCTTATTGCATACACTATACCTCACACACATAATGATATTTTACCTTAATTTCCCGAATAAATACAACAGGACTTCCCCCCAGCAAAATCCATAACATCAGAGCCCACCCTTCTAGAAACTTCATATACACATTTTTAATGATTTCTTACAATCATAGACAACTCAGACGGCGCTTTTTTAGGGATCAAAGCTGTTTGCATATGTTCTCTCTAGGATTTTCAACAAGAGCCTTGTAACATAGATAGGTATTACTGTTAATGTTGGGCACATCTACCTGGGCCGAATAAAATGGTGTCTCCTAGTTTTCATAGTGAGCTGTCCAAATGATGTACAGTTCAGGCCTAATCTGGGTCTTTTCATTGCCTTGGGGCTTTAATCCAGAGGAACAAAAGTGGGGATTTATACCAGTTTTGAGTGGAAAAGCTGGTTATTTGTGCATGTGTGTGGTCTGTGGTCCATAGAAAAGTTGGTGTGAGGTGTGGAGGAGAGTAGTTCAGAAACAGAGACATTCGCGCACATGGGGGCAGAGAAAAAAGAATCCTGGAGTGGCCATGACTGTGTGGCTGTGCATACTGCAATTTATCGGTCAGGAGTGTGTTCAAAAGAGAGAACAGTGAGGAACCCGCCTCAGTGTATGTAGGCAAGCAGGTCCACACACAATCCAGGCAACCAGCCCAAGACTTATTGCTACACAGCTGATAGCAGAGGTGCAGCACCAGCTAATGAGCAAGCATAGTAACAAAGCAGCTTACAATCCAGCATTTACTTCACTTAGCAAGCAAAAGTCTTATGTCCCAAACAAAGTTCAGTCACAAGCCTCAGGTGTGTTAAGAGAGTTTAGCAATATCCAAGTCAGGTAAATGGTATCCAGAATAAACAACACAGCCTAGGTCAAGGAAGAATTCAGGAACATTACAAGGAGCCAGGTAGGTCAGATAATTTCTGACAACTCTTGGAGAGCAGGGCTGCAAATTCATAGATCAGCAGCTCAATGCCAATGCTGCTTAATTAATTGCTGCTTCACATAAATTCTCCTCAAACCCTCCCTTTCTTGTCTCTGCTTAGTGAAGGTAGCTATGGGTAAGTTGTCTTCTGTATCTGAATGGGCAGGACTCTCTGTCAGAGCTGGTACTGCACTCTGGTCAGTATCTGAAGCTTGTGGCTCTGGAATCTCCTCCTGGTTTAGCAACAGGTTATAGCAGGGGTAGGCAACCTTTCCCCTTTAAGGGCCGAGGAACTTCAACTCCCAGAATCCCAGGAGCTATTGGCCAACATGGGACTATTGGTCAACATGGATGAGGCTTCTGGGAGCTGAAGTCCCTCGGCCCTTAAAGGGGAAAGGTTGCCTACCCCTGAGTTATAGCATGTCCACTGCTTCAGTCTTTGAGTCATAGTCCATTTCCATGTTCTGGAAACAAGGCATGGCAAAGCCTTTTGTATCTGTGGATTGGGGTAACCTGAAAGTAAGCTGGGTTTTCCTGTCGTAGATACACCCTTTGTCAGCTCATGACTGAAGTGAGGTTGAAAGCCTGGATTTTGTAATGACTAACCCTGTTATTATCATTATTATTATTATTATTATTATTATTATTATTATTATTATTATTATTATTATTTATATCCTGCCTTCCTGTCAGTACAGGGACTCAAGGCGGCTTGAGGGGAAAATTTCAGAGGGATCTGAAAATTACGTATCTGAACTTTACCTGTTACAAGAATGTACTCATTTCCTTTATGCTTACTGGTTTTATTTTTCCCAAGGTGACACTGAGGATGTTCAAGCTTCAGCAAGCCCAAGCAGAACGAATCCCTGTTGGATACCAGAACCTGACTGAGTTCTGCAAGCCCTACAAAGTTGGGGAGAAATACCTGGAATTCATTCAGAAGCTGCAGAGGAAAGAACTACCAGTAGAAATTTACAAATTTGAGGAATTTATCCCTTCAGGACAAAGGTAAGGAAGCAGTGACCATGTTCCCAACCAAGCAATAAACTTCAGCACTATCCTGAACTTAGAAAATTCCCAGGATACTCCCACCAGCAGAGTTACTAGCCATGTTGGCTGGAGGATTCTGGGAGCTGTAGTCCAAAAAAAGTAATATTTCTAAGATCTAGTCCTGATCCACAATCTGTCTATCCTTGTCCTATCTTAGCCTCGCTCTGTGGGATCATTACATAGAGAGATCTTGTATCACCTTTGAGACTAATTGAAATTTCTGTGGTATCATTGTAATCTTTCTGGCATTTTTGAGGATATGAAACTACCACATGTACATTAAACAGAAATTCTTTGAGAGCTAAAGCAGGATGTTGAAGGCAGAAGTGCAGGTCAAGCTGAGCTGTATGACTTCAGCAGGAAGGAGAAACAAAAAAGTCCTGTTTTTGTTTTCCTCTGTGCTACCATTGGCTTCTCCTTCCTTCACTGAGCATACAACCTCCTTCCGGTGGGAGCTAGTCTACAATAACCTGCAACTTTTTCAGACCTAGGGCCCACCAGTAGCCCCTAAAAACACATTTTGAGGCCTTCTTCTTAGTTTTTTTGCCAGATGTTTTATGGTGGGGGTGCTGCTGTTGTGACCCCACTAGGTCAGGGAGTGATCCAGTGGAGTGCCCTGCTTGTCCAGTTGAAGAGCAAAGTGGTAATGCAAAGCTGTAGTCTACAGTCATGTTCAATAGCAGTCTCAGTGGTTGGCCTACAGTTGCAAATCCAGCATCTCTCCATCATGGCCTAATTGTTTCGGTATGCAAGATAGTCCTGTTATTCACTAAGATGCAGAACAGCTGGATAGTCAAGACATTTCACAAATATGCCAGATGCATGAAAAGAGGAGCCAAATCTTAACTGTTGAACCAAGGTCAGTTTTACGTCATATGGTACTGTGTCAAAGTCAAACAGTAGTACTGTATATCCTCTGTTAAAAAAAAAAAATCAGCCATGTTGAAATTGGCTACTCTGGAGGAATAAATATGCTGAAATTAAAATGAATTGTCCAAGCAAAGAAATTAAGCTGCTTCACTACAGGTTACTACTGATCATTCCAAGACTCCAAGGACAGAACTATGGATTATGAAGAAAATAGATTTAGCAGATTTTGCTTTGCAAATGACACCCTAACTAAGTAATTTCCACCCACAACTGCAATTAGTGCAAAACATGGCAGCCAGACTGATCACCGGAACATCAAAAGGTGATCATATTACTCCCATCTTGAAATCATTGCACTGGCTGCCAATTAGTTTCCGGGCACAGTATAAAGTGTTGGTATTGACCTTTAAAGCCCTACATGGCCTGGGCCCATCTTACCTAGGGAATCGCCTATCTCCATATAATCCGCCCTGAGCCCTTAGGTTCTCTGGAAGGAAGTTGCTTCAACCAGTAAGAACTAGGCTGGTGACGACCTCCTGGAGGACCTTTTCAGCCATGGCCCCCAGATTATAGAATGCTCTGCCGGAAGAGATCCGCCAAATAACCAACTTAGATGGCTTTAAAAGAGCCATCAAGACGGATCTCTTCCGGCAGGCATTCCCGGAATGACACATTCTCCCTCCTGCCACTAGACAGCTCCTCTTGAGATGGCTACAGCGCCACTGTTCATTTATGTAGATCAGGGGTAGGCAACCTTTCCCCTTTAAGGGCCGAGGGACTTCAGCTCCCAGAAGCGTCAGCCATGTTGGCCAATAGTCCCATGTTGGCCAATAGCTCCTGGGATTCTGGGAGCTGAAGTCCCTCGGCCCTTAAAGGGGAAAGGTTGCTTACCCCTGATGTAGATGTTAATGTTTTATTGCTTATGAGATTTTAATTTGTATGATGATTTAATATATTTTTTAAGAGGGGGTATTTGTTGTTGATTGTATGGATGTATTTTTTTAACTGTAAGCTGCCTTGATAGCCTTGGCTAAAGGCGGGGGTATAAATAAAGTTTTATTATTATTGTTATTATTATTAACTGTAAAACAGAAACCAAGTAAACCCAACTGAGGGAAAATTTTGTGGAGGAGAAGATTTTTTTGTGGAAGGAGATTTTCTGCAAAGAGCTATGAACTTTTCCCTCTCATCTGGTGAACTCTTACAAATGCCTCCTTAGCTCTTGCATTCATGTAATGAGAGCAAACAGAAGCTTGGGATGTGCACTTAATGGAAAGAATGTATAAGTAGCTCTTTAAGAAGCATAAAGGGCTTTCCCAAACAGCTGCTTCCTTAGCCATAAATCTGGTAATGAAACAGGACGTACCTCCCAGATGTTTTACCTCAAAAGCCACTATGGCTTTAATTCTTACAAACAACATCTTGAACAAACTGACAAATAAAAACCTACTGGAGTTTGAAAGAGTGATGATTACTATATATATTCATGTACAAGTCTAGAAATGTTGGTCAAAAAATTGACTCCAAGTTGAGTTGACTTATCAGTGAGTCAATGTAAGTACTGTAAATACTTATATAATAAAGTACTTACATAAATACAATGTAAGTACAGTTGTCCCTCCCCGTTTGCAGGCGTGAGGTCCGCGGTCTTGCTCTTTGGTGGGATGGACAACGGCTATACATTAAATGTCTGTGTGTGCATGTGTGAGGCCCTGTGTGTGTGCCATTAGTTTATAATAGCAAGCCGCCATTTTAATGGGAGGAGGGTCCAGAACGGATCCCCCATGAATTGGGAGGGGCAACTGTATTGGTTTTTCTTATTAAAAAAGGAACATCCCCTTCTTTGAGTAGAGTGGCAAAAGGCGAGAGTTTAGGAGATTATTGCATGCAAAATCCATGCTGGATCCACAAAAGGTTACACAAGGGTTGTAACCATCTGTGATTGATCTTATTGCACTGCCCCGTGCCAGGCAGTAGGCAGCCCGTATCCAACCCAGGCATCTCCCACAGCTTTTCATGAACAGGAAAATCCCATTCATGAAAAGCTGTAGGGGAAGTCTGGGTTGGATATGGGCTGCCTACTGACTGGGCACAGAGCAGTGCAATGAGACCCATTGCTAAGACCCATGCCCCTAAGTTTTACCCTCAATTTATCCACAAGTCATATTACGATCCATAATTATGGCCCCAAAACCTTCCCTCGACTTATACATGACATTGGCTTATAGTCGAGTATATACAGTAGCTACAATAGCAGGCACGTAGTATCAAACATGAATAACAAGGGATACCACATGTCAAGGAAAGAGTCAAAGTAACTGCCAACCACAACAGGAAGAAAAGAAAGGTGCTGGTGGTTGGGGACTCATTGCTCATGGGTATAAAGGCACTTGTATGCCAGCCTGACAAGATGAATCAGGAAGTGTGCTGTCTTCCTGGCACAAACATCCAGGATGTCACTGACACCTTGCCAAAATTCATCAACAACACAGATCTGTACCTCTCTCTCCTTATTCATGTGGGCACCAATGACACTGCTATTAGAACATGTCTAATGGTTTTAAGTTACAGGAGAGTAGATTTCAGTTGAACATTAGAAGGAACTTCTTGACAGTAAAAGCAGTTCAGCAACAGTCCAGAACCAATTACCTAGAGAGATGGTGAATCTCTTTCTCTCTACATCGGGGTAGGCAACCTTTCTGAGCTGGGGGCCGGGTTGCTGTCCCTCAGACAACTGGGGGGCCGAAGCACCAAAAATAAAAAAATAATAAAAAATAAAAAATAAAAAAATATGCATGCACACTTTCTCAGCCCCAGAAAAGCTATGGCAAAATCCCTGTGGAGATTTTGCCAAGAAAACCCCAAGAACAAGTAATAACAACAATAATCAATATCATCATGGTGGGCAGCGGCAGCGGCAGGGCCAGCCTGGGGCCAGTTGAAAGGCCTCGGGGGGCTGCATCCGGCCCCCGGGCCTTAGGTTGCCTACCCCTGCTCTACATCATCAAAAAGAGGCTGGACAGCTCCCTTCTGGGGATGCTTTAGCTAGAGATCCTGCATTAAGCACGAGGTTGGATTCGATGGCACATGAGGCCCCTTCCAACTCTGTGATTCCACAGTCCAAAACACACTGCAGAAATAATCCAATTTGAGACCATTTTAACTGCACTGGCTCTATATAAGGGAATTCTGGGAACTGTAGTTTTGTGTGGCATTTAGCTTTCTCTGGGCCTTTACAGACTGCCAGAAATAATGCAGCTTGAGGCCAGTTTAA
>CM034703.1:154226535-154247906 GCA_020142125.1 Phrynosoma platyrhinos
GTTAAAGTGGCCTCAAGATGCATTATTTCTGGCAGTCTGTAAAGGCCTGATGTCTCTTCTGGTGCCACAATAAACTACAGTTCTCAGGATTCCCTACCACTGAGCCAGGACAGTTAAAGTGGTCTAAAAATGGATTATTTCTGCAGTGTGTTTTGGATCTATGATTCTAACATTACTCCAACGTGACATGGAAATGGAAAAAAGGATTGCATAGCAGGAGGCAAATTACAGGACATTATAGGCCAACCAATTTCATTTGATGAATGGAAATATAAATGGAAGTGCAGCTTTTACTATATATTAAATTGTCTCTGAGCTCCAATGTAGGAAAAATTGTATAAAGGCTGTGATTCAGTAGTACATGAACCACAAATCAGGTTTTTTTAAATAGTTAAGAGAAGATGTAAGTTACTGCAGTTGCTAGAAGAGTAGACAGCACATTTTTTTTAAAAAAGCAAGAGGTTCTTCCTGCAGAGCAATAATGCATGAAACAAAAACTGCCTTTACACTTATCATTTAATGTACATTTTCCATACATCATTCCCTCACATTGTACAACAAAGATGGGGCACTTGTGGCCTTCCAGCTTTGTTCAGTTCAGCTTCCATTAGTTTGACCTAGAATAGTCAAATGGTGAGGGATAATGGGGATTGCAATCAAACAACATATGGAAAACCAAAAATTGCCCACACCTGTTTCTCCATTTGTAATCTTTCTGTGTTTTCCCACTGCTTCTTCCTTTTTTAAAAAAAATACCACAAACCATCTGACTTGATTTGGGAAGAACACAAGAGATGCACAGTCTCCACCAGTACAGTGGTGTGGTCCAGATGTGAGCACTGATGAACCGGACTAGTACATAGTTACTTTAAACTTTGGAATGGGCAACACTTTAGAACCCTACACATTTTAAAAATCTTTTTTTAATTGCACTAAAACACATTTCTGTCTATGAGTTTTTAAAAATACCTTAGTGCATAAACAAAATAATGAAATAGTGCTGTGTGCTCTTGTGCAGGAATTCTTTTCCAACATCTTGCATTTGAATGAGTTCCTGAGCCTGACTTCTCTTAAAGGAAAGTAAACATTGGCTTCCTCTGGGAAACTATAAGAGATAATGGGTCTATTCCTTCCTCAGATCACCCTCCAGTGCTAAAAGAAAGAATGCTGCACAATATATTCGTATCTCATCCTCTGCTGTTGACCTCAGCAACTCCTCAGAAGAAGCTTCTGGAAAGCCATCTTCCTCAAGTAGTGAGCAAAGTAAGTTGCATGAGATGTGAAGCTAATTTTCTGCTTTACCCTTCAGATTTGTTTTATGATCCTATATACTATAGCCTTGCTAGATCAATAAACAATTCATACTGAGGTGTGAGTGGAGAGATGAGCTAGCCAAACACAGGTGAGGCACCTTAAAGTCAATACAACATACATCTTTATAATCTTGCGTCAGAGACTAGTGTGGAGCATGTCACCTGTTCCCTTGGATCTCTAGTTCAGGGATGGATTTGATATTATCAGGGGCAACTCTCTCCTTCAGATATTGGTTTGGGGGGTCAGATGTGTTTTACCATATATTTCAAAATCCTGTGCAAGTAATCATGCTTTATAGTAAAGATGTCCCATGTAGTGGCAAATGATTAACTGTTGTGACAACTTAGTACAATATGTAGAATTCAGAAGAAGGATGCTTTGTTGAAAACCTGTAAGAGAGATCCACTGCTAAAGTCATAAAATGTTCTTTGGCATTTGAATTTGTTATTCTTGTATGCCTTCAAGTTATTTCCAAGTTATGGCAACCCTAAAGCAACTCTATTATGGTATTACCTTGGGAAGACTTGTTGAGAGCAGGTTTGACATTGCCTTCCTCTGAGCTGAGAGAGTGTGACTTGCTCAAGATTGAGCAGTGATTGAGAGTGTTTCCATGGCTGAGCAGAGATTCAAACCCCAGTCGTCTGGGGTTTGAATCTACACCATGCTGGCTCCCTAGCATTTGAATACTCTAACACTTTTCCTCACAGATCAAACTTTGACCAATATTTTGAATGTACCTTGATGGGGTAGGGTCACTAAAAAAAATAGGGCTGAAATTACCCAGAAATGTAAAATTTTAAATAGATCCAGTATAATTTGATCAGTATAACTTGCTAAATAGAATGTGGACAAGAGCCCTATTAGAAAAGTTGTCAAGTAAAACAAGATCAAAATCAAGCTCAAAATTCTGCAACATAGACTCCAACCATACATGGACAGAGAAATCCCAGCAGTACAAGCGGGTTTTGGAAAGGAAAAGGCATGAGGAACCACATTGCAAACATACAATGGCTAATGGAAATAAAGCAGGGAAATAATTGGCAAATAAATTAAGAAAAGAAAAAGAAAAGAAAATAATTTCAGAAATATATAAAGATAGGACAATATTTACAATTCGAAGCGAAATTAAAAGAGAGTTTAAAGAATACTATGAAAAAATATATGAGGATATACAGAACTCAAAAGAGGAGAAAGAAAAAGTAACAGCATATCTAATGGAAAAAAAAATATTAAATTATCTAAGGAGGAAGAGAAAGTTTAAATCAACCAATTACAGTGAAAGAAATTCAAGAAGCTATTGGAAATTTGAAGTTGGGAAAATCACCGGGTCCAGACTGATTAATGGCTATTTATTATAAGCAAATGTTGGAAGTGTTATGCGAACCACTGAAAGAAGTGATAAAAGACATTCCAATTGAAGGGATACCAGAGTCATGGAAGAAAGCTTATATCTCCTTAATTCCAAAGGGAAACAAAACCAAATATGAATTGAAAGATTACAGACCGATATCGTTAACAAATACTGATTATAAGATATTTACCTCCATAATAGCTACAAGGATGAAAAAGCTATTGGAAAACATAGTTCATAAAGACCAAAATGGATTTATACCTAAGAGACAGATTAAAAACAATATAAGAACGGTATTGAATATAATTGAACATTTTGAGTTTCTTAATGAAAAAAAGTTAGCTATGATTCTATTTGATGCTGAAAAAGTTTTTGATCGAGTTAATTGGTGTTTTATGTTAGAATTGATTAAACAAATGGGAATGGGGGATATGTTTAATAAATGGGTAAGTGCTATTTATAAAGAACAGTGGGCACAAATAATTATAAATAATGAAAAAACAGACCAAATTAAAATTGAAAGAGGCAAGGGTGCCCTCTTTCACCACTATTATTTATATTAGTACTTGAGATCTTAAATAATAAAATAAGAGGGGAGTCTGAAATAGGAGGAGTCAAAATTAAACATCATATATTCAAAATTCAGGTGTTTGCAGATGATATCATTTGCTTTCTAGAAAATCCGAAGAACAGTATAAAGAAATTAACAGAGGTAATAACAGATTTGGGTAAGGTGGACAGCTTTTACATAAAGAAAGAAAAAATGGTGATATTGACAAAGAACATGAACTCGAAAGAAGAAGAGGATTTAGGAAAGATAGCGGAATTTAAGAAAGGAAATAAACTAAAGTATCTAGGGATATATTTAATGAAGAGGAATATCGACTTGTATAACAATAACTACCAAAAGGTTTGGGAAGAAATCACAAAAGACTTGATAAGATAGTCGGGGGGGGGGGAATCTCATTTTTAGGGAGAATCGAAACAATAAAATTGAACGTATTACCTAAATTAATGTGTTTGTTTCAAAACATACCTATAATCTGTGATGACAAATGCTTGGATAAATGGCAAAGAGAGCTATCAAGATTTATATGGGATGGTAAACTACCTAGAATTAGTTGGAAACTTCTAACAGAAGAAAAATTAAAAGGAGGATGTGAACTACCCAAACTTAAGCTTTATTATTGAGCTGCTTGTTTAAATTGGTTAGAAGACTGGGTGAGATTAGAAAATGATAGAATGTTAGATTTAGAGAGTATCAAAATGAGATATGGATTTCATGCCTTTTTATGGTTTGATAGATTAAAAGACAACAAAGATTTTTCTCATCTTTTTCTTAGGAATGTGTTATTTAAAACATGGATGTGAATTAAAAACCAATGTTATAAGCAAATTTCTAGTTGGACATCACCACAAGAAGCTTTTTTTAAGAGATCAAAAATGAAGGAATACCATGGTTATCTTACAAAGAATTATTACATTGGGAAGGAACAGAGGAAGATAGCTTTAAAACAATGGAACAATTGGAAAAAAAGAACTGGTTCTTATATAATCAATTAAAAGATAGATTCAATTTAGATAAAAGGAACTATGGAATCACAAACGAAAATAATGAAATAGATGTTATCTTTTGGGGTAGAAAAAAGGACATATTGCTAGATATTATAAAATTCTAAGAGAAAGAGATCTTGAACAAGAAAAAATTAAACATTCAATTATAAGATGGGCACAAGACATTGGTAAACCAATAGAGTTGGAAACATGGGAAAAAGCTTGGAGAGATACCAAACTTTTTACATGTTTTCAGGATTATAAAGAAAATCATATTGAAATGGTATATCGATGGTACCTGTCCCCAGAAAAAATCAATAAGCTATATAAGACAGGTAAAAATAATTGTTGGAAATTTAATTGGTGGGAATGTAAAGAGGCCCAGGAATATTGGAAGAGAATACATAAGCTGACAGTTGGGATATTAAAATTGAATATCCCATTTGATCTAACCTTTTTCTTATTAAATATGATCAGTGGAATAGATATAAAATGTGAGAAGAAATATAGATGTATCTTGCTGTATATGATTTCAGTAGCTAGAATTCTCTATGCTAAAGAATGGAAGAAAATAAGAACCCCAAGTAATAGAGAATGGAAAGAAAAAAATGTAGGAAGCAATGGAACTTGACATACTAACAGCTTTAATAAATGGAAAAATAGAAGATGATGTAGATGATGACTGGTAATGCTTTAAAGAATACTGGGAGAAGGAAAACAGAAAGACAGTATTTACATTACCATAATTATTAATAATATGACAAAGAAGATGACAGAAAAGAATATTGGAAAGAACAGAAACTATTGTTGACTTATGATTAATTTCAATTAGTATACTATTTGAATTGTACTTGTCTAAATGTATTTAGTATTGAGTAAGAAAGGAAATCACTAAATCTTATTTTTACAAAAGAAAAGGGTAGATATCCATTAAGGAAGTCAATATATCTTTCATATGAATAGAACAATGAATCTTAATGAACGAGGGGTAGTTGTATATGTTGTATGAGGGTTTGTATGAAGTATAATTGATATTGTTGTATGTGGTTTGGAAGTTATTGTAATGATTATGTATATGTATATGCATGTGTAAAATGTGTGTATGCATTGAGGTTATTTATGTTATATGTATGTGTATGCCCTACTATATTTTAGCAATAAAAAAATTAAATAAAACAAAACAATGGCTAATGGAGCACACCAGTGAATTCCAAAAGAAAATCATAGCTTGACTATAGCAAAGCCTTTGACTGCATAGATCATGAAAAGCTATGGAATGCCCTTAAAGACATGGGAGTGCCAACACATCTGATAGTCCTGATGAACAATCTGTACTCAGGACAAGAGGCTATTGTCAGAACAGAACACGGAGAAACAAAATGGGTTTCAATGGGTAAAGGGGTCAGACAAGGCTGTATCCTTTCACCCTACCTATTCAATCTATATGCAGAACATATTGTGAGGAAAGCAGGCTTGGACATGGAAGAAGGACTGAAAATAGGAGGAAGGAATATCAACCATCTAATATATGCAGATAACACCATAGCACTAGCAGAAAACTTCACAGAACACCCACTAAGGAAGATGAAAGAAGAAAATGCAAAGGCAGGCTTAATGTTGAACATAAAGAAAACAAAAATAATGACAATTGAGGACTTTTACAAGTTCAACCTAGACAATGAAGAAATAGAAATAGTAAAAGAATTTCCATACCTGGGACCAAACATTGATAGAAATGAAGACTGCAGTCAGGAAATTAGATGAAGACTAAGAATGGGGAGGGTGGCTATGAAAGAACTAGAAAAGATCCTAAAATGTAAAGAAATACAACTCAGCACAAAAGTTAGAATCATACAAGCCATTGTATTCCCTATTAGCATGTATGAATATGAGCGCTGGACAGTTAAGAAAGATGATAGGAAGAAAATCAATACATTTGAGATGTGGTGCTGGAGAAGAGTGCTGAGGATCCCATGGACAACCAAAAGGACAAAAATAATGGGTCCTAGAGCAAATCAAGTAGGAAATCTCCCTGGAAGCCAAGATGACCAAACTAAGGCTGTCATACTTTTGACATATAATGAGAAGAGAGGATCCTTTGGAAAAGACAATAATGCTAGGGAAGGTGGAGGGAAGTAGGAAGAGAGGAAGGCCACATGCCAGATGGATGGACCTTATTAAGGAGGCTCCAGGTATTAAGGGGTTGCAGGAATTAAGCAGAGCAGTGGAGGACAGAGGGTCTTGGAGATGTCTCATCCATAGGGTCACCATGGATTGAGATCAACTCAAGGGCAGTTAACAACAAAAATAAATATGTGAAAGGAGAGATATCCATGAACAATTTTGATAAAATCTAGCTTCTCTTCATTTCATTTCTAAATAAAGAACATTTATATGTATTATCCACTAAAAGACTTTTTATTTGTATCCAATTGCCTGTCCCTAATCTTGGGTAGTTAAGAGCTCCTTGAGTGTTGATGTTTCTTGTTTGCAACCTTGTTAAGATATTTTTTAAAGTTTAAAGACAACAATAATATAAACAATCAAAAGTGTATAACAACTGGCAAACAAGTTAATGTTATGTGCATCCAAGTGGTCTGCAGTCCAATATCTAGCTCTCTGTCACCTCTCTGTCACCTTCAATACCAAGTCCATATCAAACAGGGATGTCTTAGGCAAGTGGCGCAAATGGGGTCTGCCCAGCATAGAAAACTGGATATGCCAGGTTGATCTGGATATTTCAGCATGGGAGAAGCTCAAGGCACTTAGCCATGATGGGATCTCTTCAGATCAGAATCAGCATAATCCCTTGACTATGGAAAGGCGGTAATGAGTTGGACTGGGAGACTGTTTGCATATCGCAGACTAAGGGACTTTTCTTCTGGGAATGAAGCTCTTTTCACCTGAGCATATTCATGTTGATTGTCCTGTTATTATTACATAAGGCACCCCATTCTTCTCCCCTGCTTAAATCCATCATTTCCAGAAATCCTGCCCTTAGAACCCATTTCTGGGTATAAATATGATGCCTTGGCACTAGCAAATGGGTCTAATCTGAAACTGGGCAGAATCTCTGTTTAATTTTGACTTGGTACCTCAGTAGCTGGCCACCCCACATTTTGCAGGCATCTACTGACCCACCTTCAATCCAGTTGTCCCAAAATTGGAGCTACACTTCAGGATCAGTAGAGTATTACCACTTATCAATCCTGCAACTCACTATTACCTACTACCTCTGCTTTGTTAGTGTGTGTGCATGTGTGAAAGAGAGAGAGAGAGAGAAAGGATGCATGTGTGTGAATTTCCCCTTATAAATACTTATGTCTACCCCATACATTTTATAGGTTTTTCTTAGGTAAGAAATACTCAGAGATGGTTTTGCCAATTCCTTCCTCTGATATATAGTCTACAGCACATGGTATTCATTGATGGTCTCCCATTCAAGTACTAACCTGCTAGCTTCTAAGATCAAAGAGGTTCTGGTGCCTTTGGGGTCTCCTCTATTGGCACATACAGGTGTATTCAGCCTATTGTTATCATTGTTGTTAGTGACATTGTTTTTTGGTCCTTAGACACCACAATAAAAGTAAACAGTAAAAATGGATGTGGGTGGGGGTGTGGACATGCATGCTTTCAAGCCACCTGTTGACTTACAGTGGCTCCAAGCATTTCATAGAACTTTGGGCCTTTGCAGACTGCCAGAAATAGTGCAAATTGAGTCCACTTTAACTGTCCTGGCTCAGTGCTAGGGAATCATGGGAATTGTATTTTTTTCTGAGACATTGAGCCTTCTCTGTCAGAGAGCTCTGGTGCCACAATAAACTGCAGTTCCCATGATTCCCTAGCACTGAGTCAGGGCAGTTAAAGTGGCCTCAATTTGCACTATTTCTGGCAGTCTGCAAAGGCCCTTTATTAGGCAAGGAATATCCAAGGAAGTTTTTTTTCAGTTCCTTACTCTGAAATATACCCTGGTGTTCACTGGTGGTCTCTCATACAAGTACTAACTGGGGCTGAACCTGCTTAGCCTCTGAGGTCAGATGGGATAGCATGCCTTTAGGGTATTTGCACCCTCCCCAGTTCACGTTACCTGCTGACTTATGGTGACCTCATGAATTTCAAGGGGTTTTCTGCAAGGAATACTCAGAGATAGTTTTGCCAGCTCCTTCCTCTGAAATATAAGTGTAATACAGTAAGCAATTTGTTAGGAGTAATTGAGAGTGTGGAATGGTGATTGATTGAGTGGGTTTCAGTAGGATTCTAAAAGTCCAATATGTTTGAGATTAGAGATAGTAGGAGGGTTAATAAGCATCAATGATAAGAGATTAGTTATATATGTATGTTGAAAGTGTGTCTCATAAATTTTTATAATTTTTGTATTATACAGTGGGCCCTTGGCATCAGCTGGGGCTTGGTTCTAACACCCCCCTCCATAATTACCAAAATCCTTTGATGCTCAAGTCCCATTATATACAATGACGTAGCAAAATGGTGTCCCTTATATAAAATGACAAAATCCAGGTTTGCTTTTGGGCAATTATTTTTTTAAAAAAATATTTTCAAACCATGGATGAATTTATCCATGGATACAGAGGACCAACTGTACATTTGTGCCTCTGAGAATGCCACATAAGGATTATTGGAATGCTTGAGTTCAGACACATGATTCTGTGGTGACAGAAGTTATTGAAGGGTGGTGGAGTCCAGTAGTAGGATTAGGCGAATAGAGAGAAGATCCTCCCATTTGATGCCACAGCAATGGGATTAGGAAGAGGTTCTGCTATTTGTTGGCATTGGTGGAATAGGATGATGACCATCACAGTCTTCTACCCCTACCCTGTCATGCTTCCTTGGACATGATTATCTTCTCATGCTCACCTGGAGATAATGGTCAGGTCCTTTGGACATCTTGGCCCTTGTTTCAATGCTGCTTCCCAAAGGTCTTCTGCCTGCTTCCTTCCCTACTCTCTCCCTGTCTGTCTTTCTCTAACATCTACCGTATATACTCAACCATAAGTCAACCTCACATATAAGTCAAGGGCAGGTTTTTGGGCCAAATTTATGGATTTTGATATGACCCATGGATAAGTCAAGGGTAAAATATAGGGGCATATGACGAAGGATGTAAAGGACAAAACAAAGGAAAATGATGCCAAAGAACTTAACAAAATTCAAGCAGACATAACTGTTTGTACTCACCCTAAAAGCTGGATGGATGAGAGAGTAGAGGTAGGTCAGTGCTTCCAGGAGAGATTATACTCTTGCCTTTAACCAGGTGATGGTTCCTTTTTTAAAAACAAAAGTTAAAGTACAGTACTTACATTGTCCCATGGATAAGTCGATTCTGGTTTTTGGGGTCATTTTTTGACTAAAATTTCTAGACTTATACATGAGTATATACAATATGTGGCTTAGCCAACAGTAGCCAGAAACTTGTCAGTCTGTTCTTTCTGTCACGAGGCTCCTTAAGCCAACCTTTACCACCACTTCATTAGTACCTTATGCATGTATTCAATATTTATTTAAATTACATAGTGGTCCTTTTTTATCCAGTGGTGGCTAGTAGCTTTCATGTCAGTATTGCAGTCAGTCTGCTCTGGGTTCTGGTCTGAACTTTTTAAGGACCAGCATGGTGTAATGGCTTGCATATTGAACTAGGATTCTGGGAGACCAGGGTTCAAATCATGGAAATCCACTGGGTGATCTTTGGCAAGTCACACACTCTCATCCTCAGAGGAAGCAATGGTAAACTGCCTCTGAACAAATCTTGCAGAGAAAGCTCCATGATAGGATTGCCATAAGTCAGAAATGACTTGAAGGCATGCAAAAACAGCAAAGTCTCCAAATAGGTTCAGCAATTTGGATACTTTCTTTCTGGACTAGAACCCAAAGCACCTCAGTAACATGGGTGCCACCAGTTGCCATTGATCCTACCCAAGGGGTGGGACAGGGGAAAATTCTGTGCCAAAAGGAGATTTCCATGGGTATGCTGGAGAACCTCTATCAGCACAGAGTCAGCACACAGTCATCCTGCCAACAGAGCAGGGCTCAGGTTATGTCCCATGAGACATCAGGCAGCCTCCCTGTGAAGAGAATTAAGCTTCCTCACACAGATAAGAAATGTATGCCTTATCTTTGTATCATTTAAGTCCTCAATACTCTGCATAGAATTAAGAATCGTATCTTCTACAGAAAATAGGAGGGAGATAGAATGAGGATTAATAGTTAAAAATGGGTAAAGTTTAACCTATAATTTAAAATTTTATTTCTTGGTTTTGTATCTCATGTACATCAGGCTAATATTCCTTCTGCTAAGAGTCTGGAAAGCTATTGGTACACCCCCCACTCCCACACCCTCTTTTTCTTTTAACTAAGGATAAAAGTATCCTCATATTTTTCTTATATGATTATTCCAGGGAAGTTAGAAAAATCTCTCTTGAAATTGCCTGAGGACAGATGGGTAATGGACCGTTTTGGTATGCTGGCCTGGGGGTATATTTTCTACTCAATTAGAACAGGACACCTCCCAAATAAGATACTATAGCTCAGTGCACTTAATTTACTTCAATCTGGAAGGAGTCAGAGCGAATTCCCTGGAGTGGCATCCACACAGGCCAGAGTGAATGGTTTTAGTAATGCCACATGACCTGTAAACCTTCCAGCGGATGTTCTCCACTGCCTTTAAAGATGACTCTGCCTGGTCCACTTTCCCTTTTTCTCGTATTGGGTTAAGATGTAACTTTTTCAGAGTGAACACATTACAGAGTGATTTCCCCTAGCAGTTATTGGTGGTGTTAGCCCCTATCCCACTTCATTAGCTAGCAAGTGATATAAGGTAATGATAGAGCAAGGAGCCCATGTAGGGGAGGCACTGCTAGGAGGACTGAAACTGGTAGTCTGGTGTTTCTTTTCAAAGCTAGATATTCATTTACATGCATGCATATTCATTTTTCCACCTCTACTAATAAAAAGGCATAAAAAAATCCGGTAGCACCTTTGAGATTAGCTAGGAAGAAGAAATTTTTAGCATGAGCTTTCTGTGGACTCAGTCATATATCATCAGATGCCTGAAAGCTTATGTTAGAAAATCCTGCTATAGGGTTGTCATAAGTCAGAAATGTCTTGAAGGCACAAAACAACAACAATTGTGGAATTACCTGACAGAAGAGATTCAACAGCTAGATACACAGTCTGAATTTAAAACAGTATTTAAAATTTAATATTTAAAATATTATATAATGGATGACAGATAGTAGATTGTAGATTGTGATTGTTGGTGGTAGTTTGTGTTTATATGTACATATAGGTATATATGTATGTATATGTATTATGTGTTTATGTTTGTATGTGCATTTGTATACTTTAATAAAATCTAATTAAAAAATAGTATTAGATTACAATCTCTTCAAACAGGCCTATCTAGAAGGTTTTTAAATTATGAATTAATTGTATGCTTCTTTTAACTGTGGACCTTATTGCTCCACTCAAATAACCCAACTTACCTCTTCCGAACTTAAGTCTAATTTGGAAGGCAGCTGGGTCCTATCGCAAGGATTTTGCCACCAAAGCCACGAGGCAAGTCCAGCCCAGCTGCAGCCCGGGTCCCAGGCATGTTTCGGCAGCCTTATTTCTAAACTGGTTCCGACTTCAAAAAATGGCCACCAAAGTGTGCCAGGGACCCGGGCTGCAGCCAGGCTGGACTTGCCCAGCAGCTTCGGCAGCAAAATCCTTGCGATATGACCCAGCTACTTCCTGAATTAGACTTCAATTCAGAAGAAGTAAGCTGGGTTATCTGAGCAGAGCGATAAGGTCCTGATTATTTATTTTTAATTGGTGTTCATGTTTTTAACTATGTTATGTATCTGTCTGTTGCTGCATTTTAATCTGCTGTTCCCTGTCTCAATCCACAGGGACAGGTGACTAAAATGTTGTTGTTAACCTGGGGATGGCTATGAGGCGATAATTTGGTTTGGTTCATTTGCTTGCATGCTTTGCTAACCAATAGGCATTCACAATAATGATATACCTCCTTGTGAAGTCAGTGATTCTCTTATTTCCGAGATGAAGAACTGGCTTTTATAAATTCACCTTAAAGTGTGCCAAAAACATGTGAAGTTTATTTGACTGGAGCCCACAGAATGACGGGAAAAATATAAATGTGAACTACAACTTTGGTCAACTGTGGTATTCCTACACTACCTCTATGAAATCAGAAATAATATACAATCTTTTCTTTGTTTTATTCTGTTGTTCAGGTGCCAACAAATCCTTCTGCAGTGACACAGAGAGTCTGGGAGGAAGTACAGAATGCCAGTCCTTGGATTCATCCACCTCCAGCCCAGGTGAGAGGCAATACAATACAACCTGTTCTTGCTTATGTCCTATTCCTTTTTCATAGCCTGGGAATTTAAGAATGGCCATCCTTCTAAGAGTAGTGAGAAGCAGCTTGAGCAGTTTGTTTGGAATTGTTGTCCAAGAGGAGATATAGGCCAAGATTCTCATGGATCCTGGCAGAGTTTAAGCCTCTACCAGCATGATTCTCTCTACCTTCTGGTTTCCATGGGGCTATTGCCAGTGGTGCAGTACATCTTGCCATCTCAAACTCATCCTCATGGCCAATCAGTGGCTGAGGAGGCAAGGGGATCCCATGCATTGCCTGGCTGCAATTTTGCACCCAGGAGAAAGGAAAAGCTGTCATCCTCCAGTGTACTTGCTACAGGTCTTGCTAGGGGACAGCTCTTCCTTTCTCTCAGCTGCAAATGTCCAAGATGTACCCTCTCCCTATCACTGTTGGTGTTGGGGTTAAATCCCAGTGGTGGTACGCTGGGTTGCCCACAGAGTGTAGGTGATTTGCATAAGGAGGTACTGAATAATTCCTTCTGCGGTGACTGAAAAAACAGACACACTAGTGTAACAGTAGTATATCACCAACAGAATTCTAGCTTTAGTGTTGACATTTCCTCCCCCCCCCATGGTCCTTGTTTCAAATCAATAAAACAAGCTTTTAAAAAAACAAATCTTTAATTGCCTATATAAATAAAAGCAATCTTATAAACTGGTGGCTCTTACATAACAGAGGCTCTCACAGTCACAGGCACTACTTAAAAAAGCTCACTTAACTATTGAGGTCAATCTTGCTGCCCCACAAGTCACCTGCAGCACTATACATCCATCAGTAGGGAACAGAACTTGGAAAAAATACTTTTTGGGGACTGCAGCTCCCATAATTCCCCTGCAGTTATGGTCACTGGCCATGCTGGTTAGGGAATTTTGGGGACTGTAGTCCAATATGTAATTTTTCCAAACTTGCTTACTGGACCCAGGCCACGTGAGATTATTAATCAGTGGAGCTCTTGAACACCAGTTGTTTTATGTTCTCAGGATCTAATACAAGCCACAATGTTTACTGAGGTTTGAAGCTTTTTGTTTTGCATTGTTTTCTTTATGTCAGGTGACTTGGGCATCTCCAGTTTGGTGGGTTTAGTGTTATATACATTTTAATATGAATAAGCAAATTTGGACCAAGAGAGATATCCAGGTGGGCTTCAAGGTTTGCCCTGGGAATGGCATATGGCATTAGTCCAACTGTGAGTTTGTCAGGTGTCTACAACAATGTCAAATCACTGTTCTCCAAGAAATAGCACTTCCTTGGATCCCATCCTGTGAGAAAGGGAGAAAATGTAATATAATAATATAATATAATATAATATAATATAATATAATATAATATAATATAATATAATATAATATGAAGTTGACACTGATAAGAACAGTCTCCTTGTCATATCCAGGAAGAGGCTTGCATCCAGGAAGACTCCCAAGCTGTCTCACAAACCTACTTTTTTAGAAAATGAAGCCCTATTTAAGAATGTAATCTAAAGCAGCATAGCCATAAACTGTCCCAGTCTGTTCTAATTAATCCTTTGCTGTCCCAATTTTTCAGCTGCATTTAAAACTTCCCAATTTTGTTCTCTTTCTCCTGCTTTCTCCCTTTAACATCAGATTACTTCCATTGTTGCAAACTGAGTTCAGGGTGAAAAATTAGTTTGCACTGAATTAATTCAGCAGGGGAGAAGAGGTGAGGAGGAGGGCCTTCCCAATAAATTAAAGCAAAAGGAAACTGCTGCAACATCTCCTAGCTTATCTGTTCTTCCTCATTAAGAATTTTTGACATGAACACATTCTAATGTTTCTTGGCCACACGTGTTCTGGTTTTGATCAGATAAATGTTGAAGGATATGAAATATGTATTTCCATACTTTTTCATTTTCTAAGGCTGTTTGTCATAGGCAACTCCAACTTTCCTACAAGGTAAGCATCTAGAACGTTAGAATATTTTATACTACTGATACTGCACAGAGGTAATATCTCACAAAGTTTAAAACTGCATACCACATTTTCTTTTTCACACGAGATGTACCCATCTAGAGTGTATTGTGGTTTTGAACATCACTAGCTCTTGGCTTTTCATTGGCTTCCATTTTTGTTTTAAATAAGTATTTGATTTATGTTCAGGCCACAAGAAGTTGCTGAAAGCTCCATCCACTGGCACTGTGTCCTCCTCAGAGGACTGTGAAGACAGAGATTTGATACAAGCCTATGACAATGGTGAGGAACCAAAACCATAATAAATAAATAAATAAATAAAATCAAGAAATGTAAGAGGGCAGGTGGCCCTTTAATTACATCATGCTCAGATGCTACATGGAAAAAGCAATGTATCTGCCTGTGGACATGTTTGCCATCTGGCCCAGTCAGGACAATCCACAGATTATGACAGGGGTAGGCAACCTTTCCCCTTTAAGGGCCGAGGGACTTCAGCTCCCAGAAGCCTCAGCCATGTTGGCCAACAGTCCCCTGGATTATGACATTAAACTTTTCTTCAGACAGCAGGTGGAGATTACACAATTCAGTGCTCCCCCTTATAAAGGATCTCATTTGTACAACCTCACCATTAACACACTAAACATGGGCAATGTAATTGAATAATACTTCTACCTTCTCAGACCCTTTCTACCACATGTGATGGTTGTATAGGTACTTATTTTCCTTATCCTTCAATGTCTGTTGCCATTTCTAATAATGAAATCATTCTAATAATAGTTTATTAATAATTTCTAGTAATAGTTTATTTCTAATAATAGTTTATTCTTCCTATCCCATGTGCATGCACCCACTTCCAGTAGGAACTTGACTTATCCTTTAATGTCAGGACAAACTTTAAATAGTAAAATATTATTTTCATTATCATCATTCACTATATGATAAATAATCAGCAGGTCATATATTAAAGCACTTCTTGCTTCTTTAAGTGGTACTGCTACTTCAAAGAAGTGCTGTTCCAGTAAACTGGTTTTGTGATCAAAACCAATAGCATGTTGGTGGCCTAAAGCTGGAGTGCAAGACAGAACTAAAATCAGAGAAGTAGGAACCGGGTTGCTACAGTATAGCTTTCAGCAGAATATCTCAGGGCCACTACTTGATGCCAGTTTATTCTCCACTCTGACCTTACAGCTCTGAGATCTGCTGCTTCTTTGTCAGTATCTGTGTCTATTCACACTACAGAATTTTAGCGCTATGATTCCACTTTAACTGCTAAATTTCTCTATGATGGAATCTTGGGATTTGCAGTTTAGGAAGGGATATTTAGAACTCTCAGCCAGAGAACTGTAGTGCCTCAAGAAACTACAAACCCCAGGATTTCATAGGAGACAGCCATGACAGTTAAAGTAGAATCATAGCACTATAATTCTGTAGTGTGAATGGGCCCTAGGTTCTGTTGTTATGCTGCTGCCTTCTTCCTCTGGCCTTTCTTAGCCTGTTCTTTGCTTCTAAACTTACTCCAGCTACCACTGTATGATACCTTTTAATTCTTTCCAGCCAGAACTCCCTAACCAACTGTATTTTACAGCCTGTCAACCTGACTGTCTATTGTTTATAATTTAGGACCAATAAGTAAAGGCAAAATGTTTCCTTATGGACCCATCACCACCAGGACTTTGCCCTCTTTTTTTGTTTTATTCTACTGTCTAATATAAAAGCAATGGATATATTTGTAAGTCTTGTTACTGTTTTATCCCCTGCCCACTACTCTGAAGTAGGAGAAAGGGTCCCGACATAGCAATAATTCTTCAGTAGTTGCCACCTTTTTAGGGATACCCCAAAAGTTGGCAACAGGGGCAGATGTTGCTGAAGGACTGGATTACCAATGTCTAACTTCACAAACACTTTTCTTTCCCAGGAGAGACAGAAAATTCATAATTACATACTGACCAACAGATATGCAAGAAGGAGTGGGAAAGGAAGTGTTCTTGTAGGAAAATCTTTATTCTAAGGAGGTTACTATCATGTCAGCAAAAGTATCATACTCTTGAAGGCAACTTTCCTTAAATCTTAAATCATATTCAACCACATAAGATAACGTTGATGAAGAGCTGTTTCTGTGCAGCATTTTTCCAGTGTGATAAAGTCCTAAGTTGGGGTGCTGTGAGTTTTTAGACACCCAAGAAAAGGATAAAGAGTGTCCTTAATTCTATTGCTGTAGTGTCCTGTGGGAGACATAGTGTTTGGTGACCAGTGGAGTCACAGGTAACCAGAAGGGTTATAAGATACAAAAGTTTAACAAAGGTTCTGTGAGAACCTTTGTTAAGGGAACATATATAAAGCTATAAAGAAACGATTACAAAGACAAGCTAAAGAAACTGTTCTAAAGTATTTATACACAGTATCCATTGTGAACACCATTCACTAAAAGAGAGATTGTATTCAGCCTGACTTGTAAATAAAGTCATTACTTTGTTTCAACAAGCAGCTCAACATGGTTGAGTTACACAGACCCCAGTCTATTCACATTAAGAAGTTGACAATCTGACTTTTGGGTGTCCATCAGAGAACTGGGAAGTCTAGATCTCTTTGTCCAGCCTTCATCCACACATTGAAAGGATATGACAGGGTAGTCAAAGACTCCTGTGTGTTTCTCCATCAGTTTGAAAGATCTTTTTGCACCTTCTAACATTGTCCTAAAATAACCTTTGGCCCTCAAAGACTCTGGAAACTTTCCCACTTTCCCACAAGCAGGTTATTCCACTGGATAAGTCTTTGTTTCATGATCCTAAATGCAAGCATTAACATTTCCATTACCTGGAAGTGAGCCAAGACCCATATTTATATTGCCACAAATCATGGTAGGGAGCCATTATCATGAGCCTTTTAAGGCAAATACTAACTTTCTTTAAAAAACTGTTGCAGTGGGTGCCTCCGGATGGATTAAAAAATCTCAGCAAGTATCAAGACCTTCCTATTCTTTTTGTGCTTTTATATCCATGGGTTTGCACCCAGCCTCTTATATAAAATTCATTAGGCCCTTGGTATCTGCTGGGGTTTGGTTCCAGGAGCCCCCATGGATACCAAAATCTGTGGATGCTCGTTCCATTATATACAGTGTCATAGCAAAATGATGTCCCTTATATAAAATGGCAAAATCAAAATTAGCTTGGGGGGGATATTTTCAAGCTATGGAAGGTAGAATATGTGGATGCAGAATCTGTGGATATTGACGGCTGACCATATTGCAACTTCCCCCCCTCCCTCCCATTGCTCATGTGACATATCCAGTCTCATGCAACACTTCAGAAAGTGATTTTCACACATTTTCACTGAGCCTTTATTATTATTATTATTTAGAAGTTATGGTCAAAGTGCTAAAGTGCTTTAGCAATATTATACTACCCATGTATTAGGATCTCTTTGTTTTTGTGCTAACACTCCTCTTTCTCTTACCTGTTTTTTATTTAATTTTTTATCCTGGAAAGATAGCTGTGTTTACTTGGCACTGGCCATTGTTACTGCTTCTGAGACAGTAGGAAAACACAGATGCATTTCATTTCAGATAATACTGGGTTAATTTAAACCAACCTGAGGGGTGGAAATGAAAATAATGCCCTAATAAAATACTTCAGAATGAGGCAATCACCTTGTGGATCTCCAAAATAAAATTGGACAAAAACAGAATGTGGACTTCCAGAGAGTTTTTTTCCTGTCTGGAGGTACCCAGTGTTGCTGTTTCTTTCCACACAACCAAATGTAGACAACATACCCAATGTCTCTTTTAGGTTGTGGTTAGTGGTGAATTGCTAATATTTTCACCTCACATTTCAACCTAAATAAATAAATAAATCAGTTTATTCTTTTTTAGCAAACAGCCATTACATATATAACAAGAAAAGGAAATCTAAACAAATTAAATTACTGACAGTGAACCTTCAAGGATAAAATCACTTTCATTTCAACCATTCAAATAACTTTTGAATGCTCTCAAATAAAAACAAAAATCTCTAGTAACCAAAAAAGGCTTTTATTTGTGGGGGAATGATAGTCTGTAACTCCATTTGTCTTGTATGTGAGAGGCTTGATCATGCAGTCCTCCCACACAATAAATGGTCCCACAAAGGTCCCGTCCCCCTCAGCATGGTCTATATCTTGGTTTAGATGCCATGTCTGAATTTGAAATTTAGTACCAGTCTAATACCACTTGGCAATCTACATGAAACCTGCTGCTAAATACACTGCAAAATTATAACATGGCACCCCTTCCTGTTAATTATTTTCTAGCACAGATAAATCAGTGCAAGGTCAGCAAAACAACGTGTGTTTCCAGGGACATCACAAGGGGGTGCAGGGAGTACAGACTACACCAGGTGACACCCTATGGGTGTATGTAACACCACTGCTCCCCAAATGTCTGTCTTTTTTTCAGAAATGGACTGTGATGTTCATCCATGTCCCTTTAAAACCCTGGAGCTTAGCAGAGATAAGGCATGAGTGGAGTGAGGTTCAGTGGGCAGAGAAAGCAGAGGCCTCAGAGTGTTTTTTTTTTAAATTTTACTCTTTAAATTTTCTTTAAAAACATATCTTACCAAATTTTCACTTTAATCACATGAAACTATGTAAATGTAAATACATTCAGGCTGTGTTTATGACCTTGTAATTTAAAGGTATCATTTGAATTTTGTTAGTTGTTTATGTCACAACTACTGCCATTACATTGTGGTATATGGGAATTAAAATTTATGAGTAACAATAGTACAAAAATTACTAAGGAATCTGTATGGTGTGGCATGGGAGAAGGTGAATGGGAGGGAGGTGATGCCAACCCTGGTAATGTCACTGTGTGTTTCATTTACATGTGTGTAGCATGTTCCTGCTTTACCTCTCCATCTTTTGTATTTGGAGGCAAAATCAGTCCATTTATTTTTTTTATAGCCCCTGAGCCTATTTTTCTATGAGATGGGGAGGAAACCTCTTTTGTCTGTCCTAGATTTCCCCACCCATTTTTGTCTCTCCTTTGTGTGATTGCATGTTTAACTATTCATCAGTCTATTAGAAAAAAAAAGAGTGTCCTGTCCAATTAATGATTAATAGCCACTTGCCTCATCCCCTTTTCAGATCTCAATGATGTATCGGAAAATGGCCTGCCCCATGGCCTGCTGAAGAACATAAAGCTGTCAAGTGCTGCTCAGACTCACCGGCTGCGGAAGCTGCGGGGCCCTTCAAAATGCAGAGAGTGTGAGAACTTGGTTGTCAATGGCCTTGAATGTGAAGAGGTAAGTGAGTGCAAACATCACTGCAGGATGCATTTCTGATCTCAAGAAGGCTATTTTCCCCACCCTCATCAAGATGAACACATAGGAGATGGAAATAAGAACCACAAACCCCAGCCTGGAGCTACCAATGTAAATAGTAAATCGAGTTGCTAGAGTGAAAGCTGCAGATGGCTCCTGTGCCTTTTTTTAAAAAGTACATATGATTTTATATAAAGCTTCAGAATCATATAATAAGCTAACAAAATATTAGATTTAAGAAAGAAAAATAAAGAATAAATCAATAGAACAAATAAAAGAAGAGGAAAAGTTATAGAATAATAAAAAGAAAAAAATCTAACTAGTAGTAACCTCCTAACCTTTAGTGCAATATTTGGCTTCCCACTCATCTAACTAGTAGTTTAGTATGTACATCCTATTATTACTCCTCCATCAGAAACAAAAAAGAAAGGAAGAAAGAAAAGAAAGGAAATAATAAACAAAATTGAATAAGACTAGAGGATAAAAAACATTAAAAAGTCATATTACTATTGTTATCTCCTTTTCTTCTTCCCCTCCCACCAATCTATAATTTAAATCCCAGTATTACTATATCTCCTTTTAACTATTTAACATAATCCATAAACAATTTCCAAATCACTATAAAATCTTCCATATCCTCACCATTCATTAAACTAGTTAATTTTGCTAATTCATCTAGGTCCAACATCTTTTCCATCCATCCTAGAATATCTGGTGTTTCTTCTTTCTTACAGTTTTTTTGCACTGATTAGCCTTGCAGCTATAACCATATAATACAAAAGAGTTTTATATTTTCTTTCAACCTTGTTTTCATAGTCAATCATATTTAGCAAAAATAATTCAGATCTAAACACTATGTCTTTCCCCAAGATTTTTGAAAAACAAAAATGATTTTCATCCAATAGTCTTTAGCTTTTTTTTACATGTCCACCAAATATGATAAAACGTTCCAATTTTCTGATGACATTTCCAGCATTTATTCATAGTTCCTTTATAAATCTTCACTAATCTATCAGGGGTCAAGTGCCATCTGAAAAACATTTTATAATAGTTTTCTTTCAGGTCTTAGCTGCATGTAAATTTCAATTCTCTAGTCCAAATCCACTGACTCATCATTATATTATGTCCTAAATTTCTGGCTCCTGTACCTTTAATGGTTGTGGAGAAGAGGAAGGAATTGCAGCAGATGATGCTTGTTTCCTGGTTGCTTGACAAGTAACACATGCTGACATTCCCTCTTCTACACAACCACTGAAAAGACAAGAATCCTCTGCAGTTTTCCCTATGTCAACCCTACTAGTGAGACAGCATAGGTATTTATAAATATAAATCTGGAGAAGATCTGGAAATAATAATTTAGGTTACAATCCTATGTGCACTAATTTGAGGGTAAACCACATTGGATATAATAGGGATTACATCTGAGTAAATGTGCATAGGACATCACTAAGGGGGGATGCAGACCAGGGCGTCCAGGCAGCCAGGCAGCCATGGCAGCCCCACCGCGGCACTCCGACAGCGTCCCTGAAAGGAGC
>CM034703.1:154254028-154269971 GCA_020142125.1 Phrynosoma platyrhinos
GTCACACACTCTCAGCCTCAGTGGAAGGCAATGGCAAACCTCCTCTGGGCGAATCTTGCCAAGAGAACCCCATGTTCACCATAAGTCAGGAACAGTTTGAAGGCACACAACATGCACATATAACCTCCAAGTTAAGAAACTTGGTTCTTCTTTAGATAAAACTTCAAGGGTACTCTCTCTCTCTCACTCTCATTGTGCAGAATTATTTGTTAAAGAAGCCATGCCCAAGCAACACATCAACTTTGGCTGTGTCTGCATTGCAGAAATTTATTAAAGCAGTTTGACACCGCTTTAACTGCCCTGGCTCAAGGCTATGGAATTCTGGGATTTGCAGTTTTGTGAGATATTTAGCCTTTTCTGTCAGAGAGCTCTGGTACTACAAAGCAACCTGCAGATCCTAGAAGTCCATAGGATGGAGCCATGGCAGTTAAAGCGGTGTTAAACTGCATTATTTCTGCAATGCAGATTCAGGCTGCATCCATATTGTAGAACTGGCTCCCTTCTCCTTCTCCCTTCGTCTTCCACCTGGCTCCCTTCCCCTTCTCCGTTCATCCTCCACCTGGCTCCTTTCCCCTTCTCCCTTCGTTCTCCACCTGGCTTCCTTCTCCTTCTCCCTTCGTCGTCCTCCTCCTCCTCTACCAGGTGTATAAGACGACCCCCAACTTTTGAGACCCTTTTCCAGGGTTAAAAAGTCATCTTATACACCGGAAAATACGGTATCCATGTGTTAGGTAGTGGAAGGGAACTCGGATACCATGATTCAAAAGCTACTCTACCACAGAAAACCTTTGGGCAAGCTACATGCTCTCAGCCTCAGAGGAAGACAATGGCAAACCACCTCTGAAAAATAAATCTCACCAAGAAAACTCTAGGAGAGCGTCACCATAAGTTGGAGCCAATAACAAATAAGAATGTAATCACTGCCTTCTCAGGCAAATACATATATACATACTATGGGCTATGCCTTCTCAGATGCCCTCTCCCATTCTCAAAGGGCTGAGAACTTTTTTGAAAAGATGTTCTGTGCCAGAAGAGTGAAACCCATTTCTGAAACTCCATAGAAGGTCCTTCAAAGAATAAAAGGCTAGTAAAGCAAAATTACAGTAGGATAATATTTTTGATAGATACTTATCTCACAGCTTCATGTTGTTGTATTTCCTTTCAAACATTGGTGGAGAGCATCTTTTCATTTATGGTTTTTCTGTCAATGAAAGTTGTGTGATAGATACCTGCCAAAGACACTATTATCCTACTGTAATTGTGATTTACTAGTCTCATGTGATAAAACTCTTTAGTTATAGGGAATTAGTGTGGCCAGTGGCATCACTAATGGGGTGCAGGGGGTGCGGACCACACCAGGCGACATCCTAAGGGGGAGGTAACACCACTGCTCCTTAAACATCTTCATTTGGGCAGAAACGAGCTATGGCATTTGCCTGTATCTGTTTAAAATGCTGAAGAGATGGTATGAGTTGAGTGAAGCTGAGTGAGAGGAGAAAGGTGAGGCCCCAGGTTTTAAATTTTAAAAAAAAAATAAAAAAAATAAAAATTTCAAAATTTAATTTTTAATTTTTTAAAAAAATATATTCTTTTACATTTTCTTTAAAAACATCACATTTTACCAAATTTTCATGCTAACCACATGAAACTATGTATATGTTTATTCTGTGGATATGACACTGTAATTTAAAAGTATAATTTTAATTTTGCTAGTTTATGTCACAACTATTCATTGATATATGGGAATTATGATTTATGAGTAAATTAGTATAACAGACATTGCTAATGATTCTGTATAGTGTTGTATGGGAGAAGGTCAATGGAGGTGGTGGTGACTCCATGAGATACTGCTCCGGGTGATGACCGTCCTAGTGATGCCACTGCTCTAATGTGTGTGTTGGTATGTGTGTGAGAGAGAGAGAACAAAAAAGAATTTTGCACAAGAGTGCATGTGAATGTTTCTCTGTCACCTCAGTTAACCTCCTAGCAGGAAGAGTCTGCTGATGGGAATATCAAATGCCAGACATATTATATTACTAAGGATTCTGTGTAGTGTGGTATAGGAGGAAGTCAGTGGGGTGTGTGTGACACCATGAGTTACTGCACCAGGTGCTGCCAACCCTAGTGATGGCACTGCTTCTGGCCAGTCCCTGATGTTCTCCTTACATACTGAGACATGCAACATTCTGAGGACAGAAATGGGATAATCTAGTGGGAGCAATATTTGCAGCCAAACAACTTTGTTCTCTGTTCTTGTAAAACAGCTTTCTAGCCCTGTGCTCCCTTTCAAGCTTTATGATGATTTCATGGCCCTCTCAAGGAATTTACAGAGAGTCGAAGACAGATCAGGGGATGATTCTGAGACACTCGCAGATCCCATCAAAAGCACAAAGGACTTACTGAGCAAATTGCCAGCAACAAATTACAACACTTTACGACACCTCATTGCTCACCTGTACAGGTAATGGAGGAGACTGCTTGTTCTTGTCTTGCAGGAAAGAGCAGATCTGGTGAACTGGTTGGAATTGAGGCCACTACAAATGTGCTTTTTAGGACCAAGAAGTAGGATATAACTAGCCTTAGAAATACAATCTAACAATATTACTATACAATGTTTAACTGTAGGTACAGTATCTAAGATGTAGATCTAAGATGGCCATACTCATGAACGTCAGACCTATCTTTGTCTACCGGTATATTGTTTAATTACCAAATGTGGTGCTTCCCCTCTGGCTGGGGTTGATGGGAGTTTCAATGCAACACATCTGGAAGGTGCATAGTTAGAAAAGGCAAGTTATATGTTTAATCTGAGTTGTGCTCTCCCAAAAGCTCAAGTTGTCTTCATTATGTATACAAGACAGAATTTCTATCTAATAGCAGAATTGACCTGTATTTTGTATTGATTGATCAGTATTTTGTGGTGTATACAGGCAAAAGGATATACATAGTTATGCATGTTTACATGCACACACACACACACACAAGTGCACACACTCATGGATGTTTATACATATACACAAATACAGGCATACACATGCATGTGATCATGCCCTTACATGCACATCTGCACTCATGCTTACATGTACACATCTACCTCTGTATGTACACTGATGTCTATATATGCAAACTTATGCACACTTGAAGATCCATGCACACACTTATGCATTCATAAATGTGCTCATGTGTGAATACTTATTTATGAAATCATACATGATGTGTTGATGAAAGACCAGTAATGCAGTACCTCCTTCCTATACTCACAAATGATGGATGTTTATAAGCCTACCAACTTCATTGAAAATGCAGCATAAACATGTCAAATCCATAACAACTCTGCTCTGAATCAATATTCAAAGCAAAGCAAATATTCAGTGATCCTAAGTCCCTTCATTTCTCTTATTTTCTCTGAAAGGGTGGCTGAAAAATACGAAGAGAACAAGATGTCTCCCAACAATCTGGGGATCATCTTTGGCCCAACATTAATCCACCCTCCCTTTAGCAATGATGTTTCCCTGTCGTGTCTGGTGGACTCAGCATACCAGTCCCAGCTGGTTGAGTTTCTCATCCTCAACTATGAAAGGATCTTTGGGATGGATGACTTACCTTCAACAGGACTTTGTGAACGTGAAAACTCATTGAAAGAAGCAAATGCCAGTGATACTCTTTCAAGTAACGAAAGAGATCTTGATGTGTCTTCTGAGGTAAGGGGGGGCAAGAGGTAATTCACAAATATATTGTTTGAGCGGTTGCCGTATTTCTCTATTCTAGGGGTATGCATACTCCTATTTCAAACTAGTGATATTCAAAAAGGGGAAAGTGTTATAGCAAGGGTAGTGAAAATACAAGAGGAGATTTAGTTGGAGTTGCCTATTTCCAAAGGGAATGTTGGACTATGGAAGGACAGCTTGGTATGAAAACCTGTTAGGAAAATGACTGCACCATGTTGTGATTCTATGAAGGCAGGAAGGATTATACTCTGGGAGTGTAGCAGCTCATCTGCATACTTTCTCAGTAGCCTTTGCTGAGGGACAGACAGCAAACCAGGAGGCAGAGCTCTGGGAATATAGCAGCTCATCTGCATACTTTTCCAGCAGCATTTGTTGGGAAGACGGCCAGGCACTTCTGCAATTCCCCATACTCTTGATAGGGGGCAGATTAACCTTGGGGGGACTTCAGTGGGTTTAGGGTAGTTCCAGGGGATGATAGATGGCTCCGCATAGTGATAGTTCAACATGCAGAGAACTACTATGCTACATCAGGCTGTGTCAGAGTGCATCCTTAGGACTGCTTCTTGTCAAGGCTGATAGTAGGCTATGTGGATCTTCTGTCAAATTCAGTATAACAACTCAGCTGTAGAACCTGATAAGGGAAAATTTGTTCAAACCACACACACCATCATCTAGAAAACTTTGTTTTAACTTTTTACTTTATAGATGCAGGGACCTTTTGTTGTTTTTTAATGGCAGAACATTCAAACATGTCATTTCCTGTCTGAGATATGGTGTACAATAGGAATAGAAATATTTTACAATATTTTTAAATGGCCAAAAAAATGGTTTTGTGTGTCAGGAAGCCTCATTGAGGGGAATCCTAGATGGGCGCGAATTTTCACAGTTTAGGCTGAATTTGCACCAGTGAATGCATGTAGGTTTTGTATGTATGTGTGTGTGAAAAATGCCATTTTTTGTGCAGAAAATGAAACTTTTCTGTTCAGGAAACAGAAGTATTATTTTCTGTTCAAAATATGCTGGTTTTAGCACAGGAAATGGTATTTTTGGCACCCCATACCCCATGTGTGTTTGTGTGTGCTTGTGTGTAGAATAGATCCCAACTGTGTTTTTTTTTTAATCTAAATATTATTTGTGGGTTAGGGAATCTTTTTCACACTTTTAAAATCTTTCTCTAAATATTGATGTGTCTTACATTTTTTCTCACCAAAACCACATAAAAGAAGGCAAGCAGCATAAAAGTTTTATCAAGTAGGAGTAACAGCTTTGATATTTTGAAAAGAAAATGCAGTCAACATGGATGCTTCCATGGGAAAATTTTTATAAATTTTTTTATAAGTCTAGTCTTAGTAGTCCTTGTCTGCCAAGAAAGGATATATGTCACTTGAATTTTATTTTTTTTGGAATGAAGTATACATTCCCTAGTTCTGACTGCCGCATAAACCAATAATAGGATTACAGTTGTCCCTTCCGATTCATGGGGGATCCTTTCTGGAGTCCCCTGCAGATTGGAAATGACACAAACACTGGAGTCCCATTGGTTAGAATGGTGCGCGTGCCATTTTGTCCCTCACCATTTGCCATCTGAGAAAGAATGAGACTGCGGATGGCAAGTCTGCAAATGGTGAGGGACAAGTGTTTTTCAGATTCTTACCTTCTAGTTCAGGGGTAGGCAACCTTTCCCCTTTAAGGGCCAAGGGACTTCAGCTCCCAGAATCCCAGGAGCTATTGGCCAACATGGGACTATTGGCCAACATGGGACTATTGGCCAACATGGCTGAGGTTTCTGGGACCTGAAGTCCCTAAGCCCTTAAAGGGGAAAGGTTGCCTACCCCTGTTCTAGTTCCTTCGCTTATAATTTTCTTGCAATGACCACACTGCTATAAAGGTGCTAGGAGAGCTGAATACACTAACTCATTTTGCTTGTTCCAACAGAAGAATCCTTCCAAGTTGTATCTGGATGAAGGGGAAGATGTGGCTGAGGATTGTTCTACCATTGAGGACAGGCAGAAGGAAAGCATGGAGGAAGCACACTGCCCTGAAAGTAGAGACACCGTAGGTAATTTTTTCCCTCCCTGTAGAGATCAGTCTTTTAAGGAATAATACTCTATATTTCAGAGAGAACATCTTGTATTGAGCAAGATCAAAACAGCAGCCTTACTGTTCCCATCCACCCACCCCCCAAAAAATAAAAAATTAAAATTAAAATCCTAGTGCAACCAAAGTATCTTTCTCTGTACTGTATAACCTTCTGACACCCTCATACTATCTCTCTTTAGATACTACAAAGGGGTATGGAATCCACCTCTCAGATTCCATGCTTTCATTGCCATCCCTAAATCTGAAGCTGTTTAGATTGCTTTTATTGGTGCATCAGTCCTCCCTTTTAGGTTTTAAAAACAAGTTAACATTAAAGAAAACCATATATCTTAAAGTGAGGATTATGCAGATCTTAGGTTTAAGACTGCCTGTGCCCAACAGATCATACTAGGAAGGACAGGAGAGGAGATATACTCTCCCTTTGCACGTAGAAAGAAGGGCTCAAGACAGCTAACACCAAAATATAAATTCAGTATATTTCCACAAGAAAACAATGAAAAGGCACTGGAGAACAGCAGCGGGGAGACCCACAAAGGTGCTGCCTTACTACTCTGGAAAAAAAACTGAACTCATCTGATATCACAAGCTAAGCTAAGATTGGTGTTTTGAACTGAGCCCAGAAATGAATCAGCCACAGTGGAACTATAACAGAAGCTTCATATGTTCCCAAATACTAGTACTGCTCCAAACTTTAACCCAGGTGATTTGCACCAGCAGAAATTTCAGGCTTTTCAAAGGCAGTCTCATCTAAAACATGTTGGAGACAATAATTCACTGCTGATGTAAGTAAGGCATGTATGGCTACAGACATACCTGTCTTTGCCAGAAATGGGCACTGCTAGTTAACTAGCCTCAGCTGGGCCAAAGCACTCTGTGCCATTTGCCATCTGTAGAACCAGGAGCATAGCTGAGTCCAGGGACACTCCCAAAATATAAACATCTCCTTCCCCACCCCCAGGGGCATTATCAGTCATGGAGTTTATTGAGGCTGCCCATCATCATCAACAAGGCAGACATATAATTATAAGTGGGGAAAATTCACCAATTTCTTGCACCCACTGTCCACTGGTGTTATTGATGCCATTGTTCATCATGTTTTGGACTTTCTGCTTTCCTCTCAACTCAAGGTTTGTCTCTATTTTTAATTTGTTTTCACCTGGCTGCCATTTTGGCACATTTTCAGTTACTTGGCAAGCCTTCTTGTTTTATGAATCCTCAAGTAAAAAAAAAATTAATTCAGAGAATATAAACACCTTCATCCCTGATGTCTAGTCCAATGCTGAAGTGGAGCCTGGACCTGGTGCTTGGCCAGCTCTGCAGGAGACCCTTTGAGCCAATGGCAACCTGCAATTTATGGCTGTTGTCACAGAAACTGCCTTTCTGGTTGCCATTATGACTGCTAGGAGAACTGGTGAACTTTGTCCCCTGTAGGCTGATGACCTGTATGTTCGATTCCATCCAGATAGGGTTGTGTTGAGGCCTGATATCACCTTTTTAATGTTTCAGTTGAGGACACTTACCACATGGCTACTTGGTCCCAGCCTATGACATTTATTTCACATTAGAGAGTGGACTCTAAGTCTCGAGCTGATACTGTGTTTGGGAAGGCTCATTCGAACCTTGTATGACTATGTTGTTGAATTCCACTTTCTGTACCATGTTGCTGAATATTTTTGATTCCAGCTGTATTTCAGTACTGTTTTTTTTTTTTTACTGTTTCAGGGGGTTTCTCCCTTTGAAATTATGGTGACACTGTTGTTACCCATATTGCTGGGGTCCTGAGAGGGCACCCACAAATATGTTTTAGGGAATTTCAATAGCTCGAGTAAAATAATATTTTGGCCAGGAAAACATTGGCCTTGGAACCAACCCTTTTTCTATTAGTTCCAAATCACACAAAACTCCAGAGGGAAATCCAAATATGTTACTGTATTTTTATTAAGATAATAATCAGCACATACACACAACACACACATACACACAAGAACTAAGAAGCAAAAGAGGGAGAAGATGAATAATAGAGGCCTTGCTAATGGTGATACATTATTGACATGGACTGTGGTTCAAATCAATGGGAATCTGGAATAGGGAAGGCTCGATAACCATTGCTTGTAAACTAGACCAAGGAACTATTGTTTAAGCACTAATATTTATACACAAAACTTTGTTTTGGGAGCAGAAACCAAGGAATGAAAGGATTAGATTCTTGCTAAATGGTTTCCCAGGATGAAAAGAATGGTCAGGAGCCACTGTAAATGTTTGGGTGACTGGTGTGAATACCTTGGACAAAAGGATTTGCATTCCTAGCTAGAATGTCCCTGTCCTGTGTATGCACTTGCAGTCACCTTCCTTGGCCATGATCTATTGTTGCCTTATAAAGACAAATGGGATTATGCTGATGCCTTGGGAGATCTCATTGTGATGGGTACCTTCCTTGCTAGCGCTAACCAGTTTTCCATGTGTGAAGTGGTCAGGCTTCCACAGTGGGGTTATTCCTAGGTCACTCACCCCAGCATCCCTTTTAATATTCATCTTGATATTAAATATGAAGGGTGAACAGGAGTCTGGTCTTGGGATAACACTGTCATGTTGTTATATGACTAGTGCATCAGGGAGTTGTTATGCTTATTTTATTAACTGTTTATTTCAGTAATGTCAGCTTGGTTGCACAGACACTCCCATCTTCTACTTCTTGTAGCTTGCTTGTCTCCCAGTTGTGTGAGTCACAGAAACCATGAAGAAGAAGGACATGTTACATACCTGTAACTGTAGTTCTTTGGGTGGTTATTTGTGAACTCATAAAACCCCATCATCCTCCCCTCGGTGTATCTTGCTTTTTCCTCTGGATGACTGCATTGGTGTTCTATGGAACTGGCGGGTTTCAGCAGGAAGCCCCTTCTATAGGGCAGGTGGAGGTGGCCAGGGCTACCACCAAAACACTTTAGAACACTATAGAACACTCCAAAAGAAGCACTGTGCAGGTGCAGGATAACCCAGTTGTGTGAGTTCATGGATGACTACTTAATGAACTACAGTTACAGGTATGCAACTTGTCCATCTTTAGCAGACTCCTCTACACTTCTGCCAATTACAATTCCCAAGATTTTTTGAAAGGGAAACTGTGACAGGGCTTCCTAGAAGCATTTGGTTAGCATTGTGGGAAATGGAATACTAGTGTTTGCAGGATACTGAGTGAATAGCTAACTCTTTAACAAATGTTGCTGCTTCTTTTTTAAAGGCAAGTACTATGATACATTAAAGGAGATGTCTCATTCCCAGTTCTCTCTGTTTCCTCTTCCTTTTCACTCAGAGCTGAACAGCAGAGCCAGCACTGAATCAAAAGACTCTCTACTTGACCCAGATGCCATGATCAGCCAACAGTCCAGGGGCCACTTCAGCCGGATGCCTGTGAAACATCCTCGCACCATCGTCCCCAAGGCAGCCACCCTGCCCCTCCTGGCCGCTTCCCTCTCTAGCTCAGAAGCAAGTGGTGGCCTCCTGGAACAAGGGGCAAGCAGGCGCAGTGCTTCTCCAGACCCACGTGGGAAACGCAAGCACTTTGAGATCACCCCAGAAACAGCCAGGATTGTCTCCAAGCTCCAGCCTCTTCAGGGAAGTTCAGACTGTCATCCAGCTGAGGAGGGGATGCCACTGCAAGGGAAGCCTGTGGATTCACTGGGAGAAAGTCAGGCTGAATCCTGAGTAACTAGGCCTTCCTTTTCTGAAAGTAAACAGCACCAGAGGGCTGGAAAAGTCCTACTTTTTAGAGATAATTTGGAATCACAAAATAATATCATCTGCCAAAGCAGAATACAATGGTTCACAGCTCTCTTGAGAATCTGACAATTGCACTTACAAATTTGAGAAGAAACAGGCTTGGGTTCATCTTCCACCAGGGTAGGCAGACAATTCTTCCTCACATTTAACTTCTGCATTTTGTCAGCTGGCTGGGTGAAAAGGAAGGGACTGAGCCAGGGAGGAAATGATGGGACCTTACAGGCTACAAACCCAGTGGTCCAGGCTCTCAAAATGGTGCTGATAGTGCTGGGACTCTCTCTCCAAGTGGGACTCTGCGTTCCTGGGGATGTTTGGTAAGATGGAAGATTTCTGGAGGGAAAAAAGGACAAATGCTGGGAAAATCACATAACACTGTTTGAAATACCAATGATGTTGTGAGCACAATATGATTGCCCCCCCCCCAAGGCGATATGATGGATACAACACATTTGGGGTGGGGTGGGGATGCTGGGATCAGGGAGTTAACTCTTCAGGTAAGAACTGAGGCTTGTGGGATGAATTTTAAGCTGGGCTTGGTGCATTTATAAAGGATGGTGTGGCTGTGTTACCAGGAGTACACAAACTGAACTATATGTACCCTGAAGTTTAGAAATATCAATATGTCAAGATAGATGGATCCTATGTGCTGCACATACTGTGCAAAATCAAGCATATTTTCAGAATTCTTCTCCATTTCCATACTTCTATTCCTCCCTACTATTATGCATAATTTATTCTACTCAAGTTATTTGTGGAGAAAAAAAGGAGCAACATTGTAGATACTAACCCTCTCCCCACCTGAGTTCCTGGAAATCTTATCACAATACCTTTTTGGCATCTCAGATTTTGATAACCATTAACCATATACTTTCAGACAAATATTTGCAATCCCTAGAACTAGAACATTGATTTTTAAAAAAGCAGATGTCAGTAAGCTAAATTCAGTATCTGTAACCAGTATAATTTTCTATGTTTTGTTTTGTTTTTTGGAAGAAAGGGTCAATTCTTGCATGAAACTGTAAAGTGCACACAATCCTGATAAATAGCAGTACCCTGCTAAAACTTTTTCTGTTGTGACTTAGGAAGACAGTGTGCCTGGGCAATGACAAAGGGAAACAGTTTGGGGAAATGCCTGCTGTAGAGTCAAATCAGGTTGGCAGTTGCATTGAGATAGCACTGCTGTGATGTTACAGTATCTGCATGTGCTAATTTATTCTGAGGCTATGCATGCTGCTTTTGCTCCTTCATGACATATAATGAATATGTAGTATGTGTATGGATATCACTTTGATCAAGGAAACTACGTGTAACACATTTTAATGCTTTTTGTGCATCAGTTTCACTGTGTATGCAGGTAGTAACCTTTACACTGGGCATTGTACTTCCCCCCACCCCAGCAAGTCATGGCTCCTCTTACCATTTCCCTCCTAATCTTGTCGTTCTTCTCCCCTAACCTGTGATGCAGCATTTAGAGAGTCCTGCTCAAGTTCAGCGCTTTGGTTGAAAGAGCTAATAAGGGAGCAGTTAGGTGGAATCATGGATCTAAAGATACAGGTTTGGGATACAAAGTGCCAACTCTACTGTCTATATACGTTCTGGCACAGGTAGGTTTGGGAGCCAGTTTTCTGCCTCTGGGACTATGGACCTGGAATGAGGAATAAGGGGATCTCACCATCCCCAAGACTAGGCTGGAGGAGGGCTGACCTCCCCCCCCCCCCAAAATGACCTGGTAAAATGGGACCATTGAGACTTCTTGTATAGTTGGGTCTTCTCAGGAATTATCAATCAAAAGTGTACTAAAGGATCAGGTGCTCAGAAATAATGAGACAGCTGTTGTCTCTGAGCCCTGCCAGAAATAAGTAAAGGTGCCTACAGTCTACGCTGCACACATTTATTTGAGGAAAAACTCCACTGTGGACATGGAGAACACTTCTACCTACACACTGTACTTGTAAGAGTCTTCATATTTAAGGATGCTTGAATAGTAATGGATGGGAAAAGCAATTTGCCTTACCTCTGAAAGTAGGCAAAATTGAGAACAACCTGCTTGCCAAGGGTTGAGCCCCCCCCCCCCAAAAAAATAGTTCTGGGGTCCCTGCCTAGGAGCTTCTTGGAACCACAGAGATTGCCAAAACCACTACCACCACCTCAAGAGGCTGGAAGTCCATGCTGGTTTTGAAAGATAGGCATTACCCTGTGACCTATTTCCAAAGCACAATGTTCCTAGAGGTTTCCAGGATATGCTATTTGTCCTTTTTTACTTTTTACTTTTTCTTTTTTCTTTTGCCAAAGAAAGAGCAGCTAGGTTGGATGGGTCTGTAGTTGTAAAAACAATATCTTGGGACCAAATGTGGCCCTCATGCTGCAATTTGCCCATTCCTACTCTATGGAAACCTACTAGTGTTTGTGGCTTCTGATACTGATTATGTACACTAAAGAACAATTGTGGCTTCATAACATGTGAAGAAACCCGTGCTGTGTATTTCCTAGACAGAAATACTACTAGGGTGGAAAATCCAAGCTGGATGAAGTAGCTCTCAATCAAATTCTCAGGGAAATATTGTGGGGGTCCTTTGAAGCACAAATGAAACAACAGTGTGGGGCGATCCTGTCATCCCACATCAGGGTGGTGCAATCCTAAACACATTTCTTTCCATTCACCCCTTAGTTGTTCCTTCATTCTGGATGCTCATGCTGCCACATGCAATTGAGCCACAGAGATGGCTGTCCCTTAGTGCACACCCTGTGTTAAATTGACACAGATTTTTTGCACAAATACAGATACAGTTGTCTGACTGTTGGAGGATATGGCAGACCATAAATCAACAAGAGATAAATACGGGGGTACTACACCTCAGCATTTTGACCAACAGCATGGCTTTCTGTCAGTTTAAATTAGAACATAACCTACTGTTTAGCTACCATACATTTACCTCTTGTATAAAAGAACCTTCCCAGACCTGGCATCACTCACATTTGCTGAGCCATGACTCCTATCATCCCCATCAGCATGGCTGTACTCACTTGGGAGGATGGATCCTGCAGTCCAGTACATCTGGAGAGCACCAGGTTAAGGAATGTTGCTGAAGGATCCATTCTTGAGCTGTTGCTGGTGCAGATTCACAAGAACTCTAAAAGCAGAAGAGAGGCTACATCCACATCCTTCCCCTTCACCCAGAGTCTCCCAAACCATCTCCACATTCGACACTCATTAGCTTTATGTCTAGTCAAGAAAATATATTACTTGTACAATAAATGAGATTTCAGAAAGAAACAGTGACTGCTTAGCCTCCCCATCTCTCATCCTTTTAACAAATGAATCTGTATTTCATGTTCATACTTTGCTGGAGATTAAATTATGGTTTTGTCATTTGGTTTCCTGTTCTTGAATTGCCTGTGATTAACTATAGTTCAGCCTGGCCTGCCAACAGGGTGAATGGGTTATTTGCCACAGGTTAGAGGCTCAGCTTTTGGCACCCTTATTGTTTTCAGTGCTGGCCTGGTTCTTTTGCCTCATCCCAGAAAAAGAGGGCCACAGCTCCAGAATTCCCCACTATTGGCTATGCTGGCCAGGGCTGAGGGGAGTTGCAGTCCCACAATCCTTGGAGGGCTGCCTGTGATCCTCCAAACGTCATTTTACTAAAGCTCCAGAATTCCTCACCATTGGCTATGCTGGCTGAGACTGAGGGGAGTTGCAATCCAACAGCCTTTGGAAGGCTGCACAGTTCCCCCCTCTGGATTAGTATGAGTGTGATAATGTAAGGAAAGTAACTGTGGAGATTATTACACATGGCTTTTAAAGTGTAACTACATCTGATGGAAAAACCACCTTTGGTGACACTTATTTATCAATGACCCTCTGTCCCATAGCTGCTATTTCTCTGAAGCATACTTAGGACATCTCTTTTCATTAATGGGGGAAACCGTCAATGACCTTGCAATTGTGCTAGTCCCCAAGTGTGAAACGTTGCTGGGGCAGTTGCAATATTGGCAGTCATATGGTGTCAGTATCTCCTCTTATCTCCCTTTCCCCCCTCCTGTGACTGGTTTCATTTATTTATTCATTTTTCTTTAAAAAAAAAAACATAATCCACACTGGCAGAACTCCAGAATTGCATGAACAAAAGTGAAAATAAAAAAACAAAAACAAAAGGCATGCTGCTACCCATGGGCAGGGTTAAAGCTGCAGAAGAGAGCATGAGGGCAGAAATGTCATAGTCATGCAATTGACTAAATGTGTGACAATGGCTGCTCTGAAACTGGTATGTTTCCATTTTTAAAAAAATTGACACAGTTGCTGAAAGAACAGGTCTCATGTGGCAATGTCTTTAGTGCTTCCCACCTGTTTTACAAAGGAGAAACCGCTCCACTGCCAGACGCTCAGCAACCATGCTTTATTTATTTGCTTTATTTATATGCAGCCTTTCTCCCAAAACTGAGACTCAAGGCAGCCAATTACCTTTACACCCAGATCCTTACCCAGCACTCTCTTTTCTTCCAAACACATGCGTGCTTCTTCTAGACACATGTCCCAGAGATAGCAAATGTGTGGCCTTCTTTCCAGGTGTTGGTAACTACTATTCCCTTTAAATCTCACCACTGGCCAGGATGGCTAGGCATGATGGAAGTAGAGTACAAGAACATCTGGAGGACCACAGGTTCCTCAGTCATACCTTCACCTCAAAATGGTTTTATACCAGTTGCAGGATCAATGCAGCATTCACAGTGTTTTTCTCCAGTGGAGTAACTTGTTGGCAATACCACAGAGTATGTTCGTGACTTGGGAAGAAATCCCACCAATTTGTCAAGGCCCAGGGGCATCACTAGGGGGTGTGGGGAGTGTGGACCACACCAGATGACACCTTATGGGGGGTGACACCATTACTTTCCAAACATCTGCCTTTTGTCAGAAACAGGTGTGGCATTCACCTGAGCCCCTTTATAATGCTGGAGGTCAGCAGACAAGATGGACACGCACCACCATTGGGGACAATGTGGGCTTGCTGTCTGCGGATGCTCGAATCTGCAGACAGCAAACCCACAGATACCAAGGTCCCACTGTACGTGTAAATACATTTAGGCTGTGCATATGGTATTGTAATTTATAGATAGAATTTTAATTTTGCTACTTGCTTATTGCTGTTACATTCAGTGATATGCAGGAATTACAATTTAGGAGTAACATTAGTACAAAAAACATTACTAAGGATTTTCTATAGTGTGTTATGGGAGGAAGTCAATGGGTGGGTGACACCATGAGATACTGCACCAGGTGACACCAATCCTAGTGACACCACTGCCCTGGTGTGTGTGTGTGTGTGAGACAGAGAGTGTGTGTGTGTGAGAGAGAGAGAGAATTCTGCACAAGAGTGCTTGTGAATGCTTCTCTGTCATCTCAGTTAACCTCCCAGCAGGAAGAGTCTGCTGATGGGAATTTCAAATGCCAGAAGTATTATATTTCTTAAATTCCATCCTGTTATGTGAAGAAATAGCAGAAACACAGATAACTAAACTAACTTATTTGTTGGGCTCCAAGCCAGAAGGTCACAATCCACATCACACAGGGCCTCCTCCTAATGGTGTCAAGGAGAAGAAGATGCTGTTTGGGTCTTCCTCATCTGTAAGACAAAACAAAGACCTTTGCCTACCCCCCAGTCATGTGTAGCCGGGGTCAAGGATATTTTTTTAAAAAAGCCAGGAAATAGGACCGCATGGGGGCCTCCTCGATGTGTTTTTTTGGATAGCAAAAGAAAGAACACTAAGAAGCAAAATGCTCTTAGGGAAAAACCAAAATAGCTGCTCTTATACTTCAGTTAACTGTCAGTTAAGAAGCAGCCTGGGGAAGGTGGAATTGAGCTCCTTGGTTTGTACTAAGGCATCAGTGCAAGGTGAGTTACCTGACCCTCCCTGAGGCATAGTTGTTTGTTTTGTACAGGGCTGCCCCAAAACACTTTGCTGACTGAGGCAAAGGACAAGATAGATATGCCACCCACCCCCACCATCCATGGCAGCAGGTGGCTTCCATATCAATGGTGTGGTGAATTTTCAATAAAGAGATTAGGGCTATGAAACCAGGGATTCGTGCATTAGCTCAGGGGATCAAGAAGTATCTACAACTCTGGCATTCAAAAAGAGGAAACCACTTTGCAACTTAGGAGGAAAAGGATCATACATATGGAAGGGGTCTCATGGGCCATTGAGTCCAACTCCCTGCTCAATGCAGGATCTCCAGCTAAAGAAACCCCAATGGGTAGCTGTCCCTCATGTCCAAAGAAGGAGACTCGACTCCATCTCTGTGGATGTTATCACACGGGGGCAAATCTGCTGGTTAATCCACA
>CM034703.1:154323197-154333786 GCA_020142125.1 Phrynosoma platyrhinos
GAGAAGGCTAAAGACCTTGTAAAACTACAAATTCCAGGATTCCATAGGTCACAGCTACAGCACTTAAAGTGGTGTTGAATGGCATTATTTCTACAGTGTAGTAGATGCACCCCTGCTCAAAGGTGTTGAGCAGACTGACAGGGTAAAGTGGCTCAATCTAGGGTTTCTGAAAACAGGTGGAAGCCCTGCTATCACAGGGCCAACTCCAAAGGTGAGCTGAACACCCATGGGCAGCCTCTACCGCATGGGCAAGCTCTACCACTCAGTTATGCTTTTTCGCCTCCCCACCATGCATGCATACAAACACAATGCCCTTGATTACCAATTACCTCCTTCCTCCTGCCCAAGTGCCATTGCATTCGACTCCGTGTGACCAGCCACATAGTTGCATCTGCAATATGCTGAATGTACAGTGCATCAGTCTGCCCAGTGACACATTGGAAAGCACAGTCCTGGAGGCCCCCCCATACATGCCCCCTTCCCTCCCCTCACCTCCTGTCTCCCTGTTAGATTGTCTGGTTTGTGTATGTTGTCATTACATCCATTGCCTTATTGGTGACCTGCTCTGTTTGTCATATTTTTGCGTTTTTGCTTTCCCGGAATCCCGTACTGGCACCATGCTGTTTATATGCAGGTGCAATAATGCCCATTTTATGGGCTAAGGTGGGGTACTGGAGCATCTTTCTGCTGTAGTTTTTAGCCCCAGAACATGACTTTGTGTGGATTTCATTCCAGTTTCACATTGTGCATCTTCTAAACTATGTGGCCTCAAGTTGCTTTGAAACCACTTTATTCTGCCAGTGCAGGCAACCCCTGAGACAAATATTTCTTTCAGCTGAGGGACTTTTTTACTTTCAGGTAACATTTTCCATATCAATGCCTTTGAAGTGCTTCCAAGCATCTGCCACATAACTAGCGTATGCTGACAAGCACTATGGGCAAGTTTTAGGTTAGCCTTCCTCAGCCTGATGCCTCTTAAATCAGGGTTGGAAATAAAGAAGGGTTTTTGTTCCTTCTATCGGACTGTTTGGGGCCCTTCTGTTTTTTGTTTGTTTAAATTGTTGGTTTTGTTGTAGCCAGTTGTTTTTTGCATTAATATGTAAGATGACACAAATATAGTATTACATCAGAAAATTAAGTAGCAAAATGCAGTTCAGATATTATGGCCCCTAGTTTATATAATAATTGTTCTTTTTAAAAGTGCTTTTTTATACTAAGTTATTTTGGTTGAACTTATGTTAACCGAAGGATTTATTTCTGAATGGCATTTCTTGCACTATAACATAAAATAAATAAAAATAAAGGCATTAAAAAGAGGCAACATTTGATGTGCATGTGCAAAAATCCGCAGCAATTCGCATAATACACTTAATATGTAGACTAGACTAGCTACTTGCTGTCTAAAAGATGGCAAGGGTTTTTGACTTTTTGTTACATCTCCCTTACCCCATCAGTATTCCAAAAAGTATGTTCACTTCACCCCTCGTCCATCAGGCCAAACAAGAACAGAATGTCCTTGCTTCCAAATGCCAGGAATCAGCACCTTTGTTCCTTCTATCGGACTGTTTGGGGCCCTTCTGTTTTTAAGTGGAGTCTTGTTTGTGGTCACCTCTAGCCTTTGAGCTACACTCCAAGGTCAGTGGTTTGTCTGATTGCAAAAGCAAAGCCAGACTCTTAATATTATATATATATATAGGGTTGCTTTTACCTGTCAGCAACCAGGCCCCACCCATGGAGCTCTAGACATGAGTTACTAGAGAAGACAATAATGCTTGGTAAGGTCGAAGACAGTAGGAAGACTGCATTTCAGATAGAGAGACTCAATAGAGCAAGGGTAGGCAACCTAAGGGCCGGGGGCCGAATACAGCCCCCCGCTGCCGCCACCCCCCGCCATGATGATATTGATTATTGTTGTTATTACTTGTTCTTGGGGTTTTCTTGACAAAATTTCCACAGGGTTTTTGCCATGGCTTTTCTGGGGCTGAGAGAGTGTGCATGCATATATTTTTAAAACATTTATTTATTTATTTATCTATCTATTTTTGGTGCTTCGGCCCCCCCCAGTTGTCTGAGGGACAGCAACCCAGCCCCCGGCTCAAAAAGATTGCCTACCCCTGCTCTATGGTCTCTGCTTCCTTATCTTTCTTGCACCATCCCACCCATTGCTTTACCTCCTCTCTGCTGAATACCCCCCCCCCTTTTTTTTTAGGCTGCCTGGGAGATCCTGTCACTGGTGGAGACAGGCTCATTTTCTAGTTCTTGAGAATGAAACTGAAATACCACAGTCCTTTGATATGGAATCAATTGCATCCTGCCCAGCTGTCACCTCTGGTTAAACATGTTTTGCAGGTTTATGTGAAACAGTATAAATCCTGTAAACCCCCCCTCCCTTCCAAAACCTGTTTCTCAGAGAGGCAAAGATGGGATGTGTAAATGCCATGAGCAGCAAAACCTCTTTGAAACCACCTTCACTTCCCTGAAAAAAACAACACAAATACAGAACAAAAATACCCAGACTGATTTCCTACCAGAGTCTTCCTGCCAAGCAGTAAAGAGGATTGTACCACACAGAGGCGCAGAAAGATGCCCAACCAATATCAGCTTATGTTTGGGCCGAAGTGTCCACTCTAGACCTTGTAGTCCACTCTACTTGTCAACACACCAGTTCTAACTCTACCTGGGCAACTTCTGGCAGATCAGATGACAGAGCTTATTGCTTGGACCCAGCCTTAAGATATTTTGCTGTCTGAAGCAAATGATAAGATTATGGTTCTCCTATCTCCCAGTTGTACATAAAGAAAGAAACTGGAGTAGCATTGGGATAGTGTCTTCCACTCAGGGCAATCAGATGTCATAATCGCAAAGGAGAACAAGGCACAGAAAAATGTAGGACATAAAAAAATAAAAGCTAAGAACACTAGTATAAATATAAATTCATTTTATAAGGTTTATTTACAATTACATTACACATTTTATTATGTACTCAACCATATTTTTCTTTGTTAAAATGACTTGTCGGCTTGCAATACACTTACAGAATTTTGAGCCAGACAAATGCCTAAAATTGTACTGTTACTACAAATCCTTGACTGAATCTACATTTAAATTATTCCTTTCATTTGTTCTTTGTGGTGAAATTCAGGAAAAACCTTTCAGTATTTGCATTGTGTCCTCAAGCAGCCCGTTGCCTAACACATGTCCTTTGCCCCTCTGAGAAACAAAACACTCCTTAGCCCTGAGGGCAAGTCTTGTCTGCTGCTGCTCCTAAAAATAAGAACTTTCGAAGGATTCATCCTATCCCCCTATTTGCAGAGAGGACAGGCTGCCAAGTAGATGCATTTCTCAATGGAGAACAGCAAACATGGTGTTACTCAGTTGGAAGATATTTTGCAATTCCTCCTGGACAGAAGGTTGAAATGTAGAACATGCCCTGGAAAAATAGGATGTCTGGTCACCCTGCTTTCACTGCTCCAGAGAGCATCAGGCTAGGTTATGGGGTGCAGGACAAGTCTTGTGCCCAGAGGTGTCACTGGGAGGGGGGGTGCAGACCACACTGGGTGACACCTCAGATGGGGGTCTCATCCGCTGTGCTGGTGGGAAGGGGCTTCCTTCTGGATCTAGTGACTCTGCTGGCCAGACAGGAAAGCGAGTCTCCTTCCTAGCTGCTCCACCAGACCCAGAAAAGGATGTGGGGTGGCAGGAATAGCCACCAGCAGCTGGACTGCCTTCTGGGTCTCCTGGCTCTGCTGGCTGGGTGGTAAAAAGAGTTGCCTCCCTCTCTCACCTGGCCAGCGTCTCTGCCAGACGTGGAAAAGGCTGTTGAAGAGAAAAAGGGGTATTAAAAAATGATTCATGTTGGGTGTCAAATATGCTAGGTATGCCACTACTTGTTCCCTACCAGAGGGAGGAAACAGCTGGGGGCTCAGGGGGAAAGGCTGTAGGGTTGCTGTTGCTGCAGCTCAGCATCTGGGGGTGAAGTTGCCTCACTGCTCATTGGAAAGACTGGTCTTGATGGTGGTATGATCAGTCTGTCTGAAATATCCCAACTCCTCCCTCAAGATATTCCTTATTCTGTTTTCACTTGCATGGATGGGTGACACTGTAGGTATTGTCTGCTCTTCTCCACCTATCTCATGTCCTCTAACTCTCCCAGTTTGGTAGGGGCAGTCCCAATTAGTCCTGTTGCCCCACTTTTTCAGCTGTTTCTAAAATGTCCTGGTTTCTCTCTCTTCTTCTTTTCCTCCTTTGTGCTCAGTTTACTTAAGTTGCTGCAGAATGAGTCCAGAGTGCAAAAATAGTTTGTACTCAGTTAACTCAATGAAGGAAGAGGAGAAGAGAGGGTATAATCTTGCCCTTCCCAGTAGGCTCGGGTAAAAGCAAACTGGTGTAACCTCTCCCAGCTTCCCTGTTCTTCCTCATTAATTACTTTTGTCATCTTGACCACACCCTGATGTTGCTTGATCACAGGTATTCTGGTTTTCAACTGTGAAATGTTGGAGGGTATGCTGTCGCCATGTGGCTCCTCTGGATATCTGGATATCTAATGCAGGGATGCCTATGTCCACCTGCCTCTAACATGTGGATGGTGGGGCCAGGAGAGTTATAGGTCATCAAGAGCACTTCCTTAATCCTTGCTCTAGGTCAGGGCTAAGAAACCTCTGGATGTTTTGGACCACAGCTCCCACAATCTCTTATCACAGCCATGCTGGTTTGGACTCATGGCAGTTGTAGGAGAAACCATCTAGCAGGCCAAAGGTTTCTATCCCTGCTTTCAGCTTCCTTAAAAATGGTCCAAAACATACTGCAGAAACAATCCAGTTTGAGAGCGCTTTAACTGCCCTGGCTCAATGCTGTGGAATCCTAGGAACTGTAGTTTTGTAAGACATTTAGCCTTCTCTGTCAGAGAGCTCTGGTGCCACAATAAACTACAATTCCCAGGGTTTCCTAGCACTGAGCAGGACAGTTAAAGGCTAGCAGTCTCAAATGGGTTGTTTCTGCAGTGTGTTTTGAACCAGTGTTATTAACGTGAAAGATAAATAGCTGACAACTAATTAAAGTATGCTAGATAATCACCCATGTTTTACTCAATTTACTAATTAATTTTTTTAAAAATTACGTAGTATTTCAGTATGTGATTTATTTATTTATTTATTTAATGTGATAGTTTTTCAGATATTAAGAGAGCATTCACTTTCAGAGACATTTTCTGTTAGAAAGAAAAGCTGTCTTTGTTGTTTTCTCTTTTATTCCCCACCTCACCCAGAAACAATAATCTCAGAGAAAATGAGTGTGGTCTTAACTCACAGCCCTAGGAATTAGAACTGGCTCTCTGTGATTAATTAACTAAGCTTTTGCCTGATTATGCCACTAATTAAAGCGACTAAAGCCCCAATGGTAACTTTGCAAGATCTTGACTCCCTTGGAAGTTTAAAAACCAAAAGAAGCTTTGCACAATGTTCGAACCATGTCAGATTAGATTAAAATTGTGCCATACAGAGGAGGAAATGGGCAAACATCAAGCTTATAACACATTAAAAGGTGGTGGTTTCTTTTACTTCTATGTAACTTGAATGTTTGTGAATTTAAGACATCTCTCATCTATTTGTGCTGCTCTTCTTTTAAATAGTAGGTGAAGGACAGAACAGGAAGTGGCCACTTGAGAAAGGCAAAGGTTACATTCAGCGTTTATCTCTTAAGTTACTTGCATGGGACCCAAGTGTCTTCTGTGTTGTTACTCACTAGTCGTGGGAGACCCAGATGCATATAGCTGGTATCATTTTTATTCAGTGGAAATTACATCTGGGAGTGTACAAACCAAATATGTTGCTTGTTGTTGTTGTTAACTGCCGTCAACTTATAAATGAGAGATCTCCAAGTCACCCTGTCATCAACAGCCCTTCTCAGGTCTTGCAGATTTAGCCATGGCATCCTCTATTGCAGGGGTAGGCAACCTTTTTGATGCGTGGGTCGGTCCCCCAAAGTCCTCCCGTCTGCTGGGCCGAGGGGGGGAATGGCGGCGCGCACGTGCACACCGCTGCAGTGTGTGACCACCCCCATGCACGCTGCTGCCACTGCCACGGCGCATGCGGCCGCCATTTTGAAAATCAAAATGGCGGCCGCACCGCTTTTGCACATGCGCAGGAGTACTGCGCATGCGCAAACGCGGCGCGGCCGCATGGAGGAGAAGATGCACGGCGGCAGGGATCGGCCTGGGCCGGCAAGTCCAGTGACACCCGTATGTTGCCGGCCCCCGCTCTATTGAGTCTCTCTGAAATGCAGTCTTCCTCTGTTCCTACTGTCTTCTACCTTACCAAGCATTATTGTCTTCTCTAGTAAGTCATGTCTACTCATGATCTGTCCAAAGCACATCAGTCTCAGTTTAAGGAGAGTTCAGGCTTGATTTGCTTTAGGACCCATTTATTTGTCTTCTTAGTAGTCCACAGTATCCATATAACACTTCTCCAGCATCATATTTCAGATAAGTTGATTTTCTTCTTCCTGTCAGCTTTCTTTACTGTCCAGCTTTCACAACCATACATGGAAATAGGAAACACAATGGCATGGATAATCCTAACTTTAGTGTTCAATTATACATTATTACTCTTTCAGCATCAGAGGTTAGCAATAGCAAACTTCCATTGAAGAAATTTGCCAAGAAAACCCTATGACAGGGTTGCCTTAGGGTCACATGAGTCGGAAACGACTTGAAGGCACACAACAACAATAAAAACAATAGCTACACTTGAGGATCTTATCTAATTTCTTCATAACTGCCCTTCCAAGTCCCAGTCTTGTTCTCATTTCTTGACTGCAATCTTTATTTTGATTAATGATTGGAAAACCTTGTACTATTTCTATCTCTTCATAGTCTACTTTAAAATTATGCAGATTATCTCATTATTTTTATTTCCTTAATGTTCAGCTGCAAACCTACCTTTGAACTTTCTTCCTGGACTTTCTTCAGTAATCGTTGAAAGTCAGCTATTTTCTGCTGGTAGTACAGTGTCATCTGCATATCTTAAATTGTTATGATCCTTTCTTCAATTTTCCCTCCTCCTTCTTCCAGCTCTAGCCCTGCTTTACGTATGATATGTTCAACATGCAAGTTAGATAGAGTGATTAAATGCAGCCTTACATGACCTGGGGAAAAACATTCCATGTCTCTCTATTCTGTCCTAACAGTAACCTCTTGTCCTGAGTACAGGACACTGAAATGCGTGGCACACACATGCCTTTAAGAGGTATTCATAGTTTTTCATGGTATATGCAATAAAAGCCTTTGCTATATTCTATAAAGCACAAGCTGATTTTCTTTTGAATTTCTTTGGTGCACTCCATTGTCCAATGTATATTTAGACATCTGGTATTTCTCATTCCATATATGGTAAAAGTCTTTGTTGTAAAATTATGAGCATCATTTTGCTTGCATGGGAATTTAATGCAATAGTCTTCTTGTTACTGTAATCCCTGGTGTTCCCTTTGTTGAGGACTGGAATGTATATGGAACATTTCCAATCTGTAAGCCATTCTTTTGTTTTCCACATTTGTTGACAGATTTTAGCTCGAACTGGAGTAGATTCTGCCTCTGCAGCTTCAAGCAGCTATGTTGGTATGCCATCTTTTTCTGGTGATTTATTTATCCCAAGTGGTATGAGGGCAGCTTCCACTTCACTTTCTAAAACTGGAGGTTCGTCTTCATAAAGTTCTTCCCTAAATGAATCTGTTAGCATTTCACCTCTTTTATACAGTTCTTCCTTGTAGCTTCTACCTCTTTTAATTTCTACTACTTTATGACTTTTATTTCCACTCTTAGTTTAAATTTCCCTTTGATTTCTTGGATCTTGTAGAAGAGGTCTCTTGTTCTTCTTCTTTTATTGTCACCCTCTCTTTCTCTGCATTGATTATTTCAGTAGTTCTCCTTGTCCTTGAACACAGGTCATTTAACAGTTGTATTCAGGGTTCTGACTCTATTTCTGATACCTTTTACTTTTGCTTCTCATCTGTCCTTACTGCTTGAAGAGATTCATCTGCTATCCATTGGGCCTGAACAGACTGCTAGAAATAATCCAGCTTGAGACCACTTTCACTGCCTTGGCTCAGTGCTAGGGAATCATGGGAACTGTAGTTTATTGTGGGACCAGCGCTCTCTGGCAGAGAAGGCTCAATGTCTCAGGAAAAACTACAATTCCCATGATTCCTTAGCATTAAGCCAGGGCAGTGAAAGTGGTCTCAAGCTGGATTATTTCTGGCAGTCTATTCAGGCCCACTGAGGCTTCTGTTTCTTTTTGGCTATAGACAGTGTCCTTTTGCATTCCTCCCTTACAATATCCCTGGTTTTTGTCCAGAGTTCTTCTCCTATTTGTTATAATAGGACAAAACTATTTTACACATTGTCTTTAAATTCTATGGGGATGTTCTTCACTTTGTATTTCAGCATGAAAGTTGGTTTAGTGTTCTTCTTTAGATTTACTCCCATTTTTATATTAGTAGTTCATGGTCTGTGCCACAGTCTGCCCACAAACCTGACTTGTTTTTGCAGAGAGAATAGAGCTAAATTGGCTAGCTGTTGATGCATACAGTTGCTTCTTGGCTTGCTTGAAGAATGTGTTTGTGATTAACCAATTGTTGACCTTACAAAATTCAGTCAGTCAGTCTTATGTTTAATTTTTTGATCCTAGGCCAAATTTCCCAGTAATCTTTGATTTTGCTCTGCTTCCTGTTTTTGCATTCCAATTGTCTCTTGATTAACAAGAAGACCTGTTTTAGTGTGTGATCAATCTCCTCCTGGACTCCAGCATAGAATCTTTTCAGTTTCTTCTTCTGCCTCGTAATTGGAACATAAATTGGATTACAGTTATATTGATTGGTTTTCCCTGAAATCATTTTAGCATGATTCAGTCAGACTTTGTATTATATCCTTTGACTGCTTTGGGTACATCTCGCTATAAATGCCACCCCATTTCTTACTAGATATTCATTTCCTGAGGAAAACACTGTGTAATTATCTGGCTCAAAATGTCCCATTCCTGTCCGCTTTAGCTCATTTACCCCAAAGATTGTAATACTTGTGACTTCCATTTCTTGTTTTACCATATCTAGCATCCTCTGATTCATGTATCTCACATGTTCCTATAATATGTGTTGTGCAGCTTTGGATTTTTCTTACACTTCTGAGCATGTCAACAATTGAACATCCTTGAGTCCAGTTGTGTCATTAGCCACAGTGCTACTCATAGTTGTCTGCTATTCTACCCCAGTAGCTTGTTGCTACAGGAGGTAAATGTAGTTTTTCTCATATTACCACTGTGAGTGTTGCATGAACTGTGAATTTTGTGCAAGTATTGTTAATACCGAGCTTCTCTGTATTTTGCAGCCTCTGTAAATAGCCTAAAGGCACAAGATACTGTTTGATATTGGAAGCTAAGCAGGGTCAGGTCTAGTTAGAACTGGGAAAAGAAGCCAAGGAATACCAGATTCTGTAGGCTATATGCAAAAGAAAGCAACAGTGAACTACCTTTGCTTAAGAAAACCCTATGAAATTCATGGGGTTGCTGTAAGTCAGCAGGTGACTTGAAGGTGCGCATACACACACACCATGGCTGGGCAAAGTATGATCTCTAAGACACCCCAGACTGTCTCCTTTAGGCCTAAAAGAAGAATGAATTCCCACCCCACCCAAGCTTTTAAGAGTGCTAATTCACCTTTTGAATAGTTTACAGCCCCCCACTTTGCCATTTTAAAAAGTATTTCATAACCAGATGTGTATTCAGAAACACTTCTAGTGTTTTGTTTTGTTTTTAGCACTTTTGGTAGTTTGTGCAGCTCCCACATACCTTCCTCCTGTCCCAACTTGGTAGGGATAGTCCCAGTTAATCATCCTTTGTCCCACTTTTTCCATTGTTTTTTACAGGGGTCGGCATATCTTTTGGGGGTGGGGCCGGTTCCGCTGTCCCACGATCGTTGGCGGGCCAAAGGGGGAAAAAATGGCACTGGAGGTGCGCGCACACTACTCCAGCCGTCATGCGTATGTGCATGCAACGTGGGGTGCATTTTGGAACGTAAGATGGCACCCCACGTCTGCGCGCTGTGGCGACAATGGCGGCAGGACTGGCCATGGGCTGGTTACAAGGCCTCGACGGGCTGGGTTCGGCCCGTGGGCTGTAGTTTGCTGACCGCTGGTTTTTAAAATATCCTAGTTACTCTCTCTTTCACCCACTTTGGCCATTTGTTTTCAGCTTATTTCCATTGCTGCAAACTGAGTGCAAAGGATCAGAATCTTGCCCTTCCCTTTAGACTCAGGCAAAAGGAATCTACTGCAGCCTCTCCTATCATGTGTGTTCTTCCCTATTAATAGCTCTTGCCATCTTGACCACACTTTGACGTTACTAGATGCAATGCATTCCAATTTTTGTCTGAAATATTGGCAGCTGTACTCCCAAAGGCAGAAAACTGCCCCCTGGACCTGCCTCAGGTTTCCACTCTTGCTCTAAAATAAAATCTAGCTTAATTTAGCACACTTCTGTATGGCCCAACCAATGGTTCCCAAATACAGTGGTACCTCTACTTACGAAATTAATCCGTTCCACAGC
>CM034703.1:154353345-154375550 GCA_020142125.1 Phrynosoma platyrhinos
TTTAATTCTTCTTGATATATTTTATAATACTTTGCTGTAAATCCATCACAAAAATGTGTTTTTGTGTGCGCAAAAAATAACAACATAATATCATGGGCAACTAAGTCTGATGGTTGTCATCAGAGCCATTTTTATTTCTCATGCAATTGACCCAGACATGAACCTCTTGACACAGGATATCTTATATTTCCATTATCAGACTAGTGTTCTCCAATTGGCAAAAGGCACCTTATTCAAGACTGGCCCGCAACGCCATGGCTGTTGTTCAGTTTGAACCAGTGCTCCCAAAATGTATAATAATTTAAATGCTTCTGGACAGTTCTGGAAGGTTTTGTCTTCAAACCAGGCAGCAATGGTTTATTTTCTTACAGTAAAAAAGGTCCCAGCATAGTTTACATGTGTACTCTCCCGGGGAGTAGGAAGCAGAAAAAGAGAAGTGCTGAGCGTGGTGCATCATTTCTGATTCCCCTCTCTTTTGTTTACTGTGCTGTGTTATTTCACAGTTACATAATGTATTTTACCTGTCTAATGAGTTCATCAGGAGCTCATCAGGCAACTAGGCAGAGGCAGCCAGGTGTCAAGGGAAAGATTTTGCAACCAAACAAACAACAGCTTTGGGACAGTAAAGCCCTCCAAGGTCCTGGCTCCTGTTAACTGTTGCTGAACATCAATGTTTCCTCTCCCTAGACAAAGCAAGGAAGGGGAAGATGCAGTTGCATTGGGATTTAAGCAAAATATGTTATTTGTTGCTTACATTTTTAAAAACCTTGTTGTTACTTCAAGAAACTTAAGACACTCCCTCTGTCCTCCACTTTATCATCACAATAACCCTGTGCGGTAGGTTAGGCTGAGAGACAGAGACTAGCCCAAGGTTACTGAGGCTGTAAATCTTCTGCACGCTTACGGTACTTGGGAATAAGCCCCGATGAAGCTATTGATACTTCTGAGTCACTATGCCTGGAATTTCACTGTCAGTTCTGTGGATGACTCTGGTAACTCATGTTCTTGGCTTCTGTTCTACCCTGGAGCATAGGAATGTGTTGCCTTCAGATTATGTTGGTCTATAACTCCCATCATCCTTCATTATTTGCTGTGTAGGCAGGATATGAATTGCAGTTCAAAAGAATATAGTGGGCAAGCCTACTGCTCTTAACCCAGAAATGTAGGGGTCATTTTTGATCTCCAGGTGTTCATAGGATTTCAATGGCCCTTATTATAAGGGATGTCTCTTATCCGAGAGTCTGAAACCATACCCTATATAGGACTGACAAGTGTCTCTTTTTACAAGGAAGTCCCCCTATTTGTGGGTTGGAAAGCTTTTCCTTTTATATATCCTGAACAGGATGCCCCCTCCAAATCCTGTATTTTGGGGTGTGGGCCCTTCATAACTACAGAAATGTGTGTACCAAGTAATTTATGAATGTGGACAATATGTTAACTTTATAGAGAAATACATATCTAGGTCAAGCAAAATCAATATTTCATTTGGTATTTAGTTAGAACACAAAATTGTTAATAGCTACTTCCTGATTTTCAACATTTTGGCTGCCCCTGATTTCTATTTTGAAAACCTGGCAACATTAGAAACATATGCTAGTCCCCATAACTTCGCCTCTTTCCCAGGAGAGTCCATAAATGCAGGCAGCTGTGTTGACCCAGATCAACACAACCTCTCTCACAGTTTTCCACTTCACTAGGAGCAGCTCTTCTGTAAAACTAATGGATCTTAATTGTCCATTCAAGATCAAGCTGGTTTGTATTAAGACAGAGATAACTCATACCAGTATTCTGAGACATAGCCATGCTAGTTTCGAATATCAATATGCAAAGAGATCTTGTAGCACCTTTGTGCAGAAGAAGTTGTAACATAAGCTTTTCTAGACTTGGGGCCTTTGCAGACTGCCAGAAATAGTGCAAATAGAGTCCACTTTAACTACCCTGACTGCCCTGAATAATGGGAACTGTAGTTTATTGTGGCACCAGAGTTCTCTATCAGAGAAGGCTCAATGTCTCAGAAAAAAAATACAATTCCCATGATTCCCTAGCACTGAGCCAGGGCAGTTAAAGTGGACTCAGTTTGAACTATTTCTAGCAGTCTGCAAAGGCTCTTGGTCTACTTCCTCAGAGGCAATGGTTCTCATACCATTATATTGTTGCTGGGGAAATCCATCTTTTCCTCATCAGCTGTGAGGTAAGGCTAAGGGGACAAGTGCGTCTTGAGGGACAACAGATGATATCAGTATCCCTGTGCAGAGGGTCCTAGCATGTGGTGGGAGAGACATGTGGCTGTATGCCTGATACCAGCAGCCTCCCTTGCTATGTGCTGTATGTCAAGGAATCTATTTTGCAGTGAGTACTGCTGTAGGTCAAGTGCTGTAGAAGAGATCTCTCCTTATGAATTTCACTTTTTCATGGAGGTAGAAAGGGCTCTTTAACACTTTCTCTCTGTTACCCCTCTTGTATTCTGTCAGCTTAGCAAATGCTCATGGAGGAATACAAGGCCAGCCCTATTATTAGGCAACATTACCTCAGGCAACAGATGCTGGATAGTGTGGAGACAACCTCATGGCTCGCTCTCTTGGTTGGAAGATACCGCTGTGTTACTTGCTTGTGTCTCTGCTTGATAAGGGGAAGTCAGCAGATCAGGATGGGAACCATGCAGCCCTCCAAATGTTGTTGGAATACAGCTTCCAGTATTCCTTGCCATTTCCTGTGCTGGTTAGGGCTGATGGAAGCTGCAGTCCAACAACATCTAGGGAGCCATACATTATCCATCCCTGTAGTGAATGGGGCCAGTGATGCCAGCTCTTTTAACCCCTGTTGAGTTTGATATATTCCTCCTGTCCAGTTAGTTGCTTACCCAGTAGGGTATGTGACTGACCTGGATAGGCAACCAAGCCTATCCTTTAAAATGGCTCTGCCTACAGAAAACAGCAGGTGAGGCTTTTTCACATCTCTTAGATCAAACATCACACCTGCTAATGTCTGCTTATTTTAACTCCTAGAGTTAAAAAGCAGAGCTATAGTAGCTGCTTGGGAAGCTGGCAACCAATGCTCAAGGGAGTTTGGTGACTTGGTGCAGTGCAGAAGACAAGGTGCCTGTATTTTTAATGGTTTTCAGCAGGTGTAGCTCTGTGCAGTCCTAAGGCATTGTGTCATTTTTCTGAAATGGGGATTTCATTTAGCATCCTGCCACAGAGTGTGGATGAAAGGGCCTCCATTTTGCCATTCTGTTGGCTTTTGATTGTGGATGCAAGCAGTCTTTAGAACCATGTAACTCTTTTTTTTCCTTAAAGAAAAATGCAAAAACAATCTCTCTTACATTGTTCTTACTTGCATTTGGGATATATGGTGAAGAGGTCACTTCAATTTGTGGAAGGTGATTAACTGGTCCTTCAGTGACCAAGGTTGAATTAATCATCCCATTACTATTGTTTGGCCTGAGATGTCATTAGCCACAATGATGTTCTCTAACTGGCCTTAGTTAATCATACTAATAAGATCTGTAGAATTTATTGAATCGAGTATTTTATTTTTGTGTGTCAGACTCAGAACTGTTGCAAGTTAACTTGCTAATATTTCACCCATTTTCATTAGACATAAACCCTATATTATGCTTCTTAGTCTTTAATTCTTTTATACCATTTTTAAATCATATTTGGTTTGTGCTATACATACGTTTGTGTGTGCGTATTGATAGAGTTGGCCATCCCAATTTTATAACTTCAGCTCCCTGTATTCTTACTATATGTTCCTCTGAGGCTTCACCTGAGACCCTTCTTTAAATATCAGGTCTCCACCTTGAAAAATGATAAAGATAATTCTAAGAATCTGCAGAATGCATTTTGTTACCACTGGGAACAGATTACAGTCTGGCCAAAAGATGTGTCTCCGTGGAGGCTCCAACTGTACTTCCATCCTCATCAGAAAGAACAGCACTTTTATTTCATTTGAGTTTATGAAACAGTATAAAGCCTACGTAGCCTAAGTTTCTTTATGATCTCATGGGGTACTCTGCAGCTTCTCAACTCTGAACCTAAGGGTAAAATCCTTCCTTTGCTTTGACATGCAGTGCAACTGTTTAAATGCAATTTTGCAGTAGCAAAATGTCCAATTTGAGAGAGGAGCGTGTGGAGAGTGAGTTTATGTGCTGTGCCACCCCTGTGTGGCTGTAGTGTGTACTTGTGTTCCCTGTGCACACAGGCCTCCATTTCAGGGATGGAGAGTTGTGTTTTCCCTTCACCACAAGAAACCCGAAAAGATGCGGCACTCAAGGACAGTACTGAGTTTGAGGCTAAACTTGCTTACTGACTCTGGTAACCCTAGGCACAAAGATACGAGTTTTTTCTTTCATTTGCCAAAACCTCATCCTGGCTTTCTCAGCCACAGAAGTTGTGAGAGAGCATTGGAAGAGTGCAGAGATCTTGAGACCAGACTAAAGGAGTTATTTGGTTTTTGCTGCCCCATAGGTGAATTAAATATTGTGACCTGTAGATGAATTAAGGGCTTTTCTACATGTGTGATTTATCCCAAATCCCCCCCCCCCCCCGGCTTACTGTGTAATGGGTCAAAACTTCAGATCAGGTCTTCGGAGCTTTCTCCCTCTAATCCACATTTAAATAACTCACCTTTTGCTGTGGGTTTTCAGTTCTCTTCACAGTGATGATGGCAGCTGCCTTCACTCATGTGGGCACAAGCCACTGAGGTCAGAACAAGGTACCCAGCATCAATAGCATGGCTTGGCACCTCGTTCTGACCCCAGCAACAGTGCCAGGCAACAAACAGTAGCCACGTGGGAAGGCACCTGTCCATCTCTTGCTGCAAGAGACAAAACTCCAAAGCAAAAGAGAGCAGATAAGGGAGGAATTCTGGGCCAGAGTATTCCAGGGACAGCCAGGAGTATTCTGGCAAGTGTAGACCCACCCTGAAAATGTGACCTCATTCTACTCTTGTATCCCAAGTATTGATGTCATTTTATTTAACTACATTTGTAGCCTTTGTTTCCTATAATGAGCTCAAGGCAGTACTTATTGCATTCCTCCTCCACACTTTATCCTCATAACAACTCAGCAACATAGAATCAAGGTTTGCTTTTGGGATTTAAAAATAATATATATTTTCAAGCTGTGGATGGTTGAATCCATGGATGCAGAATCCAGAGATATGGTGGGCAGACTGTAATACCTTGTTGGTAATGACTAGGGGTATCAACCAGGTTGAAGGTTGGGAGAAGAGGAAGAAATCCACAATCATTGTGAACTTTCATGGCTTAGTGAGGAATTGAATCATGATCTCCCAGATCCATGTCCAGTGCTCTAAACCAGGGGTAGGCAACCTTTCTCCTTTAAGGGCCGAGGGACTTCAGCTCCCAGAAGCCTCAGCCATGTTGGTCAATAGCTCCTGGAATTCTGGGAGCTGAAGTCCCTCAGCCCTTAAAGGGGAAAGGTTGCCTACCCCTGCTCTAAACATTTCATTAATTGTTCTGTCCTATTTGTACCTGCTCAAAAGTAAGCCCTGTCATGTTCGGTAGAGGATCTTCTCTCTACTTAGTGTGTGAGTTGGGAGAGGTACAAATTGTCTTTTCTGTCAATTGATCTGGTTGATCTAGTCCACAGTATTACCTTATTGGGTACAGTGGCTGATGACTTAGAATTGCCAGTTTACTTGTCAGGTTTTGGGCTATAGAAATAGTTGAATTTGGAAATGGAGGCAGAAACTTGAAGATGGGGTTGAGGAGGAGATGGTGGTTTACAGCTGTTGGTGGACAGCAGCTCCCATCATGCCTCACCATTGGCTCTGCTTGGCTAGGATTAATGGACATTGTGCAGTTGAACCTGGCATCTCCAAAATTCAGGGGTAGCTTAGTTTGCCTTTCTATTGCAGCTGCCTGTCAATGGAATTATGATTACAGAGTATAGGCATACATTAAAAAATAACCCATATCATTCCCAACTAAAGAAACAGTCGACAATGTGTTTCCACAGATTATGCATCTATGCATTCAATCATCCATGGCTTGAAAATACTTTTTTTAAAAAAAGTTGAAAACCCAAACCTTGACTTTGTCATTTTATATAAGGAACACCATGTTACTATACCATTGTATATAATAGGACTTGAGCATCCATTGGTTTTGGTATCTGTAGGGATTCCTGGAACCAAACCCCAACACATACCAACACTGTAGAATAAGGTGTTTTTTATTGTTAATTTGTAAGGCTGCAGTTTCAGCATTAAGTATGTGAAATTTGGGAGATTCCCATTAAAACCTTGGATCCCAGTTGATTCCTCTCTTTTACTCTTGCATTTAAACCTTTATAGCCCCTTGATGAATACCCAGGGGTAGAGAAAATGTTCATAAAACTCAAAACTTTGAAAAGGTCCTTAAACTGTTTGTTTATGATTAGGTCTGTTTTTATCTGTGTGACGCACAATGATAGAACTCAAACACTTGGGGGATTAATGACAGCAGGCCATAAATGGGTTTACTTAGAATACTTGGATTTTAGCCAGATGATTTCTGCAGGGCTGAATCAGCTTGTTTCCAAATTTTCGAGTTATCTTGTTGGCACATGGCTCAAATGACAGGGAGTATTTCTCATAAAAGGAGCAATAATCCAGTTTTAAATAAAAGGGTTGCAAAAGATTTTGAAGGGAGGGAGAAGAACTGTCAGACTAATATAAGAGACAGGGAAGTAAAGGTTGCGAGACACCATTTAATGTTCATTGCCAGTTGTTACTAGAAATGTCCGAGGAATATCCACATCTCAGCTCTTAATCCATGGAGTTAAATCAGTCCTTTTTCTGTGTGGGCGAACTCATTTTTCAAGCTTTCATTGGGTCATTAGTGGCTCTTTTATTAACTCCACAACATCAGGAAAAACAAAACACACCTCTAATCCCTTGAAAGATAATGTTGTACATTCCCATTTATCACTCTTCAGCCTTCACTGGAATTGTGTTTGGCTGTCATTATCAGGGAGATATGTTTGGCAAAGTGAGACAAAGTGGGTTGAAATTCAGAGAGAATGAATTAAAAATGGGTAGTGTGCACCCTCCCAAAAGATTTGAGCCTGGGTCAGGTGAGACTTCATGCTGTTTTCTAGATGGCATTGTGTTAGGGGTGTGAGTTTCTGATTTTGAGTGGTCAGGTACTTAGTTTGGGGTACGCCCTCCCAATTCCTGATTCATGTATATATATTTTAACTTGAGGCTACTTTTCCAAGTGCTGGCTGTTACTAGCAAGGGAACAGTGAACTTGTCAGGGTCTTGTACCGAAATAAAACCCGTGGCTGGATGTGATGCTGTGGCTTATGCTAGAAGCCACTCTTCTGGGAGCCCAAAGTTGCATTTCCCTTGGTTTCCTATGCACTTCTATCTGGCTATTGTGGGCACTGGAGTCCCATGGCTGACAGCACCATGTAGTGTTAGTGGGTCTCTTACTGTCAGGCTGAGGACTGGCCCTTCCTCCTCTCAGACCATGGGAAGAGGACTCAGCAGCCACATAGGCTTTGGAAAATCACCTTCAGGAAGTCATTTTGTGGTATCTGGAGAGTCAGGCCAATCCATTCTGTGCAACAAGGGATGGGAGAAATATAAGCTGTTTCTTATGCTAGTCTGACTGTTGTCTCAAAAAATAATGCACAGTCAGCCCTCTGTATCCACAAAGAATCCATGGATAGGAAGGGCTGACTGTACATTCAACCATCCACAGCTTGAATATATATATTTAAATTCCAAAAAGCAAACCTCGATTTTGCCATTTTATATAAAGGACATCATTTTACTATGCCATTGTGTTTAGTGATGCCAGAAGTGGAAGAAGGGATGAAAAATGATATTCATTTGTCCATATTGTATTTGTAACGCAGGCAACTGTAACAATATCCAAAGACACCCTATGAGTTCTAACAATGTCCAAATTTCAAAGGCACTGTCCAAAGTGCTGAACACTTTTTAAAAAGAGTTCAGTACTCTAGATGGGTCCTTTAAAGTTTTGTCTAAAATCTGGAGTGCATTCACCACCCTGCTGACATGGGAGCCACCAACTGCCCCTGAACATTGCTTAGGAACCCTAGAACGCTGCCTAAAGCTGGAATAGATTTACCATTCACTGCTATGGGATCCAGTAGCTGCAACTGGGAGAGAGACAGAGAGAGTGAATTATGTAGACTTGTAATGCATTGGCACTATGGTTTATTCTCAGCTCAATCTTAGCATTATCTAAAAGCAAATAAATAAATATCTGAAGATACTCAGGATTGAACCTTTGGATCTTTAGGATCCAGAGCACCTGCTCCAACATTGAACTACGTCCATACTCCCAAGTGCTCAAGAAAGTGTTCTTTCTTAAAGAGAGATCAGGTTTTTAAGAAGTATTGTTGCACCATTCTTCATACAAAAATATTTGGCAATTAAAATACCATTAAAGCTATAGCCGGCCTTCCGTATCCACAAGTTCTGCATCCACAGATTCAACCAACCACAGCTTGAAAATATTCCCCCAAAATTCCAAAAAGCAAATCTGTGAGGTGTTCTCCATTTTTTATAAGGGACACCATTTTACTACGCCACTGTATATAATGAGACTTGAGCATCCACGGATTTTGATATCTACAAGGAATCCTGGAACCAAAGCCAAGCAGATACCAAAGGCTCAGTGTAATTGGAAAATGAAAGCAATTTCTGGATAAATATTGAGGATATACCTATTAAAGCTAATCAATACTTTTGCAGCTCTTTCCCCCCCCCCATAGACATTATTTTAAAATTCTTTTTAAAAAAATTAATGAAAAATAAAGAAAAGATTATCTAATGTATCCTACATCTGTGTGGGTATTTCGGAGGAAGAACCCCCCCCCCGGCCAAAATCCTCTACATAGTCTTTGCAATCACAGATCCCTATTTATATTCTCTGCAGCCTTTGGGACTGCTTGAAGAAGCGCCTGTCCTGGAGTCAGACTCTTATAATGAGCTCCGGAGAAAAGCCAGCAGCTGCAGCTGCATAGAGATGGAAGTGCCGTTGGATGGCTGTTTGGCTCATGAGTGATAAACAAACCCCACACCATGACCGTTTGATAATTTCTGAGGCAAAGCAGCTGTGGTAACAGAGAACCTCCGGGGACTGCCTCCTCCCCAGGCCCACTACTTGGGGCGGAAATATTCCTGAGGAAGGGTTTATTTTATCAGATCTGGGCAACTTTTCCAGGCTTGGCCTCTGTTGTGTCCCAGGAGTTCTGCTTCTTCAGCAAAAACTAAGTGGGTGAAGTGAAGGCCTCGGCTCTACTCCCTGTCATTCCTCATCCTCTATCAGCTTCTGATTTCTGTAAGCCACATCCGTTTGTTCATTCTCCCTTCCTCCCTCCGTTCTCCCCTCCTCAGTAGAGATTTCAACGAAAAGCAGGAAACTCTTATCCACTTTATTCTGCTTAATACACATTTAGTGTGTAGGTAAAAGTTTGAGGTTGGTTGCTTTGTAGGAATTGCTCCTCTTCCCGCACACCCAACAAAGGCAGAACACTTTATTTTAACATTATACTGAGTATAACAGCCAGAGTGGCGTAGTGGTTTGAGCGTTGGGCTAGGACTTTGGAGACCAGGGTTTGAATCCCAGCTCAGCCATGGAAACTCATTGGGTGACCCTGGGCAAGTCACCATCTCTCAGTCTTGGAGTATAGCAATAGCAAACCCCTCTGAAGACACGTGCCAAGAAACCTCCATTATAGGGTCGACTTAGAGTCCCCATAAATCAGAAACAACTTGAAGACACACAAAAACAACAGATAACTTTAATATACTTAAAAATAGGCAACTGGATGATCTCCAGATATTTTGGATTGCAGCTCCTGTAATTCTAGACATTTTTTCAAACTGATTTTATCATACACCATTCCCAAATCCTTAGTTCTAGTATGGGAAATAAGTATTTTAATAAATACATCTTAAGTCTGACATTCTGACTTGAGAGATGAACAATTTTGGCAGGTCTACGGAACAGTTTTGTCACCTGGTAACTGGCTAGAAGGTGTACTCCTCACTGAAAATGTGTTTCTAATGGTTATTTCAGAACCTGAGGTTCATTTCTTTGTGGGAACGGAACAGAAAAACATCCCCCGCACACACAAATTCACTCACTCTCACACACACTAAAGCAGTGCTTCCCAAATTATCTGATGTGGGCAAATAGCAATTCCCCCTCAATGTGCCAGGGACTGGTGCCCTATTTGCACCCATTGACTATAACTGTTATAACTATAACTTCCTTCTTGTAACCTCACTAGGGAGCATCAGCTGATGGCTCATGGACCTGTACTGGGCTAGGCACCACCACTTTGAATAGCACTGTAGTAAAGCAAGATGTCTTGGGAGGCTTACCACCCAGATCCCCCCCACCTTTGACTCCTAAATATCCAGATGGATAGATATACAGATGGATGGATAGATAGATGTCCCATTCCTAGAAGCCTCCAAGAGAGGTAAGCCTTTATACGTCATGTTCATCATCATCTTCTCATCCCACCTCCTCCCCATTACTTCTACTGCTCTTATTTCCCCAGACCTGGAACTCAAAGCAGCTAGAAAAGTTAGAAGGGATACAAATAAATTACATATTACTATAAACATACAAACATTAAAACATAATCCAACTATCAATAGAACTGAAAGCAATTTAAAAGCATACCCTTTGTTTTTAAAAAAATACAGATAATACAGCACATTATTACAGCTTTTCCCCCTTGAACAGTCAATTCCAAAAGTCCTTTTGAAACATTAAAGTTTTTGTCCAATGCTGGAAGGATACTCTGGAGGATGCTAGTCTAGTCTGTCTAGAGAAGGTGATTCAGAGCCTGGGAGCAGCCCATGAGAAGGTCCTTTTCTATGTTCCTATCTGAGGTATCTGTGAAGGTGATGTGACAAAGGGCCTTTGCAGACTGCTAGAAATAGTGCAAATTGAGTCCACTTTAACTGCCCTGGCTCAGTGCTAAGGAATCATGGGAACTGTAGTTTATTGTGGCACCAGAGCTCTCTGACAGAGAAGGCTCAATGTCCCAGAAAAAAATACAATTCCCATGATTCCCTAGCACTGAGCCAGGGCAGTTAAAGTGGACTCAATTTGCACTATTTCTAGCAGTCTGCAAAGCCCCAGAGTGTCTCAAGAGACAGGAAGGTTCATATAGGAAAATATGGTCCTGCAGATAACCTGGAGCTAAGCCATGTAAGGCCTTATAGGACATTGTTGGCACTTACAATGCTCTTAAGAACATTGAAATGTGATGTTTACTGATGGCAGCTCATCTGATTGCAGCCTAAACTTGGGAAAATCCAGAGCTTCTAATACTGAGTTCTTGATATATGATGAATAGTTACATCAACTTAAATTAATTGAACATAAACGTGAGAGTTCCAATTTTTGCCCAACATGGCATGATTTCATTTTATATTTGAATCAGGGGCCTGTGTAGTAACATTTATTAGAGCCTTCCTTTCCTTAGATTATGTGAAAGAGACTGAACATAAATGGTTACTACAAAGAGCTATATAGAAAAATCTATAAATTGTCAATGGATTCCATGTACATCTTCACCTGCAAAGTAATGAAAGATAAAATATTTTAAATGGCTGATATTCAGCACTGGGATCTCCTCTGGCCCCTTCCTTGTTCTTTTTCCATCAGTAGGTGAAATATTTTTCCCCACATCTGGTTTTAAAGAATGAAATGATTTAAAAGAAATGGCTTTTAAGAACTGCTGTACTGCTTTTAAGCTGCTTTTTATTATTTTAGCAGTCTATTTTAAAATGCCTCTAATATTGTTGACATCTTAATTTTAAATTTTGGACAACCTTGAATTCTAGTTTTGGGGGTGGGTGGGTGGGTGGAGGTAGGATAAAGATGTGGTAACCACCAAAAACAATGCTACTACCTGTCAATAGTCAGATTTATCTGCAAAGATCATAGCAGTGATCATGACTGTTTTAAATTGCTTCTGGTATTATTGACAGCTTAATTATATTTTAATGCTAACTTTTAAAATGTTTTAAAATGTGTTTTAAAGATGGGGTAACCACCAATAACAACAATGATGCTACCTGTCAATTGTCAAATTTAGCTGCAAAGATTATGGTGTGAAGCCCTTAACATAGAGGGGTTGGGCATGTTTGAGATTCTGTTATTTGCCAAAGAAGTAAAATATCAGTCATTATCAGTAGGTGTTTAGATGTGGTGCTTGGTAACTAATGCCAATTGGGCTGCTTCTGCACTGCAAAAATAATGCAGTTTCAAACTGCTTTAACTGCCATGGCTCAGTTCTGGGATTTGTAGTGGCATTAGATCTCACAGACAAAAAGACACTAAATATCTCACAAAACTACAAATTCCAAAATTCCATAGCATTGAGCCATGGCAGTTAAAGTAGTGTCAAATTGCATTAATTCTGCAGTGCAAATGCAGCCTTAGTTTCCCTGCAAGGTACAAAGTGTTGGTTGTTACCTTTAAAGCTCCACATCATTTGGGTCCAGGTTTCAGTGCCAAAATTTACAGGAAAACCATTTGAAAATGGAAGTCAGATGGCACCTTACACCTGCCAGAATTGCCAAAATACATAAGGAAGCAAAAAAATACCTGCTGGAAATGTCAGTCGGCAAGAGGTACATGGATTCCCATGTGGTGGGAATGCCCAAAAGTGAAGATTTTTTGGAAACGTGTCCACGCTGAGATTGAAAAAATGTTAAGAGTAAAATATGACAAAACTCCGGAGTTATACCTTCTCAATATGACTGACAAGCTGCCTAAAAATGTCAAAGTCCAAAATTGGAAAAAGATTCTATATATGATAACAGCAGGCAGATTATTAATAGCGCAAAAATGGAAATTGGATATCTTACCCACCATAGATGAGTGGCTATTAAAATTGCAGATATGATAGAAATGGATCATCTTACAAATATGATGCATGATAAATCAGAGGAAGAAATAGAGAAGGATTGGTCCTTGACTGTCATATTGTAAGAATAGATGGAGTTAATATGGGTAATATATAATATAGAGATGATAAAATCAGGGAAGATAAGATAGCGATGATAACACAGAAGTTATAATAGACTGACTGTAAATGGAAGTGAAACCAAATATACCAAATACAAACACTGTGTGCAAATGTTTATTCAAAGGAATAAATTACTTACAGTAGAAAAGAAGAAAATAAGATTATATGTATATCTAGATATTTCATTATTTTTGTTACCGCTAATTGAAGGTTTATGTTTTATATACATTGTAATGTACATTTACATAATAAAAGATTTCACGGGGGGGGGGGAAGCTCCACATCATTTGGGTCCAGGTTTCCTGTTGGATCTCTTTCTCCAGTATAATACACTCAGGTCCTCTGCGGGATATTTACTTCAGTCAGCTGGGACTAGGCTGGTGACTGTCACCCAGATGTCTTTTCTTCAGCCATTTTATCTGCAAAGTAGTTATTAAAAGCGTCACAGCAGGCTCTCGTAGGTTGTAAAAGACGATTCAGGGTGGAAGGAATTTGATTTGGGTTAACTTCCTAACCACCCTGAAGAGCTCTGCTGGACGAGACTTCGCGGATGCAATAGGTGGAGAGTAGAAATATTTCTTTGCTGCAGCTATTGCCACTCGATAGGCTTTTAAGAAAAGTCCAATGTTGTGTCTTGTCAGATAAACACTGAGTTTTTCGCCAGCTGCACTCTAATCATTGTCCAACCTGCTTCATCCTTCTAAGATCTTCAGTGTACCAAGGATTACGATTTGGGGCGGGCTGGAAAGGACGCTTGGAAGCGATTGTGTCAATAGTCTTGGTGAGATCGTTGTTCCAGGTAGTCACCAAAGCTTCAACAGAGTCACCGTCATTGCCACCCATAGAACCCTCTAGGGCTTCTTGGAACCTTTGGGTTCCATCAGCCTTCGAGGGTAGACCATTATAATAGATGCACTACCCCAGAGGGGGTTATGGACAGTGGCCTTCAGTCCAACCTTCACCAGGAAATGATCCGTCCATGACAGAGCGGAAGTGGAAGACACTTCCACCCACGGAAGTTCCTGTTCCGTTCAAAAGACCGCATCAAGGGTATGTCCTACACAATGCGTAGGCCCAGAGACTATCTGGGACAGGCCCATGTTAGTCATGGCAGACATGAACTCCCGAAAATAGCATTAAAGACCAGTCTCTTCCAACAAACCTGTCCAGATGATTGTTAAACTACATATTTTTAAAAGTATGGATTGACTGTTTTACTATATATTGGTTTTACATATTATTTTAACTGATGGCATGTGTTTTTAAGAGATGTCATGTGTTGTATTTTAATCTGCTGTTGCTCCCTACCTTGATCCATAGGGAGAGGCAGATAAGAAATAAATATGACAATGAGGATGATATGGAGAATGTTGCCAAGTTAGCTCAGAAGTCAAGAGACATAGACAAGACAAGGCTTGAAGTATGTCTGTCTCTTGCTCTTGATGCACAAAAGCAAATGATGTCTCCTGCTCTTCTGGCATTTTGCCTTTCCTGTACAGCTCTGTTGCCCAAACACCTGAAATTCCTCAAAACATATCCACTTTCTAAATACGAGTTGGCCAAATTTGTACAAATTAGTCTGAACACAGTTACAGAGTTTTTTTGGCAAAGGCCCGAGTATTCTGTGCTCTCATATTCAAATACCATTCCAGCTTGTAACTGCTTGAGCTCATACTAAATGGAATGTAATAGACATGAATGCGTGAACCCTGGGGATCAGATGTTCCATTAGGAGTTTGTCCATAAAAGTCAATTAATCCTATTAATGTGAGAGATTACTTTTCCATTATTAAATATATCACATAACAGCCTTGCTAAGAGCACAGGTACAGAACCTAATGTTAAACACACCACTACAAGAAGACAACCAAGCCAACTATTAAATGCAATAGGATTGATACCCAATCCCTGCAAAGGGTAGCAGCCATAGAAATAATGAGTTACAATTAGTCATAATGGTCCCTCTATTTTTTTAAAACGTTTCCTTAATAAGATTACAATGGTCCTTCCACATTCTCTGGGGTTAGGGGTGAAGGAGCCCCATGAATGTGGAAAAACCACAAATAAAAAAAACGCCACTATTCTTTTTACCTGAGAGAAGACCTCTCTACGAATCTTCAGGTCCTCCAGTGCAATTCTGTGATCAACATCTGCCAGAAGCTGATCATAGAATCATGCTGGAGGACCTACAAATACCTAGGGAAGTGTTTTCTCTAGGAACCTATAGGTTGTCCAGCATGGCTCTATGGTCAACTTCTGGCAGAGTTGTGTTGGAAGATTTAGAGATTCTTGAAGAGAACATATTAATCAAAACTGCAAATAATCAAATGCAAAAGCCAAAGCTGCAAATGTGGGGGGCCAACTGTGCTTCCTCTCAGATGAAAACTAAACCTTTTGCATAGTTTTTTTGGAGGTGGTTGAGTGAAATGAGCACCTATTTTTTACTCCATTGGTTCTTGCAAAGATATTTTTTTTTAGAAGTTAAAAATAACTGAGGACATGTGTAAGATAAGCAGGATATCAATCCTCATCTAGTTCTGTGGAGCAAATTTTAAATGGAAGATAGAACACAAGGCATGATATCAAATGCAGTTGTGACTGCTCTTTTTGTACATGAGTGTGACATGTCAGTAAATTGCCAAGCCTCAAACTGTGGATCATATGAGCTAAAGGTTATAAGTATCTAGACTGCTCAATCTTTTTAAAAAATGGTGTCATCTTGTGGTCTCTATTCAGAATATGGAAAAGGTGCTGGACAAGAATAGCAGGGAGGACAGTTGGTCATATTATCCTCTGTGAGACTTGAGTTTTGGAATTGTTCTTGTGGCTGAAATAGAAGCAGAAGCTGCTATCTCTGATGGTTATCTCCTTTCCTGTGTGTGGTATGAGCTTCAGGGACTAAACAGGTCTTCAGAAACTGAGATACAGCAGGTCTTTGTGGTTTTCTTCTTATTACAGTTGTCTAGCCGCTTACCATCTGGCTAGGAGATTCTAAGAACTGAAAGTCATTTTTCTGAATTCTGGTTTTGCAGTCTGCCATTAGATGTGTTGCTACAAGGGGACAGTTGCTATATTTATATATCCTCTCAGAAAACCAAGTTGACAATATCTGGTCTAGATGATCTACTGATGATCACTTAGCAGTTAACATTACGCTGATGAGGGAAAATTCTTGTCTTGTCTCGTTTTTACCTTCTGTTATTGCCTGTTTCCTCTAACTCATAAGAAAAAGGCTCATCTGATATTTCTCATTGTAGTAAAGAAGAACACTGAGTCAGGTACAATAGAGCAGCTTGTCACAATTGAGGTTGGGGAATGTATGGCTGTCCAGATTTTGGTGGACTCAAGTTCCTTCATTCCACACTATGCAGTCTAGGGCTGTCCTGGGTGGGACTGATAGGAGTTGCAGTCCAAAGACAGCTGGGGAGGTACATGTTCCCCCAGTCTGACCTGGGTGATGTATATATATCAACAGTGGTTTATGAACTAAACATTGAGGGCCTTTGCAGACTGTCAGAAATAGTGCAAATTGAGTCCACTTTAGCTGCCCTGACTCAGTGCTAGGGAATCATGGGAACTGTAGTTTATTGTGGCACCAGAGCTCTCTGACAGAGAAGGCTCAATGTCTCAGAAAAAAAAAATACAATTCCCATGATTCCCTAGCACTGAGCCACAGCAGTTAAAGTGGACTCAATTTGCACTATTTCTAGCAGTCTGCAAAGGCCCTGAATTTCTGAACATTACAATTTGGTCAAAATGTATCCATATCAATGGGTACATCTCCTGACTGGCAGTCCTATAACATACCTCTTTTGTCTGTAATGAGCTATGCCATATGATGACAACTGCATCAGAATAGTTCATGTAGGAATCAGTGAAGATTTGGAGCCTGAAGACCTCCAAATGTTGTAGTACTACAAATTTCATCTTCACTAATGGCAAAGGATGCTAGGAAGTAGGAACTACAGTCCAGCAACCTCTGGAAGGCTGCACATTCCCCAGTCCTGGGTCAGTAAATGAGACTAGATTGGGTCTTGAGGACAGGATTGGACTAGTGGTGGCTGGTGGTTCCTAAATCAATGTGGCAGTAAATTTTACTCCAGGTTTTACACCAGATATGAAAAGATACTGTCCAAGGTGCTGAACCTATTTGGGGGATAGAATTCTTGATAGGATTCAGATTCCAGTCTGAGCTAAAACAAGAAGTGGATTTGCTGCCCAGCTAACATAGAAACCACCAACCACCACTGAATCAGAGAGCAGTGTATGCTGAATGAGGACAGGAAATGTTATGTCATCTAATGTCATCTCCCTCTCCCTCCTCTAAAGGCTAGACATTTATTCTTGTTTCTTCCTCTGCTATAGGGATCAACCATTGGAAAAAATGACCACGTGCTACTACAATGAGTCAGTTGAGTTCTTCTACAACAACAGTGGCAAGGAGCTGTTCCACATATGGAGGCCCAAGGACATTTTGGTGGTAGCGCTTGGCTTGACAGTCAGCATAATTGTACTCCTCACCAACTTGCTGGTCATCACAGCTATTGTCATCAACAAGCGCTTCCACTATCCCATCTACTACCTGCTGGGAAACCTGGCAGCGGCTGACCTCTTTGCCGGCATTGCTTACATGTTCCTGATGTTCCACACTGGGCCCAGGACAGCTCAGCTTTCTCTTAAGACCTGGTTTGTCAGGCAGAGCCTTTTGGACACCAGCTTGACAGCCTCAGTGGTCAATCTCCTGGCCATTGCAGTGGAGCGACACCAGACAGTTTTCACCATGCAGCTCCACAGTAAGATGTCCAACCAGCGAGTGATGATCCTCATCTGCTGTATCTGGATCACAGCCCTGCTGCTGGGCCTCATCCCCTCATATGGCTGGCACTGTCTGTGCAAGCTGAGCGATTGCTCTAGGATGGCGCCCCTCTACAGTCGCAGATATTTGACCTTCTGGGCCCTCTCCAATCTCTTCATCTTCGTCATCATGGTGATTGTATACACTCACATCTTCATCTATGTGAAGAGGAAGATGGCCCGGATGTCCAAGCATACCACCTTTCATCCCCGCTATAAGGACACCATGATCAACCTCATCAAGACAGTCATTATCATCCTCAGTAAGTTCGTCCGTCATCCAATTCTCCTGCAATGACATAGTTTCCCTGCCAACTGTGAAACTTCCAGTTCCCCTGCAATCAGTTTCTTTTCCAACTGGGGCAGATAACTTATTCTTTCCTTCTATAAAACATCATTGTACTTGCCAATTTTGATAGATATGTGTGCCCCTTATTGGCTGCTCAAAATATTAAGTTCACAGTGGATTCTCATACTATTTAATCCTGTGACCCTCTTTACATCTTCATTGGAATGTTGCTTTCCAGTCAGTGTAGTATAGTTGGCCCTAAATGTTTGTTGGGGTGAGGGTCTCAGGACCCCCACCTCTGCATGCCTCAAGCTGGGAGGAGTTTGCTGGGTTCATTTTCAATGTTGGGCTCCCCCGCCCCCTCTCATCAGTATGGGCTCCCTAGAAAACCATGCAGAGTGATGACCCCAGATCAAGCAACTGGAGGGGTGGGGTGGAGTGGGGTGAGGGAGTGGATCATCAAAAAGCAACCCAACAAATTCCTCCCACTTAAGGTGTGCAAAAGCAGCTGTACGGCAGCCTCTTCTTCCTCCTTCCTTCTTCCCTGAGCCGGGTAGGCTGGCCTCTGTGTACCTCATGGTTGCTAATGTGCCTATTGCACCAACAGTGGAACATTTGGAGAAGCTGAATGGGAAGTGTATTAAAAAAAGTTGTTTGGTATGGCTCCTTTGCTGAAACCAGTTAATCCTCAACAGTGCACACATGGGCACATACTTGCACACACAGGCTTGCCCTTCTTTTTCACATTTGCTGTACTTGTAGGCTGACTTTTCTTGTGCCCCCTTTCAGCAATTATCATGCCACCCTGCACTTTGAGAACCACTGTGATTAGTGGCTCTCAGAGTTAAGTACCAGCTTTGACAGACTCCCAGGCAAAATGCCTTGGTGACTCCACCATAACCCACCTTCCCCTCTCTCACCTGCCCTGCAAGCTCACTAGAGAGTAAACAGGGGAAGGCAGTGATGGGAAGCAAACTGGATTGGCAGCAACAAGAAACACAGCTGCTGTTCTATAAAGAAAAATGCTGGGTGAGACAGCAAGTAAGTCAGTGGCAGGGCCTAGAGGCATTGGATGTAAGGAAGCCTATGCTGGTCGTGGCTGTAGCTGACTTGCCTAGTGCTTTTCTTTACAGAATTGAGTGGTTACAGTTAGCAGGGGAGGAACCCAATGCCAGACCTTATAGACCAGGACTATTTGCCTAATCATGCTGGGTACTACTACTACTACTACTACTACTACTACTAATAATAATAATAATAATAATAAAATTTATTTCTATACCGCCCTGTGGCAAGCCAATCCGGGCGGTGTACAAGTATAAAATACATACAGATTAAAATAGTACAATTACCTCTTCCCCCCTTAAAAGATTATTAAATCCCAACACAATTAAACGATCTACAATTAAAACACAACAAAATTAAGATTAAAAATACTAATAAAATACAAACCAACAAACCCCTGCGATTTCAAGTTCTAGCGGGGAATATAAATTTTCCTAAAAAAGAGGGGGGAAGGCTGACTATTTATTCCACTTAAAACAACCCAGCATGTTTCAGCCTATAAGAGAAAAAGCCTTCTTCAGGAGCCTTCAGCAGAAATCACTTGAGTTATAAACACTCTCCAAAACACAGGAGAGTTAAAGCTGTGTTTTGGAGAGTGTTTATAACTCCAGTGATTTCTGCTGAAGACCTCTGAAGAAGACCTTTTGTCATATAGGCTGAAACGTGTTGAGCTATTTAAGAGGAATAAACAATTGACCACCTTGAGCACGTGGAGCTTGTCTCCTTACTTAGAGCCTTTGCAGACTGCCAGAAATAGTGCAAATTGAATCCACTTTAACTGCCCTGGCTCATTACTAGGGAATCATGGGAACTGTAGTTTTTTCTGAGACATTGAGCTTTCTCTGTCAGAGAGCTCTGGTGCCACAATAAACTACAGTTCCCATGATTCCCTAGCACTCAGTCAGGGCAGTTAAAGTGGACTCAATTTGCACTATTTCTGGCAGTCTGCAAATGTCCTTAGTGTTTTCTGTTTTCTCTTCACTACTAGGCTGACTAATTTCTGCACTGCAGAAATAATCCAGGTTGACACCATTTTAACTGCCATGGCTTAATGCTAAGGAATTCTTGGAATTGTTGTTTGTAGTAGCATGAGATCTCTCTGACAGAGAAGGCTAAATGTCGCACAAAACTACAGGATTCACAGGATTCCATAGCTTTGACCTAGTTTTTGGCACCAGTTAAAGTGATGTCAACTTGGTTTTCTCTTAGGCATGAACTTGGGAAATTGTGGTTTGTTTTAACTTTGGTTGATTAAAACAATCCATAATTACATTTTGGTTTATCAACAAGCTAGTTTCATTTGTTAACCAATTGTAGAATTAATCATGGAGTTCCATGGGCAGGGAGTGGGGAACATGCAGTCTTCCAGCTGTTATGGGACTTAAAGTCCTAGCAGCTCTAGTCAGCCTAGCCAATGTTGATGGAGGCTGGCAGCTGCACCCCGAGCAACATCTGGCTGAGCCTGACATAGAGTCTTGTGTGTATACCCCATGGAGTGCCTAAATGCATGTGCCCCCTAAGTGCAAAGCCCTTTCTGCCAAATGGTACTAGGTTTATTAAATAGCCAGGTAACTCGCAAAAACATTTTGATTGCCTGGCAGATGTAGTTCTGGCCTCCCAACAGCTATCTTGGAACATTCAGTGACTTTGAAAATATTGCCCTAGGCCTCCTTCTCATCTGCATTTATCCATCCATTTATCTCCATGTACTGTCTTTGAAATCTATAGTTTAAGCCTATAATTGTTTTTAATTGTCGTTGTTGTTGGATTTTCATTACTGCTGCACATAATACTATAAACTGTACTAGTCTACTCTTTTCCTCTAGCCAGCTTGTTAGGTCTTTGACTGTGTTAAAACAACTTGTGGTAGGGCTTGGGAGAAGTACAGTTTCTAATGTTTCCCTGCCTACAGGTAATTTCCACAGCCAACTAGATGGGTGGATATTTTCAAGAGTAGGCAAAAAGGAGCCAGTCTAGTGTAGTGGTTTGGGTGTTGGACTAGGATCCCAGATACTGGGATTCTGATCCCCACTTGGACATGGAAACCCACTGGATGACCTTGGAAAAGTCACAGCCTCAGAGGAAGGCAAGAGCAAATCCACTCTGAACAAATTGTGCCAAGAAAACCCCAGGATATGTTCACCTCAGGGTTGCCATAAGTAGGAAATGACTTGAAGGCACACAATAACAACAAAGAGTAGGCAAAATGCAGTTATCCAGAAGTTTGACTATCAATTCACCTCAGCTTTAGTGAACATATGAGCCAACCCACACTGGCCTGGGAGCCACACGTTGCCCATTCATGATGTGTAGCATCGGAGTGGTTAATCTGGGTCACTGGTTCTCAACCTCTCATCCCCCAGATGTTTTGGATATCAACACCCAGAAACCCCCAGGCAGCATGGTCAGTGGACAAGGATTCTGGGAGCTGAAGTCCAAAATATTTGAGAGGCCAAATGTTGAGAATCACTGGTGTGAATAGATCATCTGTCCATCAAGGTTGTGTTCTCCTGATGCTTTGGCCATGCTGGCTAGAACTGTAGCCCCAATGCGTCTGGAGGACACCAGGATGAGAAAGGCTAACCTAAGTTTTCCTCTCCTCTTTTTATCTTTTCTCTATGCTTTGATTGTTTTATTTATCTTTTGTTCTCATGGGAGCATCAATGGCCTCACATAGATTGTACCCACTTAAAGTGCAGTTAGTTTGTTCTCTTCTCCCTCCAGGATTTCCCTTAGTCAACAACTGCAAACTTTTTCAGTTAATTTCAGCAGGAAAGTTGTTTTATTTCTGTGCTGCTAACGGTCATTCCTGAATCGATCAGTGGGCTGCTGCTTCCTTATTAGTTTATCCCTAGACTAATAAGAAACACAGTTCCCATGCATTGTTTAGCAGAATTTGTATGTATGTGCTCTCAAGTCACCTGTGGATTTAAGGCAACCTCATGCATTTCATA
>CM034703.1:154381186-154401081 GCA_020142125.1 Phrynosoma platyrhinos
TGTAAACACATTATATTACACTATTATGTTTACATTATTATATATTCTATAATAAAACATTATAAAACCTATATATTATTATACATTATTATATAATAATACATTATATTGATGCTGCAGCATGTTAATCATGTGGGTGTACACCCACAAAACCACATAATATTGTATTTATTTATTTACTTTTTATTAAGGCTTTCCTAAACTCAGTATCCAAGATTCCTCTGCTTAAAATAATAGCTTTGTATGTTCTTCCTCTAATGCTTCTGCCCTCTTGTTGCTTTGCCACATCCTACTGATCACACTCAGATATTTGAGCACTCTCTGATGTTGCTCTTAATTCAGGTGTTGGTTTGTTCTTGGTCAGGAATAGGCTTTTTCCTTTCTATGGCCACATCTGCATGTGTGGGCTGACCTTATAGCCTTCTGACCAAGAAGAGAATAAACTTGGTGCCAAGCAAATTCTGTAGCACAACTTGTCTTAATCTAATATGCTGTTGCTGGCGATGGGGCTCTTGAACTTTGTATACCAGCCTTCTCTACAACAGCTGTATCCTCCTGTATCTGGCTTGACCAGAATTCCAGAAAAGGTCAAAGCCATCTTTCACAAGGCTCAACTTCTTATGTTCATAGTTTTATTTCAGCTGTAAGTTACTCAAGCCAGGTATTAGGCTGCTGCCATGCTGCAGCATTAATACCGCTTATTGCTGCTTTAATTGTCATGGTTCCATCCTATGGAATCCTGGGATTTATAGTTTATTGTGGCACCAGGGTGCGCTGAGAGAGAACATTAAATGTCTTGCAAAACTACACATCCCAGAATGTCATAGCTTTGAGCCATGGCAGTTAATGCGGTAAAAACTGCATTAATTCTGCAATTAAGTGCAGCCTTAGATGAACTCTTTTTCAAGAAATGAGGCAGGGAGGAGGGACTGAAGCAACAGGGGAAGGCCTTAAAAGACTAATGGTTGTATGTTGACTTTAAAAGAAAAGATGCCTTGATAAACTTGGATCTGGGCACAATGAAAAAAGCACACTGAGGTGGGAGTACAATTTAGACAGAATTTATTTGGCATTTGTGAAAGTGGAGCTGGATGTTTGTGGACTTTGACAAGAGCTTAGAAATGTATGTTTCAAAATAATTACTTTTATATTCCAAGTCCTTGGTAATTTGCTGCTGTAGTAATTACTTTTATAAAAAGTAACTCTTTTATAAAGTAACTCTTCTCCATTCCTTAGAAGTAACTACTAATAAATACATAATAAACTAAAAAAATCTGAATCCTAGAAGGCACCTGCATGTACAGGTATACCTCAGTTAACAATGTAGTCATGTTCCTAGGCATTACCTCTTTAACAAAAAATTTGGTACCAGATGCAGAAATAACATAGAAAGGATAAGGATGCACCAGAAAGACAAAAGAGCAAGTCAACATGTTTCAGCAGACTGTTTATTCCACACTAACAATATGTACATACACAGGTCAAGTAATTCTCATATAAGTAAACAAAAACATTTTGAATCTCCCAGAGATCACTTGGCAGCATCTTCCAAAGTGAATCCAGGGATGATGTCTTCTTTCACTAGTCTCCACTTTTCATATAATTTCCATTTGGGTGTCCAGACTTATAGATTTATGCTTTTTTTAAAAAGCATGCTAGGAGTAGCTTGTGGGGCAGATTTACCTGCTCTCCCCTCTTCCCTTTGTTTTGCTGTTCATACATGTTTAACAAGAGACTTTGAGACAGCTGCTGTTTACTTTTTCTGTGGCAGAGAGGCTACACAGCTACAATAAGGTTGGCTAGATGTAGAATACCATACTTTCCAAGCTTGAGCTTTATTGTGTTGTTTACTGCAGGCATACTGCTGCAACCCAACATCAAGAGTCTATGTTTCTCCAGGCTTCCTTCACCATCCTCCCAATGCTGATATTGCTTTTTTAGAAAAAACAAAACAAAAAAACTTCCAGTTACACAGGGGACAAGGAGGAAAGTGGGGCTGGGTGGGCATAAAATACTTTGTAAAAAGGAGCTTCTTTGTCAGAAGCTTTGTTAATGGAGGTATGCCTTGTAGCAGGCTTGGCCGTTTTAAGCCACATTGGGTTAAAACCAATGGCTAAAAAAACCCGCTCCTGTTCCTTTAAATTGATTGCTCATATATATATATATATATATATATATATATATATATATATATATATAAAGTCTGGCTATTGTTACTATTTTCAGCCTTCTTACTCATACACCAATGACTATTTGAATTTATATTTTTTAACTCTAATGGTTTATTGGCAATTGTTCATTGTTAGACCACAATATCCATTGTCGGTTGCTTCTTTTTCATCACTTTATTTATAGTACAAGAAAGGCCATTCAGAAACAATTTCTTCAGTTAACCTAAGCTCAAGAAAAACAACTAGCTTTTAAAAAGCACTTTTAAAGAACAGTTATTATTATTATTAATATTTAAGCTAGTGGCCATAACAGCTTAACTGCATTTTACTACTTGATTTTTTGATTTAGTCCTATATTGGTATATATAGTCTTACACATTAATGCAAAGAAACTGGTTTAAAAAAAACAAACCATTTAAACAACAAGAAAAAGGAGTTTAGGTTTACTGTTTTTTTAAACTGCCCCCCCCCCAATCCCTATATTCTAGTGAAAAATGCAGGCTGGAATCCTGTTGGTTATGCTATGCTATGCTATGCTATGCTATGCTATGCTATGCTATGCTATGCTATGCTATGCTATGCTATGCTATGCTATGCTAGTATACCAGGCCATCATAGTGGCAGTTGTACTTCCACCTGGGTTGTGTAGTAGGTTCACAAGGAAGTATCACAAAGCCATTGTCCTCGTCCTTGGGAGAAGAAGACAGCTGCCTAGTCCTCTTCCAATGCCTGGCATGCGGAGCGGTTCTGAAGCAACTCTCCTACCTAGTCTTCCCAAGCACCTTGTCTCCAAAATCCTGCTCTGGAAGCCAAGCATTGGAGAAATAGGGTGGCCATTGTGTTATTCCTCCTGCTTCTGCCCCCGTCTTCTTACACTGGCATAGTTACACCAGCGAAGTTACCTACAAGATTTTGGCAAAACTCTCTTCCCATCCACATCAATACATCACCCACAGTGGAGCAATTGAACCATGTGATATTCCTGAGCCACCATTGTGTGAAGCCACATATGGCTAATGAGAAATGAAGCAAAAAGTTCCTGTTACACCACAAAAGAAGACAGATTATCCCTCATTCATTTATAATTGTAGTGTTCCCCCTTTCTCATATTAGAAATTTCAAGGGTGGAATACACACGACTCTTAAACAGGCTCTTAACAAGGCACTGACTACACCTCCTTGCAGCATCAGGAAGGTTGCTGCAATATGTTACTTCAGACCATGGGATCAAGAAGTCCAAACTTTAGGTTTGAAAAATACCAACTTTTTAAAAATGCTGTAAAACTGCTTTGAGGGACAAATGGGGAAGGGGTGGTGAGTCAACAGGTCTTCTGAAAACTTGATAGAACTAGTTTTTCCCTGTACTCAGCCCTGGAAAATACAGTATAAACAAGTATGTTCCCTAATAAATCTGCCTTTTACCACCACCACCCCACCCACCCCCGTCTGCCTACTTCCTTTTCTTCCTTGAATAGGTCTGGGGCACAGAACATGATGGTTCATTCACCTGCCCTAAAATAAAAAACAAACCCTAGGCCTTACATTCCTTATACATTATCTGTTCCTTAACCAGGGATGTATCATTGTATAATGATACATCGAGGGCCTTCACAAGTTCAACCTAGACAATGATACTCAACCTAGACAATGAAGAAATAGAAATAGTAAAAGAATTCCCATACCTGGGATTAAACATTGATAGAAATGGGGACTGCAGTCAGGAAATCAGAAGAAGACTAAGGGCCTTTGCAGACTGCCAGAAATAGTGCACATTAAATTGAGGCACTGCCCTGGCTCAGTGCTAGGGAATCATGGGAATTGTATTTTTTTCTGAGACATTGAGCCTTCTCTGTCAGAGAGCTCTGGTGCCACAATAAATTACAGTTCCCATGATTCCCTAGCACTGAGCCAGGGCAGTGCCTCAATTTAATGTGCACTATTTCTGGCAGTCTGCAAAGGCCCTAAGAATAGGGAGGGTGGCCATGAAAGAACTAGAAAAGATTCTAAAATGCAAGGATATACAACTCAGAACAAAAGTTAGAATCATACAAGCCATTGTATTCGCTATTACCATGTATGGATGTGTGAGCTGGTCAGCTAAGAAAGACGATAGCAAGAAAATCAATTCCTTTGAGATGTGGTGCTGGAGAAGAGTGCTGAGGATCCCATGAACAGCCAAAAAGAACAAACAAGGGGGTCCTAGAAAAGATCAAACAGGAAACCTCCCTGGAGACCAGGATAACCAAACTGAGGCTGTTCTACTTTGGACACATCATGAGAAGGGAGGACTCTTTGGAAAAAAACAATAATGCTGGGGAAGGTGGAGGGAAGTAGGTAGAGAGGAAGGCCACATGTCAGATGGAGGGACTCTATTAAGGAAGTCACTGGTATTAAGAGGTTGCAGGAATTAAGCAGAGCAGTGGAGGACAGAGGGTCTTGGAGATGTCTCATCCATAGGGTCGCCATGAGTTGAGATCGAACTGAGGGCAGTTAACAACAACAACAAATCATTGTAATATGTGTCTCTCACCACATGCAGAGCCTGTAGGCAACACTTGATGTCCTTCTAGCTTCTTGTTGTTTTGCCTTCAAGTTGTTTCCAACTAATGGAGACCCCAAGATGAACCTATCATGGGTTTTCTTATCAAATTTCTTCGGGGGGAGGGGGTTGCCTTTGCCATCCTCTCAGGCTTAGAAAGTGTGACTTGCCCAAAGTCATGCCGTGGGTTTACAATGCTGAGCTGGGGTTCGAACCATGGTCTCTAGAATCATAACCAACTAGCACGTAAGTATCATTGCTTCAAATCTTAGCTTGCTGTGGGTTTCAAGAGGTGGTGTTGTTGCTCGCAACCAATCATATCTGATCAGACATCTTCTAACGGATTCCTCCTCTTCTCCTCTTAGGTGCCTTTGTCATCTGCTGGACCCCTGGACAGGTGGTACTCCTGTTGGATGGCCTTGATTGCAAAAGCTGCAATGTTCTAGCAGTGGAGAAGTACTTCCTGCTGCTGGCAGAAATAAATTCCCTTATTAATGCCATAGTCTACTCCTACCGGGACAATGAGATGCGCAGCACCTTTTGGAAGATTCTTTGCTTTGCCTGCTATAGGATGCCAAAGTACTCACCGGCTTCCATCAAGTCCAGCACAACAGAGCATAGGATATTGCCTCAGAATGGACATCCAATGATGGACTCCACTCTCTAACTTCACAGGTTCATGCCTCCTCTAGGCTGGTCATCAGAAGCTATTCTCGATGATCTGACTGTTTCAAGCTAAACACAGTGGTCTGTAAGTGGCTGCAGCCTTGACTGGGAAAATTGTTGCAACCAGTGGTGTGCACCCATGTTTGTAAGGGATAATTTTTGTACCTGTGGATTTGGTCAGTGACTGGCAGCAGCAGCAGCCTTCATCTGTAGCACCATGTGGTAACACTGTGCAGCCTTCCAAGCAAGGTCTTTGTACTGGAACTGACTATAGATTACTGTTTTTCTGGGATACAGTGAACTCTTCATAGGCTTCAGAGCTAAGGAATTAACATGTTTGCTCTCTGTTACAACTTGAGAGGCACTGTAAACATTCTGTTGTGTGCTCAGAACCAGTTCAAAACTGGTTTGCACCACAGTTTCTTAATGGCATGTCTTTTTCTTCTTCCAGCCCTCCACAAGCTGGTACGCCAGCATTGTTCCTTCTTCTAATGGCTCACAGATGGCTAGTTAGACAAATTTCTTTTGCCTTGTTCTTAAAAGACAGATATTGGACAAACCTTTGAAACATGGTGGAACAAAAACATTGAGGTACACATGCATCACCCCTGTTCTTGTGGATTGCTGTTTTTAATGCATATGTCGATTCAATTGGAAGGGTAGTATTATCTGCCAAACCAAAGCAATGCATCTAAATATTTCGGTGCAGGGTGGAAAATGGTCATCCTAGCCCTTTTCAGTATTATTGCCTGAATGGCAGAACCATTCTAAGGCTAAGATACCAAATCCACATTCCATCATCTGCATTCACTCCCTGAGAATATGTTACAATCTGAATTGGGCTCTCTGCTTAATTTGTATAAGACCCTGTAGGTTTAGCTCAGGGAGATTCCAGATTAAAATTCTAGGTTGGTAGCTAAACTCACGGATACTAGTTTCAGTCAATTGTCCATACTGGTTAGATACTAGACACCACAGAAGACAAAGGCAATAATTAAACACATAAAGAGTCACTTCCCCCAGCCCTGATTTTGTTTGGTGCTCAATAGTAAAAATATAGTTTAATCCAAGTCCGTTCAAAGTTTACCTTTCCAGGTGTTTTCTTCCACCTAAGCTCCCAGCTCCCTTACAGTAAAAATTATTTTATCCTTATATTCTTGAAGCAGAAGCACAGTGCCCATGTAGAACAGGGTTGAGGCTCTCTGGACGTTACTGGATTAAGCTTGCTATCATCCCTCACCATGAGCTGGCACAAAGGGAATTATAGATCAGCGCTGTTATAGAGCAACAATGCCTGGTGGGGCATACATTCTCAATCTCTAAAGTAGATAAATGGATCTGTGGCATAGCATCATTTGCAGAATGCTCTTGTTTTTCAAAGATTACACTAAGGTGGCATGTTGCTTGGGAATCTTCTGGTAATGTAGGAGGGTATTGCACATCTGAATGGCAGGTGGAAGAATACAGCAGCCGAACCTTTTGAATCAGCAGGGAGATGATGTGGTCAAAGATGATTCCATTGTTTGACTTTTCTTCCTGGTACATGCTGCTCAGAGGTTAACAACCCTAGTAAAGACTTGATCTTCTGAATCAAAAATAAATCTGCAGGGACCTTGACCAAAATGAATTTGAAAGAACCTGTGCTTTACTGCTGTGGCCTGAAATTCACTGTCTAGAACAGAAATGTTCAGCCTGTGGCTCTCCGGATGTTCTTGGATTCTAACTCCTGTTATGCCTCACCACTCGTTATTCCACCAGCATTGACTGGAATACCAGTGCATCAACAGCTAGAGGACCAGACTTCGCTCACCCTGATTTAGAAGCTCCCTTCTCCCAAGCATTTGCTCTCGAAACAGTGCCATTTTGTAAAATACCAAAGATGCAGTTAGTATACTGGCAAAGTAATTGGGGCAGTGTGGTTAGCCTGAAGTGTTGGTAAGATGTAAATCTCCTCTCTGTTCAGGAAACAGATAACCTCATTGCTCATCCTGGTAGCATTTGTTCAGCTCTAAAATAGGAGAAGATAATATTTTGGCCTCCAAATCCCTTGCCCGTGGTTGTGTGTGCTGCAGCTGATGGATGTTGCAGTCCAATAAGATCTGGAAGGCTGCAATTTGCCCTTCCCTCCCCAATTCCTGTATACCAGAGTGGATAAAGTGCAGCGCATGATAGCATGTAGCCTTTGGAAACCTTAGGTACAGTCCCTTAAGCTGTCCTGATACCCCTTTTTGTTGTTGTTTAAAATGAGCCAATTTTCAGGTGACCCCCCCCCCCGAAAACTAGCCAAAAGCTGTCAAAAATTCCTGGAAATGCAGCAATTTGGTTGCCTTAACCTCCCATACTGCCCCCCCCAAAAAAAGAACCCAAAGGAAAAAAATCAGCCCAAATGGCAGCCAGAAGCACTTGTTGTGTCATTCTGGGTTATCAAAATGTGCCAGTTAAATTGGCCCCTGCTCTGTTTCTTTCACTCTTGAAGCCACTGAGAAATTGTGCTGCTTTAGCTCTTTTATTCTTGGTGTGGCCTTTTATTCTTGGTAGAAACAGGGGACGGGGACAATACATATATGCTGCCTAAGGCAAACTAGCAAGTAGTCTCTTAGTGCCACTCCAAAGCCAATGTACCTTGAACCCAAAGCTGATCAAGTTATTTTGGTTTTTGAGGGGGGTGTGTGTGGTTGTGTTTGTGGTACATTCCCACTATCCTAATCAGGCAGGAACAGTCCAGTTGCTGTCCCACTTTCTCTGCTGCTTTAAAAATATCCTAGTTTGTCTCTTCCACTTTCGCCTTTTGTCTTCACCTTACTTCAGTTGCTGCAAACCTGAATCCAAAGTGTGACTTGAATGCAGAGTAGTTTGCATTCAGTTAAGTCAGCAGGGGGAGAGAAGAGAAGGGAGGCAGAGTCTTGCACTTCCCAGGACGCTCAGTTAAAACAAGTTGCTGGACTCTCTATTATCTTGACTGTTCTTCCTCATTAATAACTTTTTCTGTCTTGACTATACTCTGATGTTGCTTGGTTACACAAGTCCGAGTTTTCATCTGTGAGACATTGAATAGTATGATGCGCATGTGCACACACACACACATCTACCTCTCTTATAAATTACTTTCCTTTGCCCTGGCAGTCAAGCCACAATAATCTTCCATTGACTAACTAATAATTTCACCCAGCTGCTGCACTGAGCCTGTTATTAAGGCCAGCCCTAGATATTAATGCCTTAATAATGTGTCTGTGACGTGAGTGATGCTAGTTCCACTATGCAATAGGAGACCTTTAGTCACAAACCATGCAGAGTTTTTGAAGCAGAGGAAAATTGATCAGCTTTACCAAATAATCGGGTAAAAAAATATGGCCTACACATGAGTAGAAGCAGAGCAATCTTCAGGCATCACCTGGCATTACTTTTCATGGCCTACAGAGGATTCTTCTCTCCTGCTAATGTTTGCAGAATTGTTAAAGGCAGAGCCAAAAGAAGCACTGGAGTGTTTTAAAAAATGGCAACACTTCATTCCTGCAAAAGGTTAACAGGGTAGTATCAAAGCAAGGGGGGACTAAATATCTTGAAGGCCAAATCCTCTCTGATCTTGGAAGCTAAGCACTGTCAGCCCTGGTTAGTACTTGTATGGGAGACCCAGGTGTTGTAGGCTCTCCACCCAGCAACACTGCCAAGCTAGATCTACTGCAGCACAGAGCCAGACCTCCAATGGGGAAACTTGCCTCATTTTTGGAATTGCTCCAAGATCCCAACCACCTTAATCCAACCGTGATAGACACCCTGCTCAATGATCCCAAAGTGGTCCTCCAGGTGTTTTGGACTTCAACTTCAAGAAGCTCCAACCAGGTTGGCCGACTGTCAGGAAATCTGGGAGCTGAAGTCCAATAGAGGACCAATGTTTGGGAATCACTGTGGGATTTAAACAACAACACCTTCCACCCAGTTTCCGGAGGTCCATATATGTGTTTTCTCCTTGCATGATAGATAATCCATTAACAAACAAAAGGATGAAGTCAGAGATATGGGTGGGCTCTGAACACTATCTGGCTCTTAACACTCCCCCACTAGTCCTACTTAGGAATCCACCTTCTTCAGGGGTATAAAATGAAGGCATTTCTCCCCCACTCCCAATAATCTTCATGAAATTTCCCTGCAGTCCCCAAATTTTCTAGCATTGCAAAGAGCAAGACATTGAAAATTGTTCACATCTATAACTGACATTTGCAGTCCCTTGGTAACTTTGTCTGGCCTGTTCCTTTGATTTCCTAAACTATTTTTCTAAGTGCTCTACTGCAGTTTTAAGTTACTGCAATGCTAGAAATTTGGAGACTGCAGGAAATTTTCACTTAGAGAGCAGAACTTTTATTTGAGGGGCAATGCTAGGTGACCATAGCAAGTCACATTCTCTCAGCCTCAGGGGAAAGTAATGGCAAACCTCTGAACAAATCTTGCCAAGAAAACCCATGCCTTAGGCCGGGTCACCATAAGTCAGAAATGTCTTGAAGACACACATCAACAAGCTTATATGGCACACTTGTAGCTATCACCACACTCTATCTCTCTCCTAGTGCCTGCTGCTCTATAATGGAATCTTTCTTCCTTTTGCAAATTGGGGAACGTCTGTCTGTCTGTCTGTCTTATTAGGATAACAACTGAGGAAAGGGTTGATGCTATCTCCTCTTCACATGCTGTTATCCTCATCTGCTATCCTCTCTTACACTTTTACTATAAAAACCAGATAAGGGAGAGGTGGTGATTTTATGGCCCTCTCCAGATGCAGAGGGACTGTAACTCCCATCGTTAGTACCAGCCAGCACAGTCAGTGGCATGAAATGCTGGGAGTCATTGATCAACAACATCTGGATGGCTGCAGGGCTCCCAGATGTAAGGGGAAAACACAGTGCTTGCTTTACCCCTTAAAGTATCTTGAAAACATATCATGGCTATTAAAAAAATTAATGGCAAGGCAACCTTTAAACTTTATCAGGGAGACACAGAGATCCCTATATCCAGGTGCTAGGACAGATGGGTGAACACAATCTTTCATGTGAAGAAGAAAGGAAACTGAAGCCAGTTGTGAAGGTCTAAACTAGACATCTGGCAAATGCCAGATGTGGGAACTTGGATATACAGCAGCAGCTAAACAAGGGGGAGAAGAGGTCAGTTTTGCAGAAATGTCATGGAAGAGGGTTGCTTTACCCTTCCACCCCTTCCCGCTCTTTTGTCCTTGGAACCTTCCCCTTTTGTAACTTAATTTCTCCCACCTTGTTACATACTTTGCAAGCTGGAAGGAGGACAGTACTTTTCTGGAGCAGCAAAGCAGCACACACAGGGCAGGGAAGAGGCAACTGGGGTGTATGAGAGCATCCTCATGCCATAGCAGATGAGAATTTGGTAGCTTACATAGCTCACAGATCCATGTAAGCTACCAAATACACCCATTCAGTTCTCAAGTTCCCATTTCTATTTGGGGAAAAAAAGTGAGAAATTATTTTTCTGTATTCTTCATTCCAGGAAGACAGCTTTACCCAACAAAGGCTACTGTGCAGCTATTCTGTCTTTTTCAATTTAGCTGCTTGGGTGGTGACAGCAGGGAGAGAAAACCCAGAGAGTTACAAAGTACACTGCAGAAATAATCCAGTTTGAGACTGCTTTAACTGCCCTGGCTCAGTGCTAGGGAATTCTGGGAACTAGTTTTGTGAGACATTTAGCTGTCTCTGTTAGAGAGCTGTGATGCCACAATAAACTACAATTCCCAGGATTCCCTAACACTGAGCCAGGGCAGTTAAAGCAGTCTCAAACTGGATTAATTCTGCAGTGTGTTTTGGACCCTGGACACACAAACCCAAATTTTATGATTGAGGCAGAGTAATTCAAGCGTCATCTGGAAGCACTCTTGGAAATGGGTGGGGTTGTCATGGATTGGGACATAGGAATCTGTGGCCCTCCAAATTATTTGGGGCTTCAGCTCCAAGACACCCCAGCCAACACAGCCAATCCTAAAGGGATTGTGGGAGTTGATGCACAAAACGTCCAGAGGGCTAAAGGGTCACCACCATCATGGTACAGTCAGCCCTCCATGGATTTTTTATCCATGGATTCAAGCATCTACAGCTTGATTTTGATATATAAATTCCAAAAAGTAAAGCTTGATTTTGCCATTTTATATCAGGGACACCATTTTACTACACCATTGTATACAATGGGACTTGAGCATCCACAGATTTTGGTATCCACAGGGAGTCCTGGAACCAAACCTCAGTGAATGCCATGGGCCCACTGTAGAAGAAGATGCCATGGCAGAGGAGGCTGGTACAATACAGGGAGCACCTCCTCCTGGACCCAAGTCAGAATAGCAGAGCAAGCTTTCATCCCCATGTCAGGACGCATGGGGCACTTTCCTCCATTAACCACACACAACTTCCTTTTATGTTTGCTTGCTATTCAGTCCCCAGTGACACTTCTTACTAGCTTAATTATCTTCATGGCCTCTTCATGAAAATGAGTCATACTTTCTCTAAGCAATCCCCATTTTGCTTGCAAAGAGCCCTTGATGGGTTGGGTTCCTGCCAGTCTCTGAAGACACTAGCCTTGTTTGGTCAAATGCATAAAGAGTGGAAGCTGCCTCATACAAGGTCAGGCTGTTTGTCCAGAGTAGTGTCATGGTCAATTTTGTAATAAAGGTACACAACATGGCATTCACCTTTGGTCAAAGTCAGGTCCTTGCCCATCTCTAATCCCTAATGTTTCCATTTAAGACTAGAAAAGAAGATCTGTATCTGAAAGCCTAGAGGGTTGCTGCCAGTCAGAGTTGACAGTACAGGGCTGAGTGGCCCAATGATCTGACTTGGTATAAAGCAGCTTCTTATATTACTGTATTGCTCCTTAAGACAGGCAGTGGGGTGTACTGAAATTCAAGGACAAATATAAGCTAGTATCAACACAGTTTCAGCTGGAGGTTTTACTGCCTGAAATGTTTTTCAAATGCTTGAGTGCTTAAAGATCTTGGCCAGAATTCTTGTTAGAGTATACATTACATAACTGTACATATACTTAGCTACATAAACACAGGTGCTAGGAGGTCCTGTTAGCGAATTGCAAAGATGTTTATCAGGACACCAGCAACAGTACACAATGAGCATCAGGACCAATGTGCATCAATCCCATTGTGCATTAGCCTTGATATGCATCAGTCACTTTGCTGGCTCCTCTATTAGTAATGTCACAGCAGACCCCTGGTAAATACGGATGTTGCAAAACTGCTCAATTCTATTCCTGACAGATGTAAGTCCACTTATGAAAGCATAAGTCCACAACAGAATTCTAGCCTTCATTTGCCTCTTAAATTCTGTTGGTTTCCAGATCAAACAGCAGTCTCTCATTTGGTAGCTTGCTTCTTTCTGAGGTGCTCTTGTTTTCACAGAATCATAGAGGTGGACGAGATCTCAAGGGCCATCTGGTCCAACCCCATAATGCCATGCAGGAAGACACAAATAAAGCACCCCAACAGATGGCCATTCAGCCTCTGTTTAAAAACCTCCAAAGAAAGAGACTCCACCATTTCCAAGGCAGGCGTTCCACTGTTGAACAACTCTTTCTGTCAGGAAGTTCTTCCTAATGTTGAGATGGGAGCCTTTTTCTGTAGTTCGAATTCATTGCTCTGGGTCCTAATCTCTGGAGCTGCAGAAAACAAACTTGCTCGATCCTCAACTTGACATCCCTTCAAATAGTTAAACAGGGCTGTCATATCACCACTTAAACGTCTCTTCTCCAGGCTAAACATACCCAGCTCCCTAAGCCACTCCTTATAGGGCATGGTTTCCAGACCCTTCACCATTCTGGTCTCCCTCCTCTGGACAGGCTCCAGCTTGTCAATGTCCTTTTTGAACTGTGGTTCCTCAGAGTGCCCCTTGCCCAGTTTTTTTGTATGGAAGACAGAAATGGCTTCCCTTGTCTACTGAGTGTACATATGACACATATTGGACTCAGGATGCTTTCATACCAAAATTTCAATGTATTAATCACTCTGTCTCTTTCACAGAATTTTATCAGGTAGGTTCAGATTAGGGCTGAGTGAACATTAATGTCGGAGATATCGAAACTGAAGGTTCTGCCTGTATCCGGGCCCAGGGCTTTTGCGTGCTTACATCTATAAAGCCCTGTGTGGATTCTTGTATTTAGTAATTTTAGTGCTGAATTCAAGTTGCCAACTTCTTTTTTTTCTCCTGATGGGCTCATCTTTAACAGCTGTAGGGCAGGCAGGTATAGCATGGCCCTCTCCTTGTGTGGAATAGCTGTGCCTCCAGAATTTGACTGTTGAAAATAGAGAATTTTGTCTCCATTTTTGAAGAACGTACCATTTTTATAAGAAAGACTAACAAGGGCTTTTTGAAAATCTAAAGGCAAGAGAAATTGAAACTAGATTTTCCTAGCTTCAGTCCAGAAGATGCCATCTTCATTTGCAAGCTGTTTGCATTTTCCCACTGCTGCTTCTGTCTTTTTTCTTGTTACAAAAAAAAAAAAAATTACTAAGGAAGTAAGAAAGGACAGCTGCACAATGAGTTGTGACTCTAGGACAAGCCATCCATCTGGAAGCACCCTCAGATCTTGTGGTGGGGTGGGAATTATAGTTTACCAGGTGGGTGGGCTATGCATAATCCTCCAGATGTTGTTGGACTGCAGCTCCCATGATCCCCTACCATTGGCTATGCTGGTTGGAGCTGATGGATGTTGCAATCCAGCAACATTTGTAGCAATACCTGACTTTCCATTCACAATTTATCATGTGTCAAAAGGCAAACTATCTTCTACCATGTCTTTTTAGATTGTAAGCCTGAGGGCAGGGAACTGTCTAATTAATAATCTGTAAACCACTCTGAGAGCCTTTGTGGCTGAAGAGCGGGGTGTACATACTTTAAATAAATAAATAAATACCATGTCTCAAAAGGCAAACAATGTAAAGCAACCCTGAACATATTAATGTATTATTTACTGCACATATTATTTGCTACAGCCCTTGGATGCAAAACCCCAGAACCAGCCCTATGACATGGCAGTAAATTTGGGATACCATTAAGATCTGATGAATTTGAGGTGGATTTCACCATGAGGGGAAAAATGAAATAGGAAACTTTCCATTGTGAGCTTTATTAAAGGAGAGGGGGGAAGAATCACCTATCTTGTTCAGCTCAAATTTATTTCAATTTAGGTTTACACAGGGCAGCTTCCTGGCATGTTGCAAAGTGGGGTGTCATTTGGTCCTCTCCCCATCCCTAAAATGGCTTGGCCCCATTTAAAATCAGTGCTTTCAGTTGGGTAAGCTGTATCAGAAACTCTGGCCCTGGGGCTAGTACAACCTGGGAAGGACTTATGGACCTAATTTCCCTTTCCCATCAGCTACAGCAGGTGATGGGAATTTTTGTCCCTCTAGTTGTTCCTGCACTTCAACTCCCATCAGCTCTAACTAGCATAGCCAATGGTGAGGAATGCTGGGAGCTGCAATCCAACAAAAACATTGACTTCAGTTTCCTTCTCTAGTTCTAAGAATCTGTCATGGATTTTGATAGTGGTGCACTGTGGTGAGTCTATATGGCTGCTGGGTTGTCCTCCCCCCCACCATCGAGCATTGGATAAATGAAGTCCTGATTTTAGAAAATGCCTGGTGACTTCTGGATTACCTCATTTATTCACAAGACAAAGGGAGGGCATTAGTATGCATATTTCTAGAGCAGTGGTTCCCATACTTTAGTCCTCCAAGAGTTTTGGACTTCAACTCCCAGAAACCCCAGCCAGCTTGGCCAATGGTCAGGAATTCTGGGAGCTGTAATCCAAAACATCTGGAGGACCAAAGTTTGGGAACTACTATTCTAGAGCTTGGAAAGTTGCTTTTAAGAAAAGTGATGGCATGCCGCAGCTATCTGTAACTTTGCAGTGGTAGGGTGGTCTGGACCATCATCTTAACCCCTGCTCAGTTATAGATGACCACAGCGTGTTCATGATAGTTGTACTTCTTAAAAGTAACAAAGGCATAACACCAAACCCTGGCAATTTGGGGAGATTCAAATTAGGAAATGCATTGTGGCTGCTAATCATGATGGTAATGATATAGCATTTAGCAATAGTATTTACATTTCTATACCACTTAATAGTGAACTCAACACTCACTAAGCAGTTTGCAATCCGTAAGCCAATTGTCCCCCAAAAGCTGGGTACTCATTTTACTGACATACAAAAGGATGGAAGGCTGAGTCAACCTTGGAGCCCTGGATTTGATCTAGGGCTCCTGCCTCCAGGATGAAAGGTATGGTGTCTCTACCATTTTGCTGGGGAATATGAGCAGGAAGGTTTTGTCATCACATTTGTATGTAGCTTGTGACTGAGCATTTTGAGAAATAAAATGTTGGCCCCAGAGAGATCCAGCAGGGCTCTTGTGAGTTCACTAGTGAATCCACAACTCAGTTTATTTGCACTGCTTGAACCTCAGCAATTCTGTCAAACCACCAAGAAAGCATCTCTTACAGTATCTACCTGTTTCAAGTTGGGATCCTTGAGATGCTTTGGAGTGCAACTCATCAGTGCCCTCTGCCAGCATAGCCAATGGTAAGGGATCATAGAAACCCAAAGCTTCAGGAGGCCATTAAAAGCAGCTTCATTTATATACTGCTTCATATCGCGCTATGGGATGTCTAAGCAATTTACAACTGTAAGCTCATTGCCCCCCAACAGTTGGGTACTCATTTTAGCAACCTCAGAAGGATGCAGGCCTGAGTCTAGCCTGAGCCCTGGCTAGTATTGAACTCACAACCTTGTGGTTTATGAGTGAGTGGCTGCAGGACAGGCATTTAACCACTGCGCCACCATGATGACTGCTGTTTTGTGGGATGCATCCTTTTGCTAGACAATGTACCTTCCTATGAATGGTTTGGGGGTCAGAGCCAATTACCTAATGCACCCCATGAGCCATGGATGACATCCTACATGTGGAAATACTACAAGTCTGGTTGAGTTGCTAAGCATCAAGGATTCTAACACAGTTTTGAAGTGAGGAATACTGAGGCTAAAAAAAGGTTAGTTAAGAAGGATGGTATTTTATTTTATTTTAAATTGCACGGCTACTTTAGGCATCAGATCCAATCTGCTCTTGGAAGCTAAACATGGTCAGACTAACATTGTTATTGTTAACATTGTTATTGCTGAACCTTATTATTGTTGAACCTTGCCTCTGTCTCCAACAAAGGTAAATCATTTTTTTTCTAATATTGGAATTGATTAGGATGCTTTACCCCTACATCACCCAAAGATTTCCTGATGCAAAACATGAAGACTTCTTGAGAAATTCAGTGTTCTCTACCTACATAGGAGCCTGAGGCTTCACAAAGGAAAAAAACATGGTGGATTCCAAAGAAACATCTTCTTTGGACTGCAAATGGACATTAAATTTCCTTGACTTGCAAAATTTTCCAGTGACTGCATGGCCAAAAAGGGGGAAGAGCCAGCCTGCAGATAGTCCTCCCCTAACAACTGAACTAAGATCAGAAACAGAAAATGCAAGCCCAAGACTAACATCTTACAATTTTTTCTCCTGTTTGCCTGATGAAGAAGCCAGTGTGACTTCAAAAGCTTTTAACATGTAGTTGTGCATTTTCATTGGCCCAATAAAGGTATCATTGTTTGGATGTTTTAGGGTCAGCCCTGGTTAGTACTTGGATGAGGGACCACCAATTAATACCAGGTGCTGTGGGATATATTTCAGAAGAACTGACAAAACCACCTCTTGAGTCTTCCTTGCCTAAGAAAACCCTGTGAAATTCATGGGGTTGCCATAGGTCAACAGGTGAGTTGAAGGCGCGCACACACACACACAACTTGCTATTGTTAAAAGTATTGGGAACTAGAAAGGCTCGTCTACTACAAACCTACCTTCTGACTGTCAGCCTTTGTGTACTGAGAAAAGAAACCCCCTCAAAGCTTCAAGTAGCTTGTTCCATTGCCAAACTGCTTGTATCATTAGTATATTTCCTCTAATATGTAATCCAAAATGAGCTCATCACTGCTAAGAGGACAGAGTTAACAACAACACACCCTGTGGGGTTTTGTTTACAGCAACACTGTTGCTAACTCATTTTCAGTTTGATATCTCTGGGATCCTTAATGAGAGATTGTTTGCTAGGCAGCTGTGTTGCAGTTTTTTGGAAACATTTCTGCAAAACTTGTTCTCCCATCTTGCATATGTTTATTTGGGTCTTCATTCTATGTGTAACTACACAACATGATTATTGCTGAATCTGGTTACTACAGGTTGAGTCTCCCTTATCCAGAATTCTGAAATCCAAAATAGTCCAAAATCCAAAATTGTCTACATGGATGGCTGAGATAGTGACACTTTTGGTTGTTTTTTTTTTTTTGATGGTTCAATGTATACAACTTTTGTATTGAAAATATTGTGTATATAATTTCCTCCAGGCTATGTGTATAAGGAGAGCCAGCGTGGTGTAGCAGTTTGAGCATTGGACTATTATTCTGGAGACCAGGGTTCAAATCCCAACTTGGCCATTAAACTCCCTGGGGTGATCTTTGACAAGTCACACTCTCTCAGCCTCACATGATGCCAATGGCAAAACCCCTCTGAATAAATCTTGCCAAGAAAACCCCATGATAGATTTGCCTTAGGGACACCATAAGTCGGAAACAACTTGAAGGCACACAACCAGAACAACATGTGTATAAGGTGTATATGAAACCTAATTGAATTTCAGACTTTACAGATGTTTAGACTTATGTCTCACCTCCAAAGTATGTCATTATGTATATGCAAATATTCCAAAATCTGATAAACTCTGAAATGCAAACACTTCTGGTCCCAAGAATTTTAGGTAGGGGAGACTCAATCTGTACAAACTGAACTTTCAAGCTATTCTCTAAAATGTTGGCCATCTTTGTTTCACTGTCAGATGTGCGGGGGAAGCAGACGGAGGCGCCGGAGATGCCGCTGGACGGAGCACCGCGGGAGCGCAGCCTCCACACCACGGCGCTCCAGTGGCGTCCCTGGAAGGAGCGCTAAATCAGCGCTCCTTCCACAAGACAGGGAAAGTGCGCCCTAAAAGTGTAGGGCGCACTTTCCCTGCCTTTTCCACCGCAGCGCATGCGGACGCTGCGGCGGGAGGTTGTCCCCGGAGCGCCGGCCGTGCGGAGGGCCGGCGGCTCCGAGGACGACCTCAGGAAGAGGAAGGGGCGCCGCGCGTGCGGCTGCCCCTCTTCTTCCTCGGCTCGAAGACGACTCAATTAGTTGTCTGCTGAGGCCCGTGGTTACATCTTCTTGCTCATCTGAGTTATTAATGAAGATATTGAACCCCACCAGAATCAGCAATATTGCCTGTCCCCTGGAGAGAGAGAGAGAGAGAGAGAGAGAAAGAGAGAGAGATTTAAATCTGATTTCAAAGCACTTACTATCTCTCTTAAAATTTCTGTTCACTATATACTTACACTTTCATGGTTAGGTCTAACAAGGCTTGCTGTCGTTTCCCTTGGCTCTGCTCCAGTGACACATTAGGAGGTCAACTTCTCCTCATACTTCATCCCCATGTCAGGAACAGTGATGTAGTTGAGCCAATAGTGATGTACTAAAGACATAACACATTTTATTGTCCGAGGGAGCTCAGCAAATGTTAACTTCCCAATTCACCCAAGTCAAGCTGTGTACTGTAGTAGCCAAAAAACTAGTCAAATTATTTTGGCATATGAAGCATTCCACCAACACCTTTCCCCATCCCTAGCAATAAAACACAACCGCACATTAAATAATGGAAGAAATTGCTGCCTCTAAATCGATAGCTCTCAAACTTTAGTCCTCTGATTGTTTGTGTACTTCATCTCCCAGAATTTCTATTCCATCAGTCAGTCTGTGGAATCTTGGGGACCTGAAGTCCAAAAATATCGGGAGGACCAAATTTAAGAACCACTGTTCTAAATCGGTGGTCCCCAAATTCTAGTCCTCCAGAGGTTTTGGACTTCACCTCCCAGAAGTCCAGACTGCTGGCCAAATAGGCTGGGTCTTCTGGGAAATGAAATCCAAAACACCTGGAGGGCCAAAGTTTGGGAACCACTGTTCCAGACGATACCTCAAATCTGCTGGCCAAGGCAATTGTGTCAGTCGAATGATAAAGCCAGTCCTGGGAGCCAATGCTTATAAAAACTGACGTACTGAGAGCTTTTTGATTAGGAGAGGCAATGAAATAATTCATTTTACGTTACTCCAAGGTCTAGCCCCCTACACCCCTCTTATTTTTTTAAATATCAACTTGATATCAAAAGGGATGTTTTAGGCATGTAGCTGAGAAGGCTTCCCTAATGCAGGAAACTAGCCATGCCAAATAAGGAGATTGGACTGGCTCAGCATGGGGGAAGCTCAAAAGCACATGGCCAGGATGGATAAATCAAGATCAGAATCTGCATAATCCCTTCATTGATTGGATTGATGTTGGGTGATAGACCTTGGGCTTACAAATGAACAGAAACCCAAGTATACT
>CM034703.1:154411138-154444230 GCA_020142125.1 Phrynosoma platyrhinos
GAATGCCTCATTTCCACTTTATTATCACTTTCTGGCCCACGTGTGACAACGTCACTAGAGTCCATGGACCAGCATTGCCTGGGGTTATACTGGTGGATGTCTCCATTAGTGTACCAGCCACTGACGGCCGATTAGCTGATGTTCAAGCTTTACTGTTATAAGAAAAAGCTAATGAGGATTCTGCTAAGGTAGAAGACCAGGAATTCACTAGCACTACTCAGGGTAAGGACAAATTGGTCTCATGTCTTAGGATGCTTTGGTGTGAATTACTGGCTGTATGATAGGTTTGCCTTAGGGTCACTGTAAATTGGAAATAACTTGAAGGCATACAACAACTATAATGCTTAGTACTCTAGAATTTTTTTAAAATCATTTCTTTCATTTTTTTAAAAAAGCCAAATACAAAGCAATTGTTCCTCAAATATCAAGTTGTATGACATTTAGTGTACAGTAACCGCAGAACATTTAGGACCACTGGGAATTTGCTGGATGTCTCCTGTAGGTCCTGTACTGAGTGAAATATAAATGAAATTATTCACACTATTGGAAACAACATTAAAATTATCCTGAACTGATACCATGTATATATTATAAATAAAGTGGAAAACATTCCTTTTTTTCCTTTTTTTTTTTTTTTTTTTTTTTTTTTTTTTTTTTTTTTTTTTTTTTGCAATGCCAAAAATTCATATTTTCCGGGGTTTTTTCTTTGTTAAATGCATAAATGCCTAAGGCTTGTATACACTGGCCTTAACAGGTTTTCCCCATCCGCACTGTGACTTATCTACATAATGCAGGGACAAATCCCTGATGCGAATGTGGACTGTCTTCACAATGTAAGGGCAGTTCCACATTGAATCTGCCTTATCCCTCCCTTAAACCAGCGTAAAAAACTTTACCTGTTGCTGTAGGAAACCCAGGAGCAATCTGCAGTGACACTGGGGGGCTGTCTACACACACCTCCGATTGTGTTGCCTGGTGCTGCCACTGTTGGTGTGAGTTCTTCCCTCTACGGTCACAACAAGGTGTCTAGCCATTAGATCACCTTGTTCCTGACTTCAAAGGGAGTGACCAGAGAAGAGAAGGTTAAGAGGTGATATGATAGCCCTGTTTAAATATTTGAAGAGATGTCACGTTGAGGATGGAGCAAGTTTGTTTTCTGCAGCTCCAGAGAATAGGACCCGAAGCAATGGATTCAAATGACAAGAAAAAAGATTCCACCTAAACATTAGGAAGAACGTCCTGATGGTGAGAGCTGTTCAACAGTGAAAGATGCTGCCTCAGATTGTGGTAGAGTCTCTTCTGGAAGTTTTGAAACAGAGGCTGGTTTGTCAGAGGTGCTTTGATTGTGTCTTCCTGCAAGACAGTGGGTTGGACTGGATGGTCCTTGGGGTCTCTTCCAACTCTATGATCCTATGATTCTGTGATTTGTGCCAGTGGTGGCAGCATCAAGCAACACAGTGGGATGTGTGTGTAGACAGCCATCCAGCATTACTATGGAGTGTAAAGGGAATAGGGGGAAACCCAGGGCCGCTCCAGGGCCAGCATACTCTAGGAACAGCCTGGAGTATTCTAGCGAGTGCTCCAAATGGCTCAGGCAGCAGCATCCTATAATATATTACGGTACCCATCCATTGAGAGCCTTGTCCTCAGTAGCCAGTGAACAGAAAGTCCTTTGTCTGCCAGGGGATGGACAATAAGGAGCCTAGCCTCCTGTGGGAGGGAGTTCCACAGCTTGCCATCGAGAGCCCTGGTGGCACAGTACTGCAGTAAATGCCAGTAGTGCATGTGAGTTTGGTCCCAGGGCTCCAAAGCTGACACAGCCCTCCATCCTTTCCGTAGTTGGGGGCAACTGGCTTACAGACTGTAAACTGGTTAGAGAGTGCTGAGTTCACTATTAAGTGGTATAGAAATGTAAATGCTATTGCTACTGAGGATGCCTTCACTTGCATTGTCTCTAATGTGTCTCTGAGCATGCGAGGAAGCAAGAGAAGGGCTCCCACATGGATCCCAAAGCTGGGCCAGACTTATATGGGGGGGGGGGGGATTTATTTATATAATTGAAACACTTAATAATAGAAAAGTTTAAAAAAATGTGTTGCAGACACATAGACTGATCGATCATAAACAGTGTGTTTTCATACAAATGTTTTAAAACTACTAATTAAATAGTTTACTCATGTAGTTGTACTAAAAATGCTATATTTTTAAAAAATTGCCCTTGAATTTGTAAACAGTGCTGTTTTGTACAACCATAATAACTATCCCATCCTGATGAATGTTTTTCATTTATCTTCAGTACCTCTTTCTCTGCTTTAAACCTAAGTCACTTAAAAGCTTTCTTAAGGAAAGTAGTCAGTCATATTTGGTTTGTAGGAAGATTTTTGGTGCCCAATCATACATCTTGCTCCATTGGGCTCAATGCTAGCCCTCAGTGGTCCTGTTTGTTTGATGCCATAGGCAGGTCATGGACCTTTGGGTTACCGCTGCAACATGCCACGGCTTCTCTCCTCTCGGCCCGTCCCATTTGTGATGCCTGTGCTTCAAGCCAGGGTCCTTCCCTGATTTACATGCCATGTAATTATTGCTGTTGTTGTGTGCCTTCAAGTCATTTCTGACTTATGGCAACCCTAAGGTTTTCTAAGGTTGAGAGTGTGTGACTTGCCCAAGGTCATTCAGTAGGTTTCCATGGCCAACTCAGGACTCAAACCCTGGCTTCAAGGAATCATAATCCAATCCTGGAACCATTATGCCACACTGCCTCCCATGCAATTATAGTTAGAGGGAAAGGAAATAAGCATTAAAGACTAGTCCCTTCTGGCGAGAGTATCCTGATTATTTTTAAATTGTGAATTTCAAATGTTGAGTTTTAGATGTGGATTGTTTTAATATGTGTACATTTTATTTGTCCTTTTGAATTGATGTGTGTTTTAACTGAAACATTTTAACTGATGTTGTTTGATGTTGTTGTTGTCCTCTGCCTCGATCCATGGGGAGAGGTTGGTAAGAAATTATTATTTTATTATTTATTTATTTATTTATTTATTTATTTTGCAAACTGCTGCCCAAACATTCAGATTGGAATATACAGGTGATATATGTTTACAGCCTATGTGAATTTATGCTATTGCTGTAATGCTGCAGCATCCATGTGAAGGAAGACCTCATACCTTTTACACTAGAGATCTCTGCTGTACCTAAATGCCAACTCCAGAAGCTTTCTCAACCCTGCAGACCTGGTTTTGAGCCTGTGCAAAGGCTAGCCCTGGCTACAATGGGAAGAGGGGCTGCCATCATTTCACAGATGAAGCCAGGACACATGTGGGCAAGAAGAGCCAGTGTGTTGGCCAAGATGGAAACAAGTTATTAATGAGGAAGAGCACAAAAGCTAGGAGGGCTGCAGCAATTTTGCCTGAGCCATATGGGAAGGACAAGACTCCATCCCCTCCTCTCCTCCCTGCTGAGTTAACTGAGTGCAAACTGCATTTGTATTTTGAACTCAGTTTGCAACAAAGGAAGTAAACTGAGGACCAAAGAGGGAAGTGGGACAAGGGGAGAAACTGGGATATTTTAAAAGCAGTTGGAAAAGTGGGATGACAGAGGTTTAATCGGACTTTCCTTGCTAAATTAGGACAGGAGGAGGATAAGGGTGGCCCTTCTGCTTCCACTGGAATCTGGTGTATTGCCAGTGTATGTCCAGCATATGGATAATTTTTACAATGATGTATTTTAGTCCAAGTCTCAAAGTCAAATTCCAAGTCTTACCTTCAAGTCTCAAGTCAAGTCTCAAGTCTGTGCAAGTTAAGTCTCAAATCGACTCTCAAGTCTGGGAGCCAAAACAGAAAAAAAGGAGAAGCAGTATGTTTCTGAGAGAGAACAGCATATGTGTTAGGCAATGGGCTTGAGATCTACTTGGCAGTTTGTCCCTATTGCACATCAGAAGAGCCTTGTAAAGCTTTTCAAAAAGTTTGGAAGGATCCTTCACCCTCAAGCCCATTGCCTAATTTGCTGTTCCCTTCTGAGAAATGCACCTCACACTTTAGGAGGCAAGTCTTGCCTGCTGCTCAAAGTGAATGGCACCAGCAAGTGAATGACTAAAAACATACAAGTCTCAAGTCAAGTCAAGTGCTAGGGGTGCATCTGCCCTGTAGAAATAATGCAGTTTGGCACCATTTTAACTGCCATGGCTCCATTTTACAGAATCTTGGGATTTGTGGTTTGGTGAGGCACCAAAACTGCTTGGCAGAGGAGGCTAAAGACTTTGTTAAACTACAAATCCCAGGATTCCATAGCACAGAGCTACAGCACATAAAGTGAGGTCACACTGCATTATTTCTACAGTGTAGATACATGCTAGGTCTCTTATACATTGTACTCTATGCAGATCAGATATCTTGTCCTTTCCCAGTATTATTTACTAGAAAAAATGCCTTTACATCATGACAGAGAGGATGTTCACCTGGAAGAAAGACCTAGATAATACTGGTTAGACCCATAGGGAACATATCTTCTTTGTGGGAGGGTCAGTGTTGTGGGGTGGATTGTTTGGTCTGTTGATAAATACATTTCCTTGTTGACACTGCTTTATCAAGCAGCTGAGTCCTGGGGTGTTTGTGATCATAAAATCCCATTGTCATCATAAAAGGTAAAGGTATTCCTCATTGACAAGGTTGTCAAGTCGTTTCATATTAATCTTCTTATTGTCATCATATAGGAAAATTAATATTGGTCGTATTAAAATTCTGCAGCTAGTGAGAATGGTCATATTTCTGACTTAGCAAAAGAAATTAAAGGAAATTGGAGAGAAACTATTCCAAGGAGGCAAATTCAGATGATTAAAGTTGTTTGTATGTAAGAAAGTTACATGAATCCTGATTCTGCTCAGGTTTATTCCAAAGTAAGTCTCATTTATTTCAGTTTATTTTATTCCTAAGCACTAATGTTCAATCTTTTTGCCCCCTAGTGTGACTACACACAGCCTTGCATATAAGGAAATGTCAGAAGAACTAAGCATTTTAGCAGAGGGTAAAAAAGATTAAGAGAGCCATGATGGCTGTCCAAGGCTGTCATAAAGCAAATAGACAAGAATTGTTCCCACTTGTCAATGAGTATAGGACACGAAGTACTAAGGCTGAAGTTGCAGGAAGGCTGATTTGGATTATATATTAGGGGATACTTCCACTGAGAGAGCAAGCGCACATTGAATTATTGTTTCATGTTCTCCAATTTTCTGAGTTCCAGGAGCAGTTTTACAGTCCTTGTGAGAAAAGAGAACTTGTGGATTTTTACTGCCTTTTACAATAAAGTGCTTTTAAATAAACGTGCAGCTTGAGCAGGTGAGAAGCAAATATGCCTACAGTTACTCCTCCTCAGCCCAGAAGAATGTGAATTTATCTGCTCCGGGACTTGTCCAAGACATTTTGCTACCTCAGGTGAAAGTAGGGTGGTCCACCTCACACCTCCCATTTCATACACCTGAAGCCAACCAGGTGGAGAGTTGAGCATGGGGATCAGCATCATCCTCTACATGAGTGTAGCATGTACAGTCAACCCTCCGTATCTACAGATTTTTTTATCCACGGATTCAAGCATCCACAGTTTGAAAATATTTTTAAAATGTATAAATCCCCAAAAGCAAAGCTTCATTTTGCCATTTTATATAAGAGACGCCATTTCACTATGCCATTGGATTTAATGGGACTTGAGCAGAGATGGATTTTGTTATTCACAGGGTGCTAGAAACAAACCCCAGAGGATAACAAGAGCCCACTGTAATCTTAGGAGTCAGAGGGCACATGGCTAGCAATCGATGAGAATTTTCACTTCAGTTCATGAAGAGCTGAAATCCAAAGTCTCTGTTGGTGAATTTACCAAAATTCACCATTTTTTTTATATCTATCATGGAAAGAACCTGAGATTTTAAAAAACGTAATTGTGGGAGGAACAAGAACTGAAAATTTTATCCAGTCAGGATGGGATTTGGAGCATTTAACACTTTAAAGCTTTTTGGCCCTTTCATACCACGCAATGATAGCATTATAATTCCACTTTAATTGCCATGGTTCCATCCTATGGAATCCTGGGATTTGCAGTTTAAGGAGGGGCCTTTAGGATCCTTGACCAGAGAACTACTCTGGTTCTTCTGACCAAACTGCCAATCCTAGGATATTTTAAGATGTTGCCATGGCAGTTAAAGCAGAATCATAGTGCTATAATTTTGTAGCATGAAAGAGCCCTCCATTTAAATCTCTGTGTATTTTATTGTGAGTTGAATCTAATTGCTAATCCAAACTAGAGTAGACAGATTCAGTCCGTCTGCTCTAGCTGAGATTATCAATTAGATTTCAGACCACGGTAGTAATGAATTCAGGTTTCCACCTCTTTTAAGTGAGAGCCTCCTCTTCTTTTTCTTGACAGGCTCTTTGGCTACATGGCAGGTAGGTACATTTAGCCCATTCCACATTGGAAATAGCTGTATCTATTGAATATGAGAGGTGTAGATGGGGAAGAACTTTGCTTCAATTGGTTTTGGGGAGAGGGAAAAAATACTGAAATTCACAAGTGTTGTCATGGAATGAAAAATCCCACTAATTTAACAATGGAATGCAAGGGAAGCATACCAGTTTGGTATCGTTTCTTATCACACTTTCCCCATAATTGTGCTTTGGGAACCCATGGTTGCATAGTCTGTTTTCTGCACTGCCAAACCAGGGATGGGGGGCACTTTTGGGGTACCAAATACTCAATGTTTAGCTAGACTGGACATTCACAGGAAGCAGACGCTTTTGGGAAGGTGCTGGCAGCCAGCATTGCCTGTTCATTGCTTCTTCCCAGAGCACAGGGCTAGTTTGTGAATGTGCTTCGGGAGAGGGCCAGGAGGAGCAGCCCTGGGAAGCTTCAGGAGGGCAGTTAAAGCAGTCTCTAACTGGATTTTTTCTGCAGTGTGTTTTGGACCATTGAAGTGGAATCTCTTTTCCTGTAGCTTGAATCCATTGCTCTGTGTCCTAGTCTCTGGAGCAGCAGAAAAGAAGCTTGTTCCGTCCTCAGTATGACATCCCTTCAAATACTTAAACAGGGCTATCATATCACCCTTTATCCTTCTCTTCTCCAGGCTAAACACCCCCAGCTTCCTAAATTGCTCCTCATAAGGCATAGTTTCCAGATCCTTAACCATTTGGGTTGCCGTCCTCTGGATATGCTCTCCCCCCCCCCCCACTCCCTAAGCACATCCACATGCAGCAACCAGCTTGGGAAAGTTGTTGGTAGCTGGGATCTCTGCAAGGGGGAGGAGGGAAAGGAGCAGAATTGCTACCCATTCATGCCACATAACTGCCTGGGAAGTGAAACTGCCCCAGAAGGAGCTACCACACCAAGACAGTCATGGAGTAGCAGTAACATTGAGAGCCTATTGACAGGTTTTGCCTATGAATGAAAAAGTGCACAACAGTAACTGACTGAATGCAAGGCAGCAGCAGGATGGATGGATAAGGACCAGTCAAGAATACTTTTATTTTGTGGAAATTCCACTTTTTAGCCTCATGAGATAATCTCCTTTGTCTAGTAACAGACCCATTCTTGAGCACCTCAGTAACTGGAATCTGCTCTTTCCAGTCAGAAATGTCTCTTCCAAATATTTAAAAAATATTGTTCCCCTTTATACTATTGCCTCATCATTTGCCTAGCAGTTCCCCTTAAAACACTAAGCTTGTCCACCCAGAAGGATGCTATGGACTTTTGAAACATCCCAGTTTAATGATCCACATAATTTCCAGCATCTATTTTATGAACAATGACAAATGAAAAATAATGTAAAGCAAAGCAAAACAGCTTCATTTATATACCACTTCATACCGCACTATGCAGTGTCTAAGCCGTTTACAACTGTAAGCTCATTGCCCCCAAACAGCTGGGTACTCGTTTTAGCGACCTCGGAAGGATGCAGGCCTGAGTCAAGCCTGAGCCCTGGCTAGTATTGAACTCGCAACCTTGTGGTTCATGAGTGAGTGGCTGCAATACAGGCATTTAACCACTGGAATTATTCCAGTATTCGATGTTTCTTGGCTTTGACCTTTCTCTGAGCTTTTTGTCAGGCCAGATAAATGCCAAGGGCACTTCTGAAGTTCCATGTGTGTTTTTTTTTTTTTACAAAAGTCTGGAAAGGTTCTTAATTTTTTTTACTACAAATCCCAGGCCCTGTGGCTCCCAACTAACATGTCCAGTTGCTGAGGATTCTTGGGTTTGTAGTAAATTTCCCAGTTTGCTCTTGTCAGATTGATATGGGTGGAGATGTTCCTTTAAAAATCCTGGTCCCAAGTTACATGGTAAGAAGTACTTTGAACTGAGTCTAAAAATGGTCTGGCAGCCAATGAAGTCTACCATAAAAGAAGAGTAACATGCTACAGAAAACCAGCTCTGCTCAGGACTATATATATCACTTAATCTCCATTTGTTAGAGCAAAGATGGTCAAATTTAGACTTGCGTAGGGCCTAACTAGCCATTACGGGGTATGCGTGGCTTCCGCTGACTCTTGCCTCTTCCATGAAGCCTGCTGGTATTGCCTAGGGAAAGATACATGGGATGTGGTATCAATACATTTATTGTGTCTGTTCCCTGAACCAGCAATTAGCAAAGAATTAGGGTCCAGAAACATTAGATACAATGGCATAAGAACAGTTGTGCTGGATCAGACCGAATGCCTAACCATTCCAGCATTCTGTGCCTGGAGACTAGCAGGAAGCTTCTGAGAATCCAACACAGAAGAAGGAATCACATCATTCACATCCCCTCCAGTTGTCTTGTTTTGGTATGGGCAATCCCAATTAAAATCTTCTGTCCCACTTTTACACCTGCTTTTAAAATGTCCCAGTTACTTTGTCCTCCTCCCACTTTCCCTCTCTGTCATCAGATTACTTCAGCTGCTGCAAACTGAGTTCAAAGTGTAAAAGTAGATTCCGTTCAAATTCAGAAGATGAGGGGGCAGAGTCTTGCCCTTCCCAGAAGGCTCAAGCAAAAGCAAACTGCTGTAATCTTCTGTATTAATCTATTAATCTAGGTAATCTTCTGTATTAGTATCTTTTATCATCTTGGCCATACTTCAATGTTGCTTAGTCTCACTTGTCCTAGTTTTCATCTGTGACACATTGGAAGGCATGTATACATTTCTGTTCCTAGACTTGCCAAGGTGACGCATGAAGAAGAGCTCAGTCAGCGACAGCCATGTGTCTATGTTGCGTGAAAGAGTCCTCAGTTTGAATCTCTGTGTATTCAATTAGTCCAATTGCTAATCACAACTGGAGTAGACAGACTGACATCTAATTAGCTGTAAACTGTGCAGTGTGAGCCAGGAAGTCCTCGATTCCAATCTTTGTTGTTTTTTGTCTGCCTTCAAGTCGTTTCTGACTTTTGACAACCCTAAGACACCCCCGTCACAGGGTTTTCTTGGCAAGATTTGTTCAGAGGAGGTTTGCCAATGCCTTCCCCTGAGGCTAAGTGTGTATGACTTCCAAAGGTTATCCATTGTGTTTCATGGCTGAGCAGGGAATTGAACCCTGGTCTCTAGAGTTGTAGTCCGACACTGAAACCACACTGGCTCTGATTCAAATCTTACTTCTGCCATCAATTCATTCATTATGTCACTTTAGGCAAGCCCACTTATCTGCCGCTCTAATGGGTAATATAGGGGTGATTATATGGACATGCTTTTCATTCTTTGCATCTTGGCGAGGTGTTGCACAGAACTGAGTGGTGGTTTACATGCCCCAAAACTATTGCATTGCAATCTAATTCTAAGCAGACATGCATGGAAGAAGGATGTATTGTTAATGCTTGGTAGGACAACGTCCATATTAGCCAGAATTTAGGACTGCTAGGTCAAATAGAGGGCACGGCTCACGTACATTTAAAACTGTGTGGAAGAAAGGATTTCAGCAGGTGTTCTTTCTCAGGATGTACTGGAACTCTGTCCTGTATTTTACTGGTGACCTTATCATATTTACACATGGCCTTCCCCACTTTGTTCTAGGCCAACCTTCATGATCCTAACCCAGGAATTGGCAACTGCACAGGGCAATTTTTGCCCCCTTGCCATCCCCTCCTCAGCAAGCAGCACTGGTGCACCTCAAAAATCTGGAAGTGATGTTGTTCCACTTCTAAATTTTACAAGGCAGGGAAGAATTGGTGCATTTTCCAGTGGATTTGAGCCACTCTGTGCAGGGGCTGAGGGCAAACATTTGCCCAACGTAAAATAAAATAAATTGGAATGGAGGGCTGCAAGGGGCTTCAAGGGGGCTTTAAGGGCTGGGCTTTATAACCTCTGAGAACCACATGAGGTCCATGGACTGCACTTGCTCACCTCCACCCTAAGCCTATTCACTGCTGGAATCCTGCATTCCCATTCCTGATATCCAGTAGCATCATTCCAGTTTGTGTCACCCAGTGTAGATGTCCAAAAAGGGCTTGAGGGGGATGGTTGGCAGCAGCAGAGTGCCCTGCCCTCCTTCCCTTCCTCCCACTTCATTGCTCGCTTGTCAACTGGCTGGTCAGCCACCACCCAGCAAGACCACTCCTGGTGGGCACCACCCTCCCCAGTAGTGGCCATTGCTAGGAGACAGTGCTGCAGCCTCTGGACAGCCTGTTTAGGATCTGGTGCAGGTACTACAAAAAGGGAAGCAATTCCCTTTCTCACTCAGCCAGAAGCTGCACCAGTCCCATAGGATGTACTGCTCCACCAGGTGTACACTCCCAGGGTGTCACCCAATGTGGTCCGCACTCCTCGCACACTAGGAGACTTCCTTCTCCAGCTGATCCTAGCCTGAACCCAAAGAAAGATTGCTAAGATAATGCATGCTAAATGCTTCAGAAAAGATTAACAGTGCAATTCTAATTCAAAGGCAGTGGGTTAGGAAGAGGCCCAAGTTTCCTCTGCCAATAGAAATCCCCTTCTGTCAGTTGATCTCAAATTTCTAGCAAATCTTTAGGCAGAACTGCAGGCTGCTGGCTAAAATGTACTGGCAGAGGAACCAGCCATCCTCCAAATTATATATATACTGTATATACTCATGTATAAGTCTAGAAATTTAGGTTAAAAAATTGATCCCCCCCAAAAAACTGAGTTGACTTATCCATAGGTCAATGTAAGTACTGTACTTTAACTCTTATTTTTTTAAAAAGGAACCATCTCCTGGTGAAATACAAGAGTATAATCTGTCCTGGAAACACTGATTCCTCTGTACTCTGTCATCCATCCAGCCGTTAGTATGAGTGCAAACAGTTATGCCTGCTGGGATTTTATTCTTTGGCATTGTTTTCCTTTGCTTTGTTCTTTACATTCTTTGTTACATGCCCCTATATTTTGCCCTCGACTTATCCATGGGTCATATCAAAATCCATCATTTTGACCCCAAAATCTGCCCTTGACTTATACATGAGGCCGACGTATAGTTGAGTACATATGGTATATATGAGAGGCACAGAAAGGATTGGTTGGGGGTTATAAGGGCTGAGTTATGCTAGCTCTAAACCTTCTACAGCCCAGGGATGCAGCTTCAGTGCTGGCATAAAGTTAAACTAGGGCCTGGATAGTTCTAGAGCTGGGGTTGGCAACTGTGCGAGGCTTGGAGGGCTGTACCACCCCACTGCTTCCCCTGCAAAAATAAGTAAATGAATGGATATAAATTGCCCCTCCATGCTCCAAAAGAGCCCCTAGGATGCATGGGGAGCATTTTCACCTTGTTTGTATGTACCTCTGCACTATTTTAGAGGAGCCCTTTTTGAACAACAAGGAGTAGAAACTCCTTGTTTCAAAAAAGACCTCTCCTTGGCCTCAAATTGCCTGGGGAGCCAAAAGGCATGGAGAAAATGCCTCCAAGGACAATTTACAGCATTTTGTGGCAAGCACATGTGAGAAAAAGAAATTCTTTGCATTTTTTTAAATCCCCGGGATGCCCTGGGGCCCACAAAATGGCCTTGGGCTACATGTGGCCCATAGGCAGCACTTTGGCTGAACTTACCCTAAATAATTTTTAACAGCTATAGCTGGAAGGAGTTTAGCGTTAGCATAGTTTCATCTTGGCTAGTATCACTTTGGCTTTTCCTTATATGCAGCATAGGATTATTCTACTTTATTGGGGGCTGTTCTCTTTTTATAACTATGGTTTTGAGGCCAGAGGTGCTTCATTTCTGTCCATGCTGCTTTAGCCCTTTAAAACTAAAATGATGTTTAATAAATTCTTGAATTTGGCCCCAGTTATGTACATATAAAGCCCAGAGAGAGACTGATTGAAACAAAACATTTTCTTCTAGCAACTTTTAGAAATAGATTTCTCTTAACAAGTCTAAATGTAGAGAATGTTTTTCTCTCAATTTAAAATGTGAAAAAGCTACTAAAGGCTGGATAAAACTCCTCCGTGGACTGGATCCAGTTTACTGGCAGGCAGTTGGTCATTCTTGTGCTAGAAGTGCATCTAAGCATGCATAGTAAACAACTACAATAACACCAGTTGAGGGAACAATTACTTTTGGCAGATGTTATCATTCTATACTTTATGGGGCCCATAACGATACCCTGTTGGTAGATAAGATAGTCAAGTACTGTTGAACTATAAACCAGAGGCAGCTGCCTCTATTCTCTCAGGGTGGACAGGATAGATTAGAACAATGTTTAGGATTTGTTTGCCATGTTTTTCTGTCCTAAGCCTCTATTGCTCCAGCAGCTGCGACAACATGAAGTCACGCATCAGGTATACTCAATTGTTTTCAAATTTAATAACATAAATGTTAAGTAAAGGTTTTTCAGCCAAGTCCAATCTTTGTTTTATTTTACTTTTATTGAAACAAAAGTTGTCATTCACCAGAAATAAATGCATGACTAGATTTTTTTTTTTTGACAGGAGCACTCAGTTTGTTGGGATCATAGAATCAAAGAGTTGGAAGAGACCCCAAGGGCCATCCAGTCCAACCCCATTCTGCCATGCAGGAACTCAAAATCAAAGTATCCCCGACAGATGGCCATCCAGCCTCTGTTTAAAGACCTCCAGAGAAGGAGACTCCATCACACTCTGAGGGAGTGTGTAACACTGTCCACTGGATGAACGTGTTAATTTAAATTCAACTTCACAGAGCCATGGCAGAGACTGGCTGGTGCAACACATAAATGGTAAGCTGGCGTATTGTTTTCTAATATGCTGTTAAGTTCCTGTAACTAAACCATGGTTTGTTAGACAGCTGCAAACCACAGTTGTAAGCCATGGCTTGTGGTTGCCATTAACTCTGGCTTGATTAGTCTATGACTTGTGATTATCTTAGAACTCAGGCTGTGGCTTATTTGTTGACAAAAGGCATGAGAAACATATCAGAAATTAGGAAAAGGAAGTGTGGTTTGTTTGGTGGTCTGTAGGAAAATTCTTGGTTAAAGCAATAAACCCTAGTTGAAATATGATATGGTTTAGCACAAAATATAAATGCAACCAGTAATTTTCCTGGTTCTGCGTGATGCCACAAACTTAGAGATTACTCCCCTTTGTTTCCTAGGGCATCATTTTGTGTTTGCCACCTTAATTGATTTTTTTGGTGGAAATAAAAAAAAAAGCACAAGAACCAGGGGATGGTTTGCAAGTGGAAGATGCCTGCTTCTCCCTAATTTGGTAAACAAGGCAAGGCAACTGAACCATGAAAGCATTGTCTGGTGGTACTTTAGAAGATGGGCAGAGTTGTGATGGTTCATAGGTGGGGAAACTTCACGTAATTTCTAACTGTCCCAGTCTAACAGGGACACTCCTCATTAATCCTCTGTCATCCTAATTTTTCAGCTGCCTTTAAAATGTCCCTGTTTCTCTGTCCTCCTCCCACCTTCTTGCTTTGTCCTTAGCTTACTTCTGTTGCTGCAAACTGAGTTCAAAGTACAAAAGTAGTTTGTATTCAATTAACTCAGCAGGGAGGAGAGGAGAGAAGACGGCAGAATCTTGCCCTTTTCTGTAGGTTCAGGCAAAACCAAACTGCTTCAGCCTCTCCTAGCCTGTGTGTTCTTCCTCAATAACCTTTGCCATCTTAACCACACTCTGATGTTACTTGGCTACATGTGTTCCAGTTTTTGTGTGTGAAATGTTAGGGAGTGTAACTTCAGCCATCCAGATGTTTTGAGATTCAGCCCCCTAGAAACATCACGACCAATGCTAACGGACTGTGGTAGTTGTAACCAAAACAACTGGAAAGAAATGGAAGAAAAGATAGCAGGAGATTGGTGAACTGCAGGGTGAGCCTGTACAAAGAGTCAGTTTCTCTTATAATAATAATAATAATAATAATAATAATAATAATAATAATAATAATAATAATAATAAAATTTATTTTTACCCCGCCCAATGGAAACCCAATCCGGGCGGCTTACAAAATAAAATACAAGAAATACATCAAAATAAATAACAATAAATAAAGAAAACGACCCTACCCACTTAAAAAAGTATAATCTTGACCTGATTATATTTCCAAATCCTGCTTTATGTTACATCAAATGTTCTCATTTTTGTTCTGGGTAATCTGGACTGGTACTGTTCTGAATATGATGGCTTTTCATTACTGATTTGGATTTGATTTTATCTAGTGCAATAAAAAGTTTCTCTCTCTCTCTCTCTCTCTCTCTCTCTCTCTGCCTTTAAGGTGCAAATGCCTAAACTACACTCCTGTCTCCCCAAAAAAGAAGGAAAATAAAATTTTCAGAGAAGTAGCTGTGTTAATCTCCTGCAGTGTAAAAAGGAAGAAGGGAGAATGAGAAAAAAAGGAATGTGGTAGCACCTTTAAGACTGATTTTTATTTTAGTGTGAGATTTCGTGGATACAAACCCAGAGCTAGCATGCATTTTATCTCTTTTTTAAAAAATGCATAACAATTCTTTGATGACGCCTTTGTCATGTTACATATTCAGGTAAGGGCACACAGAACAATTTTTTTCTGTGATGCTCATCCAAAAATTAGGGAGAGAGTTTGTTGGCATTTTAGCTAAATCTCTCACCCTGCCCAAAAGGTAAAATGGAAACATTTTGTTCTCAGATCTGGGCACCAAAGTAAGGAATACTTTTGGGTCTTATACAGATGGTACTTTGTCAGAGCAAAGGTTTTCTTTTATGTTATGATAGTACTAACCACTTTTCTGCAATAGGAATATGGAAAACTCTACAGAGTTGTGCTGGAAAGAGAGGTTGGATTACAAAACTAAGGGTGAAAAGCGGTAGGGCATGTTGCTGAATGAAGACAGCTTATTCTTTTTAAAGAACCTGTTACAATTTTGAGCAGGTCTAAATACCTTGAAGGCACCAGATCCCATCTGATCTTGGAAGCTAAGCAGGGTCAACCATGGTTAGTACTTGAATGGGAGAAAGGAATACCAGGTGCTGTAGGCTGAAATTCAGAGGAAGGCAATTGCAAACTACCTACAGTATTCCTTGAGTAAGCAAACCATGTGGTGTAGTGGTTTGAGCACTATGCCTCTGGGGGCCAGGGTTCAAATTCTGACTCAGCCATGTAAACTCACTGGGTGACATTGGGCAAGTCACACTCTCTGCTTCAGAGGATGACAATGGCAAACCTCCTCTTAAGAAACTTTCTAAGAAAATCCCATCATAGGATTGCCTTAGGGTTGCCATAATCAGGAAACAACTTGAAGGCACACAACAACAAGCAAACCCTATAAAATAATGGGGTCATGATGAGTCAAGGAGCGACGTAAAGGCACATATTCACATATATACATTCTGGGAGCAAGGATTACTTTCTCTACTGGTAGACCCCTCCTTTACCCCCAACCTCAAAGAATTACTTGTAGTTGCTGCCATCAGACGGAAACCTCTGGCACATCCTCGTTTGTTCAGCTGGGAAGTTGTAAGCCCTTTTACTAACATTCCCTTCCTTCAGCCTCGCAGGGGGTGTGAGTGGGGGATAAAAAGAAAGACACTGTGGATTTCCTTTCCCACAGTACAGCCCTTAACAAAAACCTTGTGAAAGTCCTAAAAGCACAAAAGGATATTTTTACAACTTCACACAAGGAAAGTTTAGCCAGAAATCCCTTCCCCACCTCTCACCCTGAAACAACGTACCCAAATACCATATATATTAAAAAGGAGTTTATTTGGGGGAGGAGGAAGGGAGAAAAGGGAAGAAAGATAACAACCACAGCCACAGAATTCCAAATTAAAAACCAATAAGTCTGTCTAACCTAGTTATGTGTTATCTTCTAGAGTCTTGGTGTCCAGATCACATGCAGAGTTAATCGCAGAGAAGAAAGATGTTCTGGGAGAGATAATTTGGCTGTCTGATTAAATGCTATTATAACCACCTTTCAGAAACCACCAGACTATTCCATTTACAGGAATCTATGTCTTTGCAGAGACAGACTATTCTCTTGTCCAGTCATGCAGTAATCTTCATTTCTGGTGTTGGTAGTCTGGCCAGCAAATCCGATGTATTTCATGTATTTTAATATGTAAGCCGCCCGGATTGGGCTTCCATTGGGCAGGGTAAAAATAAAATTTATTATTATTATTATTATTATTATTATTATTATTATTATTATTATTATTAGTGGCTGAGCCCACTTTCCTTAAGATCCTAAACTTTAATCTCAATACTCTGTTTAACTGAAACAGTGGATCTGTTAATTAAAAAAGCGTACGTTTTGAATGTGTATTCAAAGATAATGAGAGACAGCAGCATGGTGTTTGAACGTTGGACTGAATCTGGAGACCAGGGTTCAAATCCCTGGTCAGCCATGGAAACCCACTGGGTGACCTTGGACAAATCACTCTCTCTCAGCCTTAGAGAAAAGTAAAGGCAAACCCCTTCACAACAAATCTCGCCAAGAAAACCCCATTATAGGTTCACCTTAGAGTCAGTGTAAGTCAGAAACGACTTGAAGGCACACAACAATTTGACGATAAAGCACATGATTATGCTTATTCTTATTCAGGCTGGTCAGCAGGCTACTGAATGTGACAGATGCTCTAGGGGGCACTGTTGAATTATAACAGAATATAGGCTTTTGACATGTGGCAGAGCAGTCTTCATATAGAGCAGGGGTAGGCGACCATTTTGAGCCGGGGGCCGGGTTGCTGTCCCTCAGACAATTGGGTGGCTGAAGCACCAAAAATAAATAAATAAAGAAATAAATAAAAATAAAAAAAATTAATACAAATTAAAAAAAATATGCATGCACACTCTCTCAGCCCCAGAAAAGCCATGGCAATCCCCCTGTGGAATTTTGCCAAGAAAACCCCAAGAACAAGTAATAACAACAATGATCAATATCATCATGGTGGGCGGTGGCAGTGGTGGGGGGCAGTGGCAGCAGCGGCAGGACTGGCCTGGGGCCAGTCCAAAGGCCTCAGGGGGCCGCATCCGGCCCCTGGGCCTTAGGTTGCCTGCCCCTGATATAGAGGATCTCTCCCTTCCCTATCTTTGTTGGCTTTGATCTGGCACTAGTCATACTTTGTTGCATGTAGCTAGTAGCCCTGAATAGAAAACTGCAATCCTGACATGATATAAGACAGTTTCGTCTATGCTGAACTCTAAATTTGCACTTAAATGGGAGATGTGCTATTTATTGATGGAAAGGGACCAGGAAAGGAACTATTTATTGATGGAAAGGAACTATTTATTGATGGAAAGGAACACATATAAACTGAAGAAAAATTAACATATGTTTCTTGGATAGTTAGGCCAGCATGGTGAGGATGTGTAACCTTTAAAGTTCTTAATCCTTCATTTGGGGAATGCAATAAGCATTAGCATATGCAAAGATACCAAGTCCATTTGGGTATCTTCTTTTTCTAGGTTTGGGAGAAATGTGTCCAAAAGACAATCCCAAATTGTACAGGTATAGGGCCAGTCGGGGGGAAGATAATGGGCCAGAATCTTACATGGTTCAGTCAGATCTTAACACTCTGCCTATGCAGTTCAATATTGCTCCCAATCCTGGTAGAATTCAAGGATATAGCCGTGTTATTCTGTATAATCAGTATGTAGAGAGATCTTGTAGCAGTTTTGAGACGAACTAAAAAAGAAATTGGCAGCATGAGCTTTCGTAGACTTCAGCTTGAAAGCTCATGCTGCCAACTTCTTTCTTTCAGTTAGTCTCTAAGGTGCTACAAGATCTCTCTGCATACTGCTCCCAGTCCTGTAATCATAAAATTATAGAGTAGGAAGAGACCACAGGGGCCATCCAGTTCAACCCCATTCTGCCATGCAGGAACACAGAATCAAAGCACCCCTCAACAGATGGCCATCCAGCCTCTTTTTAAAGAAGGAGAATCCACCACTCTTCGAGGCAGCGGAAGCCCTAGGTTTGGTGTCACCCAGTGTGACAACTCATGGTGTCACCCCCTCATTGACCTCCTCCCATTTTACACCATACAGAATCCTTAGTAATGCTTTTTTACACTAATGTTACTCATAAATACTAATTCCCATATATCACTGAATGTAATGTTAATAGTTGCGACATAAACAACCAGCAAAATTAAAATTATACCTTCAAATTACAATGTCATATCCACAACCTAAATGTTTTTACATATACATAGTGAAGATTTGGTTAAAATGTGATGTTTTTAAGGAACATTTAAAATAATTTTAAAAATTCAAATTTCAAAAAAAATTAAAATTTTAATTTCAAAAATTTCTGGGGGGCCCTCCTTTCTCCTTCCACTGAGCTTCACCCCACTCCCACTATCTCTTAAAGCATTTTAAAGTGAAGCAGATGGATGCCATAGCTCATTTCTGCCAAAAGGCAGAAATGGGCAGACAGACTGAAATTTCTGCCAAAAGGCAGAAATGAGAAGCAGTGGTGTCACACACACCATTTAAGGGTGGCACTGGTGCGGTCCACACACCTCACACCCCCCAGTGATGCAACTGCTCTGAGGGAGTATTCCATCCTCAAACAGCTCTGACCCTAAGAAAGTTCCTCCTAATGTTGAGGTGGAATCTCTTTTCCTATAGCTTGCATCCATTGTTCTGGGTCCTAGTCTCTGGAGCAGCAGAAAACAAGCTTGCTCCATCCTCAATATGACATCCCTTCAAATATTTAAATAAGGCTATCATATTACCTCTTAACCTTCTCTTCTCCAGGCTGAACATACCCAGCTCCCTTAATCTCTCCTCATAAGGCACAGTTTCCAGATTTGTCACCATTTTGGTTGCTCTCCTCTGGACACACTCCAGCTTGTCAACATCCTTTTTGAACTGTGATGCCCAGAACTGGACACAGTATTCCAGGTGATGCCAGACCAAAGCAGAATAGGATGGCACTATTATTTCCCTTGATCTAGACACTATATACTTGTCCCTCCCCATTTGCGGACTTCGAATCTGCGGTCTCGCTCCTTCACAGACAGCAAGCGGGGAGGGACAAAATGGCACACTCACCCGAGGTGTGCATGCCCATTTTAACCAATGGGCTTTGAATATTTGTGGTTTTTCCAATTCACGGGGTGGTGGTGGTGGTGGTGGTCCGGAATGGATCCTCACAAATTGGAAAGAACAACTGTACTTCTATTTTCATCCAAATCGTTGATAAAGATGTTGAATAGCACTGGGCCCAGGACAGACCCCTGTGGCACCCCATTGGTCACTTCTCTCCATGATGAAGAGGAGCCATTGCTGAGCACCCTTTGGGTTCGGCTGGTCAACCAATTACAAATCAATTCAACAGTCACATTGGCTAGCCTACATTTTACGTGGTGGTTCAGTGGTTAAGAGGCTGATTCTGACAATCACAAGGTTGGCAGTTTGAGATCTAAGTGCTGCACGATGGTGTGAGCTCCCATCACTAATCCTAGCTTCTGCTAATACAGCAGTTTGAAAGCATATAAAAATGCAAGTAGATAAATAGGGACCACTCTGGTGGGAAGGTAGGAGTGTTCCATGCAGTCATGCTGGCCACGTAGCCACAGAATTGTCTATCGACTTAATCACTTGGCATTTTAAAAGGACTCGAGACTCCTGGGCTACTGCTGGGAGGCAGGATGGAGATGGGGATTATCGCAAGCTAAATTGCTGCCAAATCACTGGCCTCCATCAGCCCGAGTCCAAGCCAGGCTCAGCCGGCACTTTTTAGAAACCAGCCCAGGAGAAGTCATTTTAAGGAACATTTAAAATAATTTTTAAGGATTTTAAAATCCTTTGAGTCATTTTAAAATGCCAAGCAATACAGTCATATGACAATGCTGGCTCCCTCTGCTTAATAACAGAGATGAGCACCACCCCCTACAGTGGGACATGGCAATCTTGTCAAGAGAAAACCATTCCCTTTATCTTTTGCAAGAATATCATGGGGAACCTGGTTAAAGGCCTTACTAAAATCAAGATATATTATATCCACAGCATTCCCTTCATCTACCAAGCTGGTAATTTTACCAAAAAAAATAGATCAGATTAGTCTGGCTTGACTGGTTTCTGAGAACCCCATGTTGACTTTTTGTGATTGTAGTATTCCCTTCCAAATGTTCACAGACTCTCTGTTTAATGATGTGCTCTAGAATCTTTCCTGGTATTGATGTCAGACTAATTGGGCAGTAATTGTTGGGATCCTCTCTTCCCCTCCCCCCCACTTTTTTTTTTTTTTTTTTGAAGATAGAGACAACATTTGCCCCTCCTCCAGTTTGTTGGGACTTCTCTTGTTCTCCAGGAGTTCTCAAAGATTAAAACAACCAGAGTGCTGGAGATGTCATGGTTGGTCAGGAGCTGGACTCGGAGGATGAGGATGAGCCTACTCCAGTGCAGGAGGAAAGGGAGGCTCTACCAGGTCCTAATCCTGCCCTGCTAGATCCTAGCCCTGTCCTCCCAGCCCCAGAGGAGGAAGAGCAGCCAGATCCTAGCACTAGTAGGATCCCTATGGAGGCACAGTAGCCTAGTGGTACGGATCAGGAAGAAACAAGCGTGAAAGTGCCTTCCTTCAGACAACGCAGGGCAGAGAGTGCTTGCGTGTGTCAGTCAAGGAGGCTTGCAGAGAGGCAATTGACTAACAAGCCTCAGCTGGCATGGAGGAGGGAATCTCCTACTTAATCACCTATCTTCTCTGATGATGTAAAAGTTCTCACTATCCAATGTAGTGACATTAACAAAGATTGAATGGAACAATAACTTACAAAAGGAATTAACTAGCACAGTTGCTAGATTCAGCAGTAGATACTCCTGTACTTTTAAAATACTTATATATTTACCTTACTACCAAGACATTGTCCAAGATTACAGACTTCTGAATTAACCCGAATGCAATCAGCTTCTGCTTCAGAAATCCCATTTGACAATAGTAATCTGAATTCACATAAGAGGGATTCTTGCAGAAAAGGTGTAGTTCACAAGGGAAGGCTTGTAGTTCACAAGGGAAGATGTCCAGGCCTGTGTACTTTGGTCAGCTGCCTGGTTTTGGCTTCAGCTTGAGAGCGAACTTTCTTCTGTTGTGCTGACATGCAAGAATTCACTTGTTAATTATACCCCTGTCCATTTCCTATAAGCACAGGTGATTCATCACAGGCCTACAAGATGGTTCTCTCTGCTCCCTCAGCAGTATCAGTGTGAACTATTGCCCTACAATTTAATTCCTTTTCATTTCATTATCCAGCAGAGACATGATTATCTGTGAGCAGGGAAAAGATGGTTTATGTATATCATTTTTTTCCCCAGCCTATGAAAAAGGTATCCAGTGTTTTTCAAAAACCCTATTGTACTAATTTATGAAAGGCAATGCGTGGTGTAGCGGTTTAAGTGCTGGACTACGACTCTGGAAATCAAGGTTTGATTCCCGACTCAGCCATGGAAACCCACTGGGTGCTGCCATGTGAGTCACATACTCTCAGCCCCAGAAAACCTTGTCTTAGGCTTGTCTTGGGGTCGCCATAACTTGGAAATGACTTGAAGACACCCAACAACAAGAACAACAATGTTATGTACAAACCAATAATACATGACTAGGAACTGAGCTGGGTACTTGGGCATTTTGAAGGTCTATCTCTCTCTCTTGTCCAAGCCTGCACTTGGAGGGGGTTTACCGTTGCCTTCTTCTGAGGCTGAGAGAATGTGACTTGCCCAAGGTCACACAGTGGGTCTCCACAGCTGAGTGGAGGTTCGAATCATGGGCTACAGAGTTACAGTCCAATGCTCAAACCATTATACTACACTGGCTTAGTAATGAGGTTAGAATTGTTAAATGTACTATGTTTTAAAATCCTTTATTTTCTGCATTAGTCCTTTTATGAAAAATGTGACTGCAGCCACATACATTAAAATTCACATCCTTTCTATCTTTTATCTACCATCTACACTCAGCTCCAAAGAACTCAGAATAAAAGAAATGAGATCCACACAATGAGAAACGAGATCCACACAATTTTGTCCCCCTGTCACATTTTTGTTTTAATTATTTTCTGCAGAAACATTAATTGCTTTCCTTTGTTATGTCTAGTTAGCCCCCCCCCCATCATGTTCATTTAGATATGTTTTAATTCTGTTACTGTTCCCAGAGAAGCCGGAGCAGGTTTGATGTAAATCAATGTGAAAGGTAGGTCCAACCATATAATTCTAGCCAAGCCTGAAAAGGAAGATTTCCTCCACATGTGTTATACCAAACTATTTCCACTTCAGTCTGAAAAAGTGGGAAAACATCCCAGTTTTGGATGATGTGTCAATGATTCTATTTACTTTGTTGTTGTTAACTGCCTTCAACTTGACTTTGACCCATGGGGACCACCTGAATGAGAGATCTCAACTGCCTTGCACACGTCTTGCAGATTCATGGTACTGGCTTCAGTGATTGAATCCATGCATCTGATACGCAATCTTCTTCTTTTCCTATTGCCCTCAACTTTACCAAGCATTACAAGCCTTTTCTAGTGAGTCATGTCTTATTATGTGGCTGAATTATAACAACCTCTGTTTAGTCATCTTTGCTTCTAGGGAGAGTTCGGGCCTGATTTGCTCTAGGATCCATTTATTGGTATTTTTATCAGTTCACAGTATTCACAGAATACTTTTCCAGCATCACATCTCAGATGAGTTGATTTTCTTCCAATAGGTTGAGTCTCCCTTATCTGGAATTCTCAAAGCTAAAATATTACAAAATTGCCCGCATGGGTGGCTGATACTTTCTGATGCTTGAATGTGCAAACTTGGTTTCATAATAATAATAATAATAATAATAATAATAATAATAATAATAATAATAATAATAATAATAATAATAATGTGTATAAAATTATCTTCAGGCTATGTGTATTAGGTGTATGCAAAACATAAATGATTTTCATGTTTAGGCTTGGGTCCTATCTCCAAGATACCTCATTATGAAAATATTCCAAAATCTGAAAAACTCTGAAATCCAAAACATTTCTAGTCCCAAGCATTTTGGATAAAGGGGACTCAAACTGTACCAGTTTTCTTCATTATTTAGCTTTCACAACCATATATAGAAATGGGAAATAATAGACAGATAGTAGAAATCTCAACTATCTATCTATTGTCATCATTCAATACTTATCTCCCTACCAGCAACCAGATGATCTTCATGTGGTTTGAATAATTTTGCTAAAAATGTGTTATGCATTTGTGAGAGTGACTGTGAGGAAGTAGAAACAAAATTGTGGCATACAAGTGAGAACAGTTCTAGATCAAACTGATTTTTGTTCCCTGTGCTAGATGCATATACATATATATGTGTGTGTGTGTGTGTGTGTGTATGTGTGTATATATATATATATATACACACACACACACACACACACACACACAGGGGGGGATGTATTTGGACAGGAACATTTAAAAAAAAAGCATAGGCTTGATATAGACCATTTTACCACTTCATTTTCCAAAGGTGTTTGTCTAGTGGTAACCATGTTATAGCAAAATCAGCACAGTCTTGTTGTACCTTGAAGACTAACAAATAATGCACTTGTAAGCCTTCAATGCACCACAGAGCACTTTGTTTTGATTCTTTTAGGACACTAACACCATATTATTTACTTGTGCAGACCAGTGTTAATTTGTGGTCATGCCAAATTTACGGTAACATTGGCAGGATTTGGGATCTTCACCAGGGGAATCTGGATCCTTCTATTGTTTGGGGTGCATTTATAATATTACTAATTATTTGATTAATTTATTGGATTGATTGTTCCAGTATTTACCATGGGTTTTGTTTGTATTTAAGTATTTTGGAATAGAGCGATGACTTTTGTTAAATATTATTCAGCATGTGTAGTGGCTTGAGCATTGAACTATGACTCTGGAGACCAGGGTTCAAATCCTGACTCAGCTATGTAAACCTACTGGGTGACCTTGGGCAAGTCACACACTCTCAACCTCAGACAAAGGCAAAGGCACCCAGTATTTTCTTGGCAAGATTTGTTCAGAGGATGGTAATGGCAAAACCCTTCTGAACAAATTTTGTCAAGAAAATCCCAAGATAGGTTTGCTTTAGGATCACCATAAGTTGAAAACAACAACAACAACAACAACAACATGTATATACCCGCATATTTTCCAAATTTTCTTCTGCATCTAGAGACAGATATTAGCACCATTCCTAAGTGTGTGGCCATAGGAGAGAGGTTCTGATAAAATGGGCTGAGAAATAGAGAAGCTTAAGTGGGTGCATTTTAATAGACTGGGTGGGACTATTGCTTCACTTGCACTGTTGTCTTTCTCACCCTAAACAATCTGGTATATTAGAAGTGAAAACAAACAGATGATATATTATTACTGGACTTCTTATTCTTTCCCTCTACTTCCTTTGGTTACACAGGGTGCATCTACCCTGTAGAAATCATGCAGTTTGACACCACTTTAACTGCCATGGCTCCATCCTGCAGACTCTTGGGATTTGTAGTTTGGTGTGGCACCAGCAATCTTTGACAGAGAAGACTAAAGACCTTGTACAACTACAGATCCCAGGATTCCATAGGGTGGGGCTAGAGCACTTAAAGTGGGGTCAAACTGCATTATTTCTACAATGTAGATATTACACCAACACTTCTACATCTGTCTCTGTGGTTTCTGAACAGTTCACAGGATTAGTGGTCAATGGGACAGTAAAAGATGCTCTGGTGATAATGCAAGCCCCAGCCCAGGGCCACTGTAGGATCCTTCTGAGAGCCGAGTTCTAAACTATCCTGATGCATGCTCCTCACTTGTGCCATTTCCCATGGCATAAAAAGATTTCAGGGCAGGGCAGGTTTCTTTACTGCATTAGCTTTCTTGTCAGGACTGTGGGATATCTGTTTATGTTGTTGTTGTTGTTGTTGCTGTGTGCTTTCAAGTTATTTCCAACTTATGGCAACCCTAAAGCGAATGTATCCTGGGATTTTCTTGGCGAGATTTGTTCAGAGGAGGTTTGCCATTGCCTTCCGCTGAGGCTGAGAAAGTGTGCCTTGCCCAAAGTCACCAAGGTTTCATGGCCAAACTGGGAATTGAACCCTGGTCTCCAGAGTTGTAGTCGAACATTCAAATGCCACACTGGCTCTAGATATACAATGAAGCAAGCGTTTGGAAACGCTAGACATTATGTAAGCAATACTAAACTGAAGCAGCTATCTGTTTCTTACCAAAAAATCTCCAAAAATGCAAGAATCCCCCACCCTCTCTCTGTGGCCAGATTAAATATGATCCCCCTTCTCTCATGCCATATACACTTTCTAGGAGAGCACAGGTTTCCGTTTATACTCTGCTAGGTGTAATGTGTCTTCCTGGCTTTAAAACATGAACTGGTCATCAGTATGTATTAAACAACCTCAGCAGTCCAGAGTTATGGAGAGAAGCTCATATTTTCACTTGTACACAAGATATTATACTCTCAGGTCCCTGTGACCCGCAAATGGTGCCAGTAAAGGCATTAGAGAAAGATGCCTTTCGATAGCCTCATACCATATCTAATTTCTAGCGTGTTGTCAAGTATATTCTACTAAATGACACTGAAACCTGTACTTTTAAGTTCTTGTCTAGCCTTTGGTGGTATCAGGAAATCTAGCCCTCCGATTGCCCAAATCCCACGGTTAAACGCTCTTGTTAAAACTCTAGAAGTGACAGGTTTTCCGCTTAAAATCAAGCACGTTCAACAGCTGGGTGTATGGGTTTAATTTAAATGAATTTAAATTACATTAGAAAATATGGCTATTTTTCCCCCCTTCTGCCACAGCAGTGTTAAAAAGAATTTAATCTAAAATGTATTCTTCTGGTAAAATATTCATACATCTGTGTATAAACACTGTTGAGTCACTGTAGCATTTACATCCTCATATGAAGAAAGAATGGGCTGCGATCCTGCACCAGCATGTGTTTAATTTCCATTGATTTCAGTGAGTTTTGGGCAGATTTAGCTATGCGCAGGACTGCCGCTGTAGCCTTTAGCATCTTGGGCAAAAGGTCTGTGAATATTCATCTGTAGAAAATTTCAAGGAATCAGCAGATGCAGTTGCTGAGTGAGTTCCCAGCACTCCCCAAGCTTCCTTGCAGAGGATAACGTTGGGTTTCCAGGCAGAGTACTTTGCCTTCCTATTAATATTGGTGCATTTATTGATTGAACTGACTCAAGCTTCAAATCTGCAGGGAAAACAATAACCACAAGTAATGTTCTCAATCAATCAACCCTTCATGTATGTAGTAGTTAGGTTTCTTAGTTTTCAGTATAATAACTGGAGCCTGAATTAGTATGAACGGATGGAAAACAAATGTGCTCTTTTTCTGTATATATAAATTGGGATAAAAATAAAACCACACTGTCATTGAATGGTTCACAGCAGTAACTATGCAAACCTCTCTCTCTCTCTCTCTTTCTCTCTCTGTGTATGTGTAAAGCATTTGTGATCCATTTTTGGAGGACAATGTGCTCCTTTTATCTTTTTACACATCTGAATAAGAGAATAAGGCTGCAATCATATACATGCTTACTTGAGAGTAAATCCTATTGAATGTAACAGGGCTTGCTTTTGAGTAAATCAGTATATAGGCTTGCACTGTAGGTGTCTTATTTTCAAATGGCAGAGTTTCAAAAATAAGAATATTAAATGCTAAAACTGAAAACAAAACAAAAAAGCACACTGCAGGGTGCTTTTTTTTTTTACATCACAGTCCTAAGCATCTACAAAATATTAGTCCTCCTAAGTTCAATAGGGTTTATTTCCAGGAAACAGAGCTTTAAAATAATAATAATAATAATAATAAAGATAAAACCAACCAATCACTTTTCTTGCCCTCCTGTTGATCAGATGGCATGCTAGCAACAAAATCAGCAATTCTAATTGTCTGAGTAAAGAAATACATTTTCCATTTTATTCTTTGACATCTGTTATGTATGCAAGCAATTACAGGCAGTGAATTTTCTGACATATGAGCTGGAATTCACTTTCTCTCAATATCTTGTATTTTTAAAAGTGTTCTGTAGTGCAGCAATGCAGGCAGTTGTTCAGGTACAAGTATTAACTTGCCAATATGAAAGTTAACATATTTCAGACCTGTCTCACAGAGTTTCTAGGTTCCTTGCTAAATCGAACTGGCTAACTGATACCAAATACTGTAAAAGCTGAGATGGCAAGGGCTGATGGCAGTTGCTGTCCAACAATATTTGGAGCTAAGAATAGTTCACATCATACCCAATAAAATACCTTGAGTATCAGTGACTTTAAAGACACTGAAGGTAAACAACAAAACAGCTAGGCAGTGGAGGGTAAGTCTCATGAAATTGATCCAATTAAGCAAAGGCACAGTGAATGGAAATGCAGTGCAATATTAATACTGCATGTTTCAAATGGTAGACTTATATAGGAAGTCTGGATGCAGACTTGGAAAAATAAAACAATGTGCAACAACAAGAAATAAATAAACAAACAAATAAATAAACACAGTTTTCCAAATACATAGCCTTTGAAACAGGAAGATACACAAATTTGAATTTGCTTTATTCAGAAAATGCAGAACATGCTGTACTAATTTGCAGGGAGTTAAAGAGATAGTTTGTATACAGGTGAGTGAACACCTACAGAAATGTTCAGTGGGCATGGATATTCCTGCTTCAGTTTAAGTTGTTTAATATAATATATTGTAACAGGCAGGAAATCTCTTCAATGGAATAGAGGTGCACAATCTGCTAATACGTATACAGGGCGAAAACCTTTTTATTTAAAATGCAATGGATATTAAAGTTTTGAGGTTCTAAAACTGTGAGAGAAGTTTGAGGAAACTGATAGAGAGGAGCAATCTTTTGATTAAAGTGCTGATGTCAGAAATCAGAACATAAAATCTACTGCTTCCTATTGTGCTGTTTGAAAGCCACTAATATATTGATGTTGAACTGGGGGTGATTAAATCCACGTATCCAAAGACTAAGTCCTAGAAAAGGCCAGACGTTTCAATGAGGCATTGTAATTCATGGGGTATAGGATTATGAACCATGGCCATCAGTCACGGGGAACACTGGATTTTTCAACGTTATCTCTATCTTACACATATGCATAGGCTGAGGCATTTGAAGCAAAAGTTAATGACAGGATTTTGCACAAACATGAGGGAAGACAGGATATATTTTAGAAAATGAAAAGAAATGGGAAATGCACCTCATAATGTAAGATGGTTGATAGGTATGTGTCACATTCTGGATGATTTGATGCTCCTTGTCTATTTGTTATTACTCTCCCATCCCCATCCAATGACAAATTGCTCTGCAGTATAATGCCATCACTATAGTCTCAGATTTCTCACAAAATTACATAGCTTTTCTCAACTACTACTGCTGCTGCCTCAAGTTGTGATAGCCACGATGTGATTAACAAAAGTGTAAAGTAAATGAATAAATAAACAAATAAACAGATTAGCTTTATATCAGACAATATTCTGGGGTCCCACATTTTGATTTACCTCTCTCCCTCTCTCCCTCTTCCAATATGCACAAGATGCATAGACTGTTTCCATCCTTCTTCCACAATTGAACTTAGTGTCCTGTGCACTGTCTTTTGACTCCCATGCTAGTCACACTGTTAAAATCCTAAACCTCTCTGCAGCTGGGGACATGGATCAGTAATTCACTGCTGCCATGTATGGGAAACAAGAATTGCTGGGAAATGTAGAGAAGCTTAGAGGAATTACCAAGACAGATTTCTTCTTGTGGAGTCTATTTCCCAGCTAACCATGCCACAATAGAAATCCCAGTTGAGATCAGCTTGCATTGTGCTCTGTGCTTTACTTAGCCTGGTGGCTGAATGAGTCTTTGTGGTGGTTGATCTCTAATTAGTCAAGATAATACATTTCTTACATCACCGATATTAAAAGTGTGAATCAGAAAGGCTTTATTGCAAGTTCCCCCACCAAGCACGATGTGGTGACATACAATTAACTATTTTCGTAGAAACATGGAGCTCAAGAGTTTACTGCTTAGGGAATCCAGCTAGTTACTTCCCATTATGGATTTATCCAGCATGTGAAGAGTACTATTTGGGGAAAACAGAGGCAAAATAGAGTACTGCAACTGAGTAAGCCAAACCTCAGAGTCTTCAACACTCTAGATGTCCTGACGCATGAACATGTTGACATTTAGACTCCGCTGGTGGAACCTGCTGAAAAAACTAACAGAAACACTCAGTATTGTTGAAAGTCATACTTGTATTCTTGTGATCCAGTTGTTCTCAAATTGTTGTTTGTTGTGGTGTACCTTCAAGTCGTTTCCAACTTATGGTGCCCCTAAAGTGAATGTATCATGAGGTTTTCTTGGCAAGATTTATTCAGAGGTGGTTTGCCATTGCCTTCCCCTGAGGCTGAGAGAGTGTGACTTGACCAAGGTCACTCCATGGGTTTCATGACCAAGCAGGGAATCAAACCCTGGTCTCCAGAGTCATTGTCCAACACTTAAACCGCTACGCTACATTGGCGCTCTCTGTTCACAGAGAGAGCTGTATGATTTACCAACAAATCAGTTAAAGCTAGTGGTTTGTTTTCCCCAAAGTTCTCAAAGTGGTTTGAGAATAGGTCTCTCTAGTCTTGTACATTGACTCCAACATTTATCGTGAAATGCCCCAGGAAAATTTGCAGGCAGATCTTGATGGTGAGACCCATATTTCATCCTCATTTGAGTATCTAATGAATAGCAGTATACTGGGTATCTCAGTTTTAACTACAATGAGTAATAACCATTAATGCAATTGTGTTCTGCAGAGGGTATGGAATATATGTGGAATTAAATATCTCAGCTCCCTACTTTCCAGCTTCCTCCACTCACATTTTTATTCCTGTGGATGTGACTCTTGGACAATGATGCCTCTGAGTAGGTAAGTAGGTATGTCCACCATGTGCATCTTTGGTCTTGAATTGCATTTGGTGTTGTGGAGGGTGCTGTTTTATTGTTAGTATTCAACTCGCTGTCCAAAAAAAATCCTGAAAATGGAATAAGGGAAAAGTCACCATTCTAACCTTAGTCTCAGGCAGCAAAATGGCCTGGGTTGGCTCTGCTTCAAATGCAGAATTTCTGGCTTTGGCTCTTTCTTTTCTTTTTTAAAAACTGGAGCTAGCAAAAGGAGCATCTTCAGTCTCCTTCTCCAGGGACAAGGACTTTGCCCTTTCTCCTTCATGCTGACAGGGCCAAACAGACTGAGTGAACTGTACAACCTAAAAGGCGAACGTGTGTGGGAGCATTGAGAAAATAAAAGGAAGAAAAATAAACATGGGTAGCTTATGATGAAACAGTGGGTTTTAACTTGAATGGGATTATTTGAAACTTGAGATAGAGAGAAAGAAAAAGAAAGATCAACAGAAGCAGAAAAACAGAGTTCCAAGTTTAAGGCAGCCAACAAAATTCTGAATAAGTCTTGGATACAAGAATAGCAATGACCAGGAAAGATGGTTTCAAACCATACTCCTCCATTGGCACATGTCACTTTTTTAGTTTCAGCCAATTTATTAGTATTTTATTTACATTAATTGGCTTGATTTAAGACTTGCATTAAATATCAGTAACAGAATTCAGTTGAAGCAAAGGATGAAAGATCTGCTATTGCCAACAACTAGCTTCTTCAAAAAGCATATTTCAATGTATATAAAAAAAAGTATATTTCAATGCAAAGTTCTGGTCAGCAATGAGTATAGGCTTTTCAACATTTCTGACTACAGGTTGAGTCTCCCTTATCCAAAATGATTGGGACCAGAAGTGTTTCGGATGCTGGATGATGATTATTATTATTATTATTATTATTATTTGGATCCTGGAATATTTACATACACATAATGGGATATCTTGGCGATGGGACCCAAGTTGACACATAAAAATTTGTTTATATTTCATATACATCTTATACACATAGCCTGAAGGAAAATTTATTCATAATATTCTTAATAATTTTGTGCATGAAACCATGTTTGTGTACATTAAATCATCAGAAAGCAAAGGTTCTCTCTCTCTCTCTCACCCATGTGGACAATTCGGGATTCTGTATTTCAGATTTTGAAATTCCAGATAAGGGATACTCAACCTGTAATGGATTTTTCTTACCAAGATTTGTTCAGAGCAAGTTCGCTTTTGCCTTCCACTGAAGCTGAGAGAATGTGACTCACCCAAGGTCACCCAGTGGGTTTCCATGGCTAAGCAGGCATTTGAACTCTGGTCTCTAGGGCTATAGTCCAGTGCTAAAACCACTATACAAGTTTTATTATTATTAATTTAATATATGTTTAAGGGGGGTATTTGTTGTTGACTGTATGGGTGTATTTTTAACTGTAAGCCGCCTTGACTAAAGGCGGGTTATAAATAAAGTTTTATTTATTATTATTTATTATATCACATTTGCTGTCTCTAAAGTCCCAATAGTACCTTTAATAAAAAAAAGCAGTATGTTTTTCCCCTCAAGTGTGAAGTGAGATAATATAACTTGGGAACACTGGACATGTTCCTTTCCAGGAAGAGGTAGCTTGTAGGTCATGGTTTAAATGTTGTGTTGTTCAAATTTTCTATTTACAGATTTCTGTTCTTAAAGGTATTATTTTTTCTTCTAATAGTTGAGTGTTCCTTATCTGAAAATGCAAAATGCTCCAGAATCCCAACCTTTTTTCATGGGTGGCTGTGATAGTGACACCTTTGCTTTTTGTTGGTTCAGTATGCACACACTTTGTTTCATGCACAAAATTATTAAAAATATTGTAAAAAATTAACTTCAGGCTATATGCTTAAGGTGTATTGTTGTTGTCGTTGCTGAGTTTCTTCAGAGGGAATTTCCTATTGCCATCTTATGAGGCTGAGAGTGTGTTATTTGCCCAAGGTCACCCAGTGGATTTTTATGCTTGAGTTGGGAATCGAACCCTGATCTTCAGAGTCATAATCCAACATTCAAACCACTACACCATGTATATGAAACATGATGAATTTTGTCCTTAGACTTTGATCTCATCTCCAAGATATTTCATTATGTATACACAAATATTCTAAAATCTGAAAAAAAGTCCAAAACATTCCAAATATTTAAAATAAGGGAGACTCAAGCTGTATTTTGTTTTGTTCAAAATTTATTTTTAGTATGTATGGTAACTTAAATTCATGTCAATAGGACCCAGCATGGTGTAGTGGTTTTGAATGTTGGACTATGATCCTGGAGATCAGGGTTCAAATCTCCTCTGTCATGGAAACTCATTGGGTGATCTTGGACAAGTCACACCCTCTCACTTTAAGAGGAAGGTAACAGCAAACCTTCCTCTGACTAATCTTGTCAAGAAAAGCCTTGATTGGATTGTCTTAAGTTGGAGGATGGCAATGGCAAACACTCTCTGAAGAAACCTGCCAAGAAAACCCTGCGATACATTCGCCTTAGGGCCACCATGAGTTGGAAAGGCCTTGAAGGCCTTGGGTAAGTCACGCACTCTCAGCCTCAGAGGATGGCAATGGCATATCCCCTCTGAAGGAACATGCCCTTAAAACCCTGTTGCCATAAGTGGAAAGGCCTTGAAGGCCTCAGGCAAGTCACACACTCTCAGCCTCAGAGGATGGCAATGGCAAATTCCCTCTGAAGAAACTTGCCATTAAAAACCTGTTGCCGTAAGTGGAAAGGACTTGAATAATAATAATAATAATAATAATAATAATAATAATAAT
>CM034703.1:154444330-154485863 GCA_020142125.1 Phrynosoma platyrhinos
TTGAAATATAGGACATGTCCTTGGGAATGAGGATGTCTGGTCTCCCTGGTTTGTGTTTGTGAACAGTTGCTGAAACTAAGAAGTCAACTTCGGAACTGGGAGCGCCGGGAAACGTCCTCCAACTTTCGGCCCTTCGTGACTGGGAAAGGGGGTAAATTAGAAGAGAGTCGCGTGTGAAGTAACTGTAGACACTATTCCAACGGAACTAGTCGGAGGAGGAGGAGGGGCGAGGCTGTGGGGGCGCCCGCTGGCGTTAGTATCGAAGAAGGAGGGACGAAGCGAACGAAAGGGGGGAAAGCAACGGTCGGTAAAGCGAGGCAACGGCCGCCTAGGGCTGGAGCCTGGATGCTTGAAAGCGGGTGGGTGCAGAGAGGAGAGGAGAGGAGAGGAGAGGGGCCGGCGGTTAGCAGCGGTTAGGTCTAGCCCCGCCCCTCTCAGCCCCGCCCCTTTCCTGCTCTGCCCGGAGGCGGCGATTGTGAGGAAGCCGCCGAGAGACTGGCTTTGTCCCAGAAGGGGGCGGGCCACTCCGGGAGAAGGGCCGCTGCGCCTGGCGACGGCTGAGGGGGCGGAGCTCCGTCGCGCGGCGGGGGCAAGGGGCGGGACGGAGGCGGCGCGCGGGGCCCTGCTCGGGGCCAGTCGTGCGTGTGGCGGCGGCGGCGGCGGCGGCGGCGGCGGCGGCCCCTCTCCTCCTCCTCCTCCTCCTCCTCCTCCTCCCCGGTTCGCGTGGAAGGGGAGCGGGGCGCGAGCCTCTCCCGGACTGCCCCCTCGCTCCCTCCCTCCCTCCCTCCCTCCCTCTCTTCGCCATGGAGGAGGCATCCCGGTTGCTGGCAGGGCTCCAGGCTCCTCCCGGGGCCGCCGGAGACCCCTCGCCCCACCGGCTCCAAGCCCCGCCGGGCCCGCTCCAGCCCCAGCCGGGCCCGGGGCTCCAGGACACGGGGGACATCTTGCAGCAGATCATGGCCATCACCGACCAGAGCCTCGACGAAGCGCAGGCCAGGTGAGGAAGAGGAAGGGGAAGGGGAAGGGGACAGGACTGGAGGGGGGAGAGACGGACGGGGACGGGGGAAGGTGTGTGTACACACACACACACACACTATATATATATATATATATATATATATATATATGTATGTATGTATACATGCACACACATATACATACACACATATATACGTATATACACACATACATATGTGTGTGTATATCTATATATATCTACACACACACACACTATATATATATATATATGTATGTATGTATGTATACATGCACACACATATACATACACACATATATACGTATATACACACATACATATGTGTGTGTGTATATCTATATATATCTATATATAGATATATTTATATCTATATCTATATATATACATACACACACAAACATGTACACAAGCACACACATACATATGTATATACACATGCGCACACCTGCACACACACATATATAGTAAATACATATATACACATGTACACACACATAGATCTATCTATCTATCTATCTATACACACATACATACCATATATATATATATACATACATATACATATACATATACAGACACACACACACACTCCTATATATATAATATAGAATTCAAAGAGTTAGCCGTGTTAGTCTGGAATATCATTATGCAAATAAATCTTGTAGCACCTTTGAGACTAAGTGAAAGAAGTTGGTAGCATGAGTTTTTGTACACTTGAGCTGACTTCCTCAAGTGCATGTTCCTCAGATGCATGCCCAGATATGCATCTGAGGAAGTAGGCTTAAGTCTACAAAGGCTCATGCTACCAACTTCTTTCTTTCAGGTAGTCTCAAAGGTGCTACAAGATCCCCTTACATATATGTAGACACACACAACACACATTGTGGGCCCTTGGTCCCCGCTGGGATTTGGTTCTGGGACACCAACCCCCGTAGCAAAATCCATGGATGCCCAAGTCCCATTAAATACAATGACATAGTAAAAGGGTATCCTTTATATAAAATGACAAGCTCAAGGTTTGTTTTGGGGGAATTTATTTTTTAAAAAAAAATATTTTTCAAGCTGTGGGTGCTTGAATCCATGGATACAGAGGGCTGGCTATATATATGAAGGTGCGGGGGGAGCGTCTGTTTGGAAAGGGCCTTGGCACCTCCCAGCTGGAGAGGGAAGCTGAGGGAATGGGGTAGCTTTCTATACAGGGTTTTTGGAACTGGTAAGCATCAGGGTTTGGGGCTTGGCAAGATAGGTCCAAGGCTGGAGAGAATTGAGGGCAGATAAAGGGGGAGGCTTAGAGGCATTGCAGGGTAGGCCCTGCAGGCTCTGTAAAAACCTTGGATTAGTGTGAGGGTATCTGTTGCCTAGTTGTGTAGCCATACACAAAAGGCTTAGGAGACTGGGTTAAGCAAGTACTGATGTGTGCTCTTTGGACAATATTGGTGATGTTGTGTGTCTTCAAGTCATTGCTGACTTATGATGACTCGGACAAACCAATTGTGGGGTTTTCTTGGCAAATTTTGTTCAGAATGGGTTGGCCATAGCCATCCTCTGAAGCTGAGAGTGTGATTTTTCCAGTGGGTTTCATGGCCGAGCAGGGATTTGAACCCTGGTCTCCAGAGTCATATCCAGTGCTCAAACCACTACACCATGGTGGCTCAATATTAGAGCTCTTTATCCATTACTTTGGGCAGGGTTGGCTCTGTCACCCAGTCAACTGATCTTGACTTCTCAGCAGATGTACCTGTATATTACACATATTTGTTATCTCATTCATACTTTACGTTTCTAGGCAAACACCTAGAACGGTTAGCAGTCTCCCAAGCTGGGATGTTGGCTTACAATCTTTTGGAAATAGTCCCCCCCCCCCCCCCCCCCCCCCCCCCCCCCCCCCGATCATTGATGACAGGAGGCAGTCGGCCTTTGGATTTGATGAAGGATCCTGTCACTTGTCCTGGTTTTTCCTGTTATGGTGATCACCAGGTGAATTGAAGGCCACTGGGCTGTTAGTCACTTGGTCCTTATCCAAGTCCATGAGCAGGATGTAAACTAATCAGGATTATGTTAAACAAAAGAAAGAAAAAGAAGATAATTATTTGGGTGCAGTCTGTTCTAGGGAGAAGCCAAAAGCCAACCCATGAGATTGATTCTGTTTGTTCATTCATGCAGACCGATGCTGGATAATGTGTTACTTGGGGGCAAATGTCATTATTACGGGAGGATGCCTCTATTCTTTAAATAGTACCATGGTCAGTACCTTTGGTGGGCAAGAGTTGGGTGTGAAGTATTCCTATGGAGTACTGACAGGACTAATGTAAGTGAGCAAGGGCATGTTCTGTAAGGATGCTGAACTGAGTGCAAGTATACCTGAGAACTGGACTCTAGATTTGGGATAAAAACAGTTACATTGAATAAGTTGATATCAAATTAGTTAAACTGTATCTCTTCTTTGAGCTATCTACTAACAACATTTCTGGCCTAGGATCTGATTTAGTGAACTGGATGTAATATTCATTTTGTTTTCTCTTGCCTTTTCTTTGGGAATACAGTTGTGGATTATTTATGGCTACACAAAGGTGTAGAATTTATGGCCAGAAATAATGGAGAGAAAGTCAGTTGCACGTCATTCCAAGAAAATGAATTTAGGGCTTTTGCAGACTGTTAGAAATAGTACAAATTGAGTCCACTTTAAGAGTTAGGGTTAGGGAATCATGGGAACTGTATTTTATTGTGGCACCAAAGCTCTCTGACAGAGAAGGCTCAATCTCCCAGAAAAAAACCCCAATTCCCAGGATTCCCTAGCACTAACCCTAACCCTTAAAGTGGACTCAGTTTGCACTATTTCTGGCAGTCTGCAAAGGCCCTTAGTAGAGGTCTGTGGTGCTGGGAATACCCCAAAGAGTACTAGTTCACTTCTGCATATGGCTGGCAAGTTGAGTTTATTTCCAAAATTACAGGGCTGTCTGCTCTTTCTCTTGGTCTAATTTAAATGTGTTTAATTTGACTTAACATTGTTTAGCCTAAGTCTTCTGTTAAGAGCTGCATCAGGACATAATTTGGAGTTATTTTTCTTATTCAAAATTGGTAACAGATTGGGCAGAAGAGAAAAGAGAGGCGCATTTGTACCTTCTTGGATTTCTGATTAACTCATATGTACATTCTTCTAATACTAGTTACTGGTGCAGCACAGCATTGTACATAGAAGCAGAGAAGATTTGCAGCAACCCATAAACTGTCTTTCTTCCCAGTAAAGGCCATTTCACATAACTGAGTTCATGCACAGATTGGCTTTACAAATAAGTCTATAAATGCCAGGAGTCATCAAATATTTTTACAAACACAAATCCCTGTATGAATCATTTGTGATGAAAGAGGAGGAGGAACTTCCCTACCTTGTTGACTTGTAAGCAACTAGGCATGTGGTTATTTTCAAGTGCTGTAAAGTGGCAAATGTTGATAACAGTACACAATTACACAGTACACCTTTTCTTACTATTTTAACTGCCATGGCAACATGCTGTGTAATTCTGGGATTTGTGTTTGGTGAGGCACTAGAGGTTTTTTTGGCAGAGAAGTCTAAATGTTTTGTGAAATTACAAAGTTTGCATTCTATAGAATGGGGCCAGAGTAAAGTAGTATCAAAGTGCTTTGTTTGTAGTATGAAAGAGACCCAGGCCATGTTGCTTTAGCACTTTTTTTGAGCTGGTAACATGGGAACAGTGGGCCTTTACAGACTGCCAGAAATAATGCAGCTTGAGGCCCCTTTAACTGTACTGGCTCAGTGCTAAGGAATCATGGGAACTGTAGTTTATTGTGGCACCAGAGCTCTCTGACAGAGAAGGCTCAATGTCCCTGGAAAAAACAACAATTCCCATGATTCCCTAGCACTGAGCCAGGACAATTAAATTGGCCTCAAGCCTCATTATTTCTGGCAGTTTATAAAGGCCCAATGTTACCTAAAATGGATCATTGATGGCCTGGTAATGTGTTACATCAATGACTTAACTTCCTTCCGGGTGTATAGACGTTGGCAATCTACTGTGCCTGAGACAACTGGTCCTCTTTCCAGTGGTGTAAAACATAAAATGTCAGGTAACTCCCATTGCTCACCTTCTGTTTTCCTGCAGTTTGAAACAGATGTGAAATGTCAATTAAGTCACTACAGATACTTCCAATGCAGTTTCCTCTGGTGCTTTACAATGTAGGCTAAAGTAAACACATGCCAACTTATATCTACATTTTTCTCTTGAAGTGGTAATTCAGAATTTCATATGCCATATATCTGTTGGACATTTTTACCTTTCTGTGTCATATGAACAAACACATTAATAATCTATTTTATGTTCTTTTTGTTGAAAGATTAGTTAAATTGAATGGAGACTATCATCTCCTAATTACAGAGCTGTCCCCACTGTTCCAGGGAAAAATGTTTACCATAGAATTGGTTTGTAAGTAATCACTTGCCTGGTAGTCTGTAGTGAGTAAGGTACATCTTCTGGACAACTGGGGAATAAATATTTGCAAGTGATGAGACAGTTCCCTCCCCCTTGTAGACTGTTTTTGTGCCACAAATGACTAAGGCACAGAAGGCATCTCTGAACAGACTGAGAAGATGGGATTACGAGCTCAGAGACGTAGTCATGTTAGGGCTTGCCTACACTAGGAAAAAAATGCAGAACTCACCCTGAAGCAGGTGCTAGCATTCCTCACAACATAGGGCTACTTCTGGGGAGATACTGCAGTCTTGACCCTTAACTTGACTTTGCTCTGAACTAAGAAAGCTGGGGAAAAGCCTGGTGTTTCCTAGAAACTCTGGAGCAGGGGTAGGCCACCTTTCCCCTTTAAGGGCCGAGGGACTTCAGCTCCCAGAAGCCTCAGCCATGTTGGCCAATAGTCCCGTGTTGGCCAATAGCTCCTGGGATTCTGGGAGCTGAAGTCCCTCGGCCCTTAAAGGGGAAAGGTTGCCTACCCCTGCTCTGGAGTGATCTTGGGTTCTTTGGCTGGTGGACAGCTGGATCAGGTCTGATTTGACCGACTCCGTTGTCTACATGCCAAGAGCTGGGCCATCCCCCTTCCCAATTCTGAGTTGCGCAGGAAAAGAGAGTGACTGACCTGTTTTCACTTTTAAAATCTAACTGTAATCCAGTACAAAATCATTTGTACTTAAGTCTGCTGAAAGTTTGCGAGCTTCTGTATGTTTTAGTTGATTCATATATGAATGAGAAAAGAGATCATCCAAGATGCATGAAATTATGATATAATCAGCCTAGGATAGGTCCAAAACAGAAATAACCCAGTTTGAGACCAGTTTAACTGCCCTAGCTCAGTGCTAGGGAATCCTGGGAATTGTAGTCTATTTTGGCACCAGAGTGCTCTGACAGAGAAGGTTAAAGGTCTCACAAAACTATAGTTCCCAGAATTCCCCAGAATTGAGCCCGGGCAGTTAAAGCGGTCTCTAACTGGATTGTTTCTGCAGTGTGTTTTGGAACATACGGTAGTTACATTAAAACGTCATGGTACTGTAAAGCAAAGCATGTGCCTTCAAATTGACTCTGACCTATGGGGAGTCTCATAGGTTCCCCCCCCCCCCTTTTCAGGATTTATTGAGAGGAGGTATGCCATTGCCTTCAGCTCAGGCTAAGGGTGGGTGACTTGGCCAAGGTAACCTTGTGAATTCAAACTTGGTCTCCTGGAGTTTTAGTGCAAGACTTTAACTACTGCTCCATATTGACTCTCAAATTAAGTTATCATTAGGCATCCCTATAAAGTGACATGTTTCCTGTTTCAGAAACTGCTTGGGATCATTAAATCCCAGTCAGGGAATACTTTATTCTAAATACATCTTAGTGTTGGTCTGGAGATTGAACATGTTAGAGGGAGCAAAAAGATGCCAACATGATTGTTTTTTTCTTTCTTTCTGAACTTCCTTTATCAAAAGTCTATAAAGTAAGGGTTTGCTCTTACCATAGAAATCTCAAATATCTTAATCATAATACACTTTTTCCCAGAGACAGCATTCTGTGCTTGCATAATTTAGATAGCTGCATAGAGAAAGGATTCAAAAAACATGACCAGAATACTAGTGCATTTTGTTTCAGGGCTGTCTGACAGAATCCGGTGTAAAAAACTGTTCTGGAGTCTGCCTGCTTAACCCATGCCATTGTTAGAAAGTGCATGGAGACCAAGGTGCTTCTCTTTAATGAGATGCCGGCTTAAGAAATGCATCCTCTTTTAGGAGCATAGCGACCTCTCTTGTGTTTCTCATGGGACTGAAATTAATTATGGGATGTAACTAGCCTGATATAGGGACAGCATAATGATACGAATTTGCATTGTCCCTGCTATTATCTTTGCCCTGATGCTGTATATGATTTGATAGGAGAATTTTCATATTGATAACAAAATAGAATATATTGATTAATAAAATGTGGGTTCCAAAATACCAATTTGTGTGTCACAGGACACATCAGTGTACACCAGACAAAATATTTTCTCTGTGAAATGTGCGGCTGCCCTGTCATGAATTAAATTTGGTGATGTTACAAAGTGGATTTAGCCCACAAGAAGAATCCCATTTTATTCTCTTGACTGAATCATTCGCAGTCAGAGAAACCCATAAATAAACAAAAATACTAAGTATAAATGACAGAACAGACATCAGGAATGAAAAACATGTAGTTCTTCAGATGCTGGATTCCAGTTGCCAAGTGAGGGATGCTCACCATTAGATATTCTGTCTAGTACTGATGAAATTTTCAGTCAAACAATATCTGGAGGGCTAATGATATACATAAATGTACAAGTGTTTGGATGTGCATTTGGGGGGATAGGTGTGATTAGGGTTTCTGTGTTTGTATGTGTTCCTGTACATACCTGTCCGAGGTTAACTCAGAAGTAAGCCTTGCTAAGTTTAATAGGACATACTCTTTAATAAGTGTTGTTAGCTTTGCAGATGTTTTGCTTCCCAAGTACAACACTGTGGCTTCAGACACTTCACCTTGTAGCCAATCTATTCTGCTTTTTGCCATGAATAGCAAACCACAGGGAACCAATACATGAATGAACTGAGAAAAAAGGGGGGAAAACAGCAAGGGAATAATTGTGCAAGATTCTTTGCAAGAATGCCATGCAAGATTCTTTGCAAGATTTATTCAGAGGAGTTTTTCCATGGCCTTTTCTAAGCCTGAGAGAATGTGACTTGCCCAAGGTCACCCAGTTGGGTTTCATGGATAAGCAGGGATTTGAACTCTTTGTCTTATGGAGTCTTAGCCTAGTACTCACACCATTATTCCACCCTGGCTGTCTAAAACAGAACAACACTGGATGTGTTTTCGCTCTTTTGCAAACAAATTTCCAAATTTAAATTTCCAAATTTAAATCCTGCATTATAATATAGTGTACTTTTTTAAATTCTCTCTTCTAGTTGCTTCCTTGCTGCTTCCCTCTCCCTCTTTTTTGTTTCAGTTCATTCATGTATTGGTTTCCTGTGGTTTGCTATTCATGGCAAAAGGCAGAAAAGGTTGGTTACAAGGTGAAGTGTCATAAGTAGTGTTGTACTTGGGCAGCAAGATATTAGGATACTGTACAAGTGCAAGATCTTCAGATGAATTATTTTGGGGGAGATATCTCTCTTGAGGAGATAATCTCTCTTGGGGAGATATCTCTCTCCAAGTTTAAAAGAATTAGTGGAATGCCAAGACACTGATTCTTAGTTATGTGAAGAAAAATTTTGTTTGGCTAGTCAGAATATAGTCATGCGTAAGCCAGAAATTTGTAGCTCTGGGCATAAGTGTGAAACCTAATCCAAATAGTATGAGCAATACTACAAATTTCAGTTTTTCTCTGTTTAGCTGTTATTTCTGTCAACAATAAATTTCATATTGATGCTGAACAAGAACTTGCTCTTAGTGCTTCTTACTCTTCTTGGTCACTAGAAATAAACTATATTTTGCTTAGCAGTGGGCCATCTGTACTGGGCCCTTGCCAACCTTATTGCTTTTTTAACAAGATAGTCCTTGTATATTGTCAGTGTGAGTCTTTGTGAGTGTCTTGTTCAACAGAGGTCTCCACTCCTTTGTGTGTACGCTAAATGATATTGCTTGTGGAAGTAAGGTTATTGTTAACTTGCACTCTGCCGTAGTAAGTAAAGTTACAGTATAGTTAGAGCTTTGCTTTTGCCTTTTTGTGAACTAAAGTTACTATATTTCAAGCTCAGCAGGGTGCCATTTTCAAGGCATGGAGTGTCCATGGAAGCAGGCAATTTATGCCATGTTTTCTTAAGTTTGTTATGCTGGTCTGTGCTGCATGACTGCTTTGAGCTGTGGAGTGTGGTTCTATAAATTTACCACAATTTAAGGTTATTTCTTTTAAACAGACAAAGGGACCTTTACAGACTACCAGAAATAATGCAGCTTGAGGCCCCTTTAACTGTCCTGGCTCTGTGCTAAGGAATCATGGGAACTGTAGTTTATTGTGGAACCAGAGCTCTCTGACAGAGAAGGCTCAATGTCCCAGAAAAAAAACTACAATTCCCATGATTTCCTAGCACTGAGCCAGGACAGTTAAAGTGGCCTTAAGCTGCATTATTTCTGGCAGTCTGTAAAGGGCCAAAGGACTGTCTTCCAGAGCAGAAAATGCCGAAATTACCTGGTAGTTATAATACAACTCACAATTATAATGTGTAAAAACTTAAGCAGAGGGTGGATTTAAAGCTGAGGTGGCTATTTCCTCTCCATCTCCTCCATTGCTATGTTGTCAGGTGTCTTTTAACAGTGTTATACAGTGATTATGATGTGTAGACTCTCATGATTAAGAAGCTTTCCTATCTGATCCACTTAAAAAACTTTTCCAGGGAGGTTTATAGAAAAGAATCAGGAAAAAAATATAATAATGTAGTCAAACCAATAAAAGCGTAAAGCAGCAGATAAAGAGTAGCATAGAACCATCCCTTGGGAATAAAATCTCACCTCCAAAAAAGCCTGGGAAAAGTTTAAAAATGTATTTTTCTGGTAACAAAGTGACACGCTTGCAGGTACTAGAGAAGCCTTCCTGGAGATCTTGTTCTACAGACAGGGTGCCACTAACAAGAAAGTCCTTTCCTTGATCATATCTCAGGGGTCGGCAACCTTTTTGAGCCGGGGGCCGGGTTGCTGTCCCTCAGACAATTGGGGGGCCAAAGCACCAAAAATAAATAAATAAATAAAAATTAAAATTAACATAAAAAATATGCATGCACACTCTCTCAGCCCCAGAAAAGCCATGGCAAAACCCCTGTGGAGATTTTGCCAAGGAAACCCCAAGAACAAGTAATAACAATAATAATCAATATCATCATGGCGGGCGGTGGCAGCGGCGGCGGCAGGACCAGCCTGGGGCCGGTCCAAAGGCCTTGGCGGGCCGCATCCGGCCCCCAGGGCCTTGGGTTGTCTGCCCCTGTCATATCTGCTGTAACTCCGATGGCACTGTAAGAAAGCCTCCAAAGATTCATGTGCAAGGGCAGGTTCATGTGAAAACTGGTGATTTTTCAAATACCCAGCCCCAACCTTTGAAGAGTTTATTTAAAGATGGAGAGCTTGTGGCCTCCAAATGGTTGTTGGACTTCTGTTCCTCTCACCCAATCCAAAATGATCAAGGATGATGGGAGTTGCTGTTTTACCACATTTTAAGGGCTATGAGATCCTCACCCTTTTAAGAAAGATAATCCTTCTTTGGTATGTTTGTATGTGTATGTATATATAAAACATTCAGTTTTTCAGATGGAGGGGTTACTGTAAGCTGTGGCTTTACATTAAAAAAAACAGAAGGCTGATGAAGGCCTTTACCTACTAGCTTTGTATTTGTAGGAAGGAGGAGAACATTAAAAAATGATCACCAGCCTGTAGCCTAAAGCAATACAGACCAGGAAAACTGTTTGCACACGATTCTACTAAATGTATAAACATAGACAGTAGCATTGGACTTGGAACACATCAAATTGTATATGTGTTCGGCAGTAATATTTTTAAATAATCACTGTGTAAGACAGCTCCTTGCACATAGCATATTACTATACAAAGAAATAGGGATTCTTTCTTTTTATGCTAATATATTGTGACTGACATAATAGTTTACTGCTTTAAGGGTGTTTAATACTTGAGAATGAGCTTACAAGACTATATGCAGAGGAAAGGAGGAATGATTTTGTGTAAGATTTGGTTGGTTTGCAATGGTGTTGCCTTTGGTGTAATGCCACTGATCTTCAGTGGCTTCACCAATTCTTAGAAGACAGGGCAGATTACAGTGTGGGGATGTGGTGGGATTGGAAAAGTGTAGTTGCTGTGCAGTGGTAGCCTCCCATAGCCATTTTGGTGGCCCATGGACCCACCTAGATTCCCTGTTGCCCTCTGCTCTGAATAAAATTTCTACTGCAAAAATGGGCAGTAAAATTGGAGTTTCTACTCTAAAGGCTTCAGTGACTTATGCCTTTGTCTTCAGGATAAGAGGAATTCCTTCCCAGCTGAAAGAGTATAAAAATGAAAGTGGGCATCTGGCTATTTTTAGTTTGAAGGGTGTAGGTGATTTAGCCTCCAGATCTGAAGTTCTCCGTGCCTACTATAGTACTGTGTATCTTAAATGAACCTGATTGTGGGACAGATAACAGATTACATCTTTTTGTAAGAAGTATGAACACCATGTCTAAATTTACTAGAAGTTTAATTCTCCATCACATAAAATAATTAGAGTATATATTATTCTGCTACGAGGCATCTTATCAGTGCAAAATTATATGATGTATTCATATTCTATAACTGTAGTTTAGTGATCTTTTCCTTGTTTTAAAATCGAGTTTGGAATAGCACAGTTAATGGCATGGAAAAAGGGGAGAGTTTTCCTGCTATGAATTTTAAGCTTAGGATGGGTGGGTGGGAAGATGCTGAGTCACAGTTTGGGGAGAAAGGTATATTTATTTATTTAAAGTATATGCCACCTTTCTCCTAAATAGAACCCTTTATGCAAAAGATACATAAAAACAGCACAATTTTAAAATATTATGATGGTAATTATGTTATCCAGTGGCATATTTTCAGTTCATTCAAAGCTGTAGTGAACTCCACAAGCCTGGTTAGTAGTTGCCATGAATAGCATGTGTACTAGAAACTCAGATTGCCATGGGAAATGTTTTTGAAACTAGAAAGTTGAATAACATTGTATGTAGTAAGGTACTGTTTGATTCTACCATGCCAGCATAGAACACAATTCAAGAATCATGAAGAATGGGCTCCTGCCAAGGGAATGAGGATGTTTGTACCTTATTTTTTGGCGTGTAAGACTACTTTTTAACCTGCAAAATCTGGGGTTAAAGTGGGGGGGTCGTCTTATACGCCGGGTATAAGGAGGTTCATGATAGGTTTGCCTTAGTGTCATCATCGGTTGGAAATGACTTGAAGGTGCACAGCAACAACAACAACAGTTTTGGAAGTCATACTCTTCCCAAACTCTATATTTTAACTGGAAAAGTGGGGGGTCGTCTTATACGCCGGAAAATACAGTAATTATTGTCCATGCCAACCGTGGGATGTGAAGTTAGCTGTTTCAGGCTGAAGCAGAAGTTGACAAGTACCAGGTGGACTGAAGGGCTTTGTGAAACATTTTGCAGAGGAAAATGGTAATTGAATTTAACACTGAAGGTGGTGGACTCTTATTCCTTACCAGCATCCTTCATCAGTTACCTTGGTAGCTTCTGCCCTTAGGCTGTTGTTGTATGGGTAGAGATGTGGAAAGGATAATAAGTTGTGACTATTTTTATATATAGCCTGTTGTGAAGATGTGTAATCTGTACTTTTGGTCTTGCTTTGAGTATTTTTTGATTGATTGCATTTACCTGTTAGATTACTTTTGACTTCTAAAGAAGCAGTGTCTTTCAGGGTGCTGCTGGATATCACATATTTCACAACCTGTGTTTGCTGTCTAGTTTTGGTGAATGATCATTTGATTTGGCAATTACACTGGCGACTGTTGTTTTGAAGTACCATTCTGGGTGTTTTTCCTGTTTTGTAAAACTGAGGCAGAAGTATGTGTGTGTGTATTTGCAGAAGAGGTGTTCTCCCTCTCAGAGTTCCTTTGATTTATTCATACTCGGTCCCAAGAGTACCCACAGGTTTTGAATGGTCAGAGTAAATAAAATATGCCCCTCAAGTCATTTGGCAAATGAAAGTTTCATTTAGTAAAAGGTTTGGTGAATGAAATCAGGAAGCTAGGGCAGGCCCTGGGATTTTTGGTTGTTTTTTTTTTTAAATAATCTTGATTACTACTTAACTCTTGGGCGACAAAACCAGTGTTGGTGTCACTGGCATTATTTGCTGTCACACAAATGCTCAAAATCCTACCATAGAAAGAGGAATGTTCTTATACACCCAGTAGCTTGGCTGCAGTGATGGTAAAAGTAATTGGTACACTTCATTTTGTCAAGAAAGGCTAAAAAATGAACTGCTTGCTTCAAAAAACCAACAAAAAACCCTAGGCTCTCCATCTGACCTAAGTGCTTGTAAGGCAGGGGAAAGTGCAGTCTGAGCCTCATACAGCTTCTAGACTCCTTTTTTTTGAAGCCCTTGGTGTCCCAAGGGCATGTCTGCAAGCTCAAAAATTGCCCCAAGGGGACCCAACTCTCCTGAATAGTACCCACTTGTAACTGTTGAATGCAGCCATAACAGTAAAACCTTTCCCACAAATAATAGGAATTACTTATTCGAGAATGTGTATGGGGAGTATTTCATGGGAGACAGTTCATGGACAAAGCTGTATTGCTTTATCTGGATCACTGTACATGTTGCTATGGAAGCATTTTAGAAAATTCTTCACAATGTGTTATAGCATGGAATGTTATTAGAGAAGAGGGAAAATGGTGTAATACTTTCTTCTCTGGAAGAATAGGTTTGCAGCTTCAACTGATACTAGATCTGGCCCTTTAATTTATCTTGGCCTTTTAATTTGGATGTTTTTAGTTCAGTCTGTTGCATGTAGCGCTTTTCACCAGCTTGGACTGGTGTTCCAGCTATGACAATTCCTAGACAGAGAAAAATGGACCCAGGGACATGTGTTCATGCTAGGGCAACATCCAGGTTAAATACATTATTTGTGGGCTACATTAGAAGACTGATCAGAAACTAGAATTGGTTCAGAACATTGCAGCTACATTATTAACTGGAATATTATAGTTTGAATATTGTTAAAAGGTCTACAATATTCTAGAATTATTCTAGGCACAATTCAAAATTTGGGTTGTGACCTTTTAAAGTCTGACGTGGCCTGGGACTAGGGAAGTAAAGGATTGTGTTTTATTGTATGAATCTCCCAGACCTTTGAGAACTGTTTTAAGATATGAAACTCTGAGCTTAAGAAATCAGATGACCAGTAACTTAGAGGGCCATTTCAGTGTTGGCACTTAGCTTCAGAAGAGCCTTTCTAGAGATATTTGGGAGGTGGCTTTATTATTATTTTATTATTTGGAAGAGGTTTTAATTGAACTGCTTCTAGTGCCCTTTACTGGATTAATGTGTATTTACTGTATTATTTTACTGATTTTTGTCTGATGCTTGTTCATTGTATTAATGATTGTGGTTTTGTTGTTTTACTCTGTAATATATTATGATACTGTAAGCTACTTTATAGATCCTTAAAAAGCAGTGGTATGTTATTAATATAAATAAATCTAGGGGAGATCTTACAACAGTTTTACGAATATAGCTGACTGTTTTGTGAGCAGCATAAAGAGTAATAGATGCATTTTTAATTTATCTGCTAAGGCTTGGGGCTTTATCAGTCCCTTTATGAGTTCTCAATGTTACTACGTTCCATGGAGTTTAGGGTGCATTGCTTACTCAGATGAATGAGTGGATTTGCCAGTCGTTGTATGCCCTACCCCTATTTTTTCTTACTGGTCCTATCTTGCCAGAGTCTGGCATGGTGGTATTTGGTTACATCCCTTTTTAATATATTCCTTTTTTCAGGTGAGAATGCTGTTGGAGCACAGTTCTGGACCAGATGGTCCAGTGGTTTGACTCTGTATAAGGCAGATTCATTTGTTCATATGCTCCTAGAGTCCCCAGGGCACAGCATATGTATGCTTAACACTCTTTTATGCTTTTTCATTTAAGTTATAAGATGTATACCATCAGTGTTTAAGAAGAGGTAAGTTGCTGCAGAAACAACTTCTCATTTTAGTAGTTTTATTGTGGAATTGAGGTAAAGTGGATTTGCTGGTTTTCAGTTCAATTGGAAGTGACATTTATTAATGGAAAACTAATGGCAAAACACCTGGGCATTCCTTGAATAAGAAATCTGGCTCTCCAGGCATTGAATTTGCCACTCCTGAATTGGTGAAAGAGTGAAGATATTAGGCAGCTGTATATCAGTTGTAGTTAATGTATGATTTTAAGAGTGGTGGAGCTAGCTATCTTGCACTCAGTTTTGAGAGTGAATAATATATTGGAATTTCTGACAGTTCTGTGGCGCTGCTGGTACAGTGTTAAGCAGCAGGGTGCTTAAATATTCCTTTTGTGGTTTCTCATGGTGTCCCTCACGTTGAAGCAGACTGCCTTGTTAAAGGAAGCGCAAGAATGCTAATGCAGAATGCAGCCTTGAGGCTTCCCATATGCTCTTAAAATACACAAGCATCTGTATAATTATACAAGTCTAACTTTCGTGATGCTTAGCCTAGTATAGGCAATAGTATATTTCAGGCTGTAAATGAAACTTGTAGAGCAATTTTGTGGTGCAATGTGGACTGTCATGTTTGAATGGAATATATTGCCAGCCTCTTTGTAAACCCTCCCTCCCGTTAGCTTTTCATTCTCTTCGTTTGCAATTCATCCTGTTTTCCCCCCTCCTTTTTAGGAAACATGCCTTGAATTGCCACCGAATGAAACCTGCTCTCTTCAGCGTTCTATGCGATATTAAAGAAAAAACAGGTATGTTGTCATTTTGATCCAAAATTTGTTTCTGAAAACTGACTCCAGGGCAGCCGAGAATGGTCTTTAGGTGCTTTCTTAACTTGATAATTAAAAGACATTTGTAATTCTCCAGTCACTTAGGCTGGCATCATGAGACCTGGCCTGCACCCCAGCAAAGAATGACTACTGAAGTCCCCTTGCCTTCATTAGAATGTTAGTGGCTTAAAGCATTGGATGTGTTCATATGTCATGGTAAGCCATGTTTTACCTTAAACATGGTTTGTTGCTTAAGCCATCATATGCATGATAACAAGCAAAGAAAGTGTGACTTGTGCCCCTATTTCTGCTTTTTTTCCTCTTCTTTTTGTCAGTTCCTGTTTCAGTATAAGCAGCTGGGAAAACAAGCCAGGGACAAACATCAGTTGCAGGTTTAGAAATGACAACAAGCTATGGTGTAAACAAACTAGAGGTTGTAAGCCAGCCAGCAAACTGTACTGTATTTTCAGATTGCAGTTTGCGCTTGGTTAACATATCATGCCTTATGACCAGAGGTGGGTTCACACAACATAACAGTTTCAACCAACCACACCATGGCTTGTTGTGAAGTGCAAACATGGTGTCTGTATGGGATTGCCATAGAATCACAGAGTTGGAAGGGCCTTGTGGGCCATTGAATCCAACCTCCTACTCAGTGCAGGATATCCAGAATCTCACGTGAGTTGGTTAAAAAACTGAGAACAGCCAGCCCTCCATATCCACAGATTCTGTATCTGTGGATTCAATCATCTACCATTTAAAAATATTCAGTAATAAAAAAACCCCTTGATTTTGCCATTTTATATAAGGGATGCCATTTTTTTTTACACCATTGAATATGGTAGTACTTAAGCATCTATGGATTTTGCTACCCACGGGGTATCTTGGTACCAAACCCTCAGTGGGTACCAAGGGCCCACAGTAGTTCCAGGCGCCAATGTAGAGTATTTGTAAACCCACTCACCCACCCCCAGTACTGAAGAAACCAAGATAGCTGTTGGGTTGAGTAATCCTTTAAAACATTTGTCACAACACTTCATGCACTGAGTACTTTTCTGATGAACAAATAACCTGTGGGCTGATAGGAACTTGCCTTTCTCCATGCTTACATCCCACCTCAAAGAATGGTTTTTGCTTGAGGTTGCCCATTACTGTGCAAACACTGTTCAGCCACTTTTTAGTATTTTTCCCCTGCCTTGTTAACACTCTTTTTTGTATTTGTTCTCTTCAGTTGATTGAATTTGGATTCTATGCAAGAAGGTTGTTATATGTGAAACTAATCTAATAGTACACAAACCTCTTTTTTATGGGACAAGCAACTTGTTGACACTGAAGGCCACAGTGGAAATGTCTTGCTCTAGAGAACCGTGGTTAATTTGTATGATTTAATTTCTGCATAATGAAATGTAATTTGCATAACATTCATATTAACATAATCAACATGATAATGGCAGGTGTTGTGTTTTATGTTGTGTCTGGCATGCCACCCTTCAGCAAACTCAGGTGCCATGACATAAAGATCTGAGAACAGCAGATAATGTTGTCATTTTGGACTGGAGAGCAGTCTTCTGAAATTCATGTGAATGGCACATCTCTCACACTCTTCTTTGCCTTTTCAGTTAATAATTTATACATCTTAGCAAAGAGGTACAAAAGATTTTCAAATCTGCCACTGTATGCCAGTATTCACCTAGAGGAAATTATAGTTTGTCCCAAGCAAGTGGCTACTTGTAGGACTGTGGCAGATGGCTGCATTGCCTTCTAGCCATATGAGAATAACATCTGAATGGTGTAAATCAGGGGTAGGCAACCTTTCCCCTTTAAGGGCCGAGGGACTTCAGCTCCCAGAAGCCTCAGCCATGTTGTCCAATAGCTCCTGGGATTCTGGGAGCTGAAGTCCCTTGGCCCTTAAAGGGGAAAGGTTACCTACCCCTGGTGTAAATCGAATGCCTAGGAAGACAAGGCTCTTGTGCATGTAATAGATATGTAGTAGAGGGGGTGTCTGAAGGTGTAACCTATCATGGAGACATGAGAAAAGGCTTTCTACTCAACCTTCGAAGGCATAGCTACTAGCCCTGCTGGCTGGGGTGACAGGAGTTGTGGTCCAACTTGACTATAGGGTATCAGAGGACTGGCTTAGAATGAACACATGGTACTCTTATTTGAATACACATCTGTCATGTTTTTCTAATGTTTTAGTTCTTTTCTTGTGGGATACCCTTCTGCATAAGCTTCACTGATGTGAACAAGAATTACCCATGAGTACGCTTGTATTTTTGCCCAGTACCTGTTATATCTGTGGAATTTGCATAGGACGGTGGTGAGGTAGATTACTGTATGTTTCATGGGTTAGATACCTTTGCCACTCTGAAATCAGTGCCTTACTGTGTTTCCTGATAGGGCCCCATCACTGTAAGTGTGATTTCAGATCTGTCATTATTACTCCTGGCATCATTTCTCCTCACTACAACTGTTAATAAGCATTTTTTCTGTTTGACATGCTTTTTCCACATAAGTACATAAGGCCTTTTCAAATGAATTTGGGGATGCCAAGCATTTTTTTAAAAGTGTTGCAGAACATGTTGGCTTTTTGGATTTAGTTTTTCACTTAGAGGAGGGTTGTATAGGAAAATTAGTAAGAATTGTCAGGCAGAGTCAAGCTCTGGCCAGTATAGCTGAACCCCCCAATTTACCCCCCCCCCCATTTTTGTCTAATTGCTGTGAGGACGTGTTCCCTCCTATAGTTTTAGCATAGTAACATCAGATGACAACCAGTTATGTTGGATTGTTAGTAAAAAAAATATAATAACCATGAGAAATCATTATTAGCAGTTCAAAGTACATTATATACATTACCTCATTAATATTTACTTACAACAGTGTTAGCCAGTATTATTCTTAGCTTGCTATAGCAAAGGCTAAGGGAGAGTAGTTTGCCCTGAGGTGGCTAACTCATAGCTAAGGTGAGATTTGAGCAAACAAGTTGTCAGCTGACAGTTCATTTTCTTCAGCTAGTGGTGAGCGAATCTTTTTCAGAGAATTGAGAACAGTGACTTAATTCCAACGGTATGCACATTCATTCCTTCTATTATATCAGCTTGCAGGTTTTAGTTTTTAAAACTCTGTTTGACCAGCAAAGAAAAATAGTCCATACACTGTAAAACAAACCAACCAACTTGTCTCTACCATATCCCTTTCTTTTCTATAAAAATCTACTGTTTGTCCCTCACCATGGGCACAATGCTACATTAGCTCTCTGTAACCTATTCGTAGCAGGACTGTATTACTGATGCTCAGGAATCACTAGTTGCTGTAAGGTTTTACTGTCCAGATCTCCTCCTTTCTTTGATACAAAATTCAGACAGGTAGTTATGCTTGTCTTGCACAACTGAATGACTAGGGAGGGACCTGGCCAAAAAAAAAAAAAAATCTGGTGACTTTCCTTTTTTTTGAAGTCTCTCCACAGTGTATGAGCATGTTAGTGACAACATCAGAAGTTTGGGATGGGGACGACGACAATATTTGGCTTCCAGAATCCTCAGTGGACTCAGGAAAATCCACAGAGCTTGTATCGGGCCCAAAATTCTGGGAGGAAAAAAGCTCATATCAGAACTGGAAGTCTGGCTAATTCTGTTTTTTAAAAAAATCAAAGGGGGAGGGGGAAGCTGGGGGATTCTGGAAGTATCCAGGCCTTGGGAAGGTTGTGTGCAGCTTTCAGGTTGCATTTTGTCCATTCCTGGGAAGGTATACGGAATCATACGCCTTTCTGAGTTGAAGGGCCAGCACTGGATACATTGATTTTCCTAAGTTTTCCCAAGCAATCTGAGCAACCTGAGCATGCTTTAAATTTAATGAGAGCGTTATGGGCAGCATAGTCTATTTTCTTATGATAGCAGTTGCTCTTTATGACAGAATAGTAATGCAGAACTAGGAGAATGCTGTCTGCTATCTTTTACTGGGTTCTTTCTCTTTTTCTGTAGCTGAAAGGGCATAGCTTCAACAGCTCTACTTAATGAAATGTGTTTCTTGATAGGATTTGCCTCTCAGGGTGTATAGTTTGCTGTTTTAAAAATGTACAAGTTGAAATTCATTTTAACTTGAACATATTTGTACCAAGGGATTGCAGCCCCATAGTTACACAGGATTTGTTTAGGTCTCATAGGTTTTTGAATGTCTGATGGCCTGTCTGTTTCTTATTTAAATTATGGGGAGCAGATGTTACCGCTTCAAGCAAACAAAGACCTGGTCATACTGTAGTACTAAGGTGGAGGCTCTGTTTTAACATTTAGGGTGCAAGCTTGTTCTCAACTCTGAATCATTTTAAAGTATTTAGCCTTCTGTTTGTGCTATTCTCTGTACACCACCCCCAACCCATTCTTTTGTTGAGGTGCCAGCATGCTTTCCGTAGCCCTTGATAAACAATGGGAAAACAGCTAGAATGTGTATTCTTTTGTCGTTCAGTGCATTTGGTCAAATTTATGTATATGTTCAGAGCCATCTCTTTGGAGATGGTGTGAAAACAGGTCAGGGTCAAAACATTATCAGAAAGTGTTGTAAGCGTATTCCTTAACTACAATAGTCCTAGAATTCAAAGATATAGCTGTGTTAGTTGTGGAATCAGTATGTAGAGAGATCTTATAGCACCTTTGAGGCAAACTGAAAGAAAGAAGTTGGCAGCGTGAGCTTTCCTAGACTTAAGTCTACTTCTTCAGATGTATTAGTCCTACTTTTTGTAAGCAATATTGAGAAAGCAGTGTGCAGGAAGCAGAAGATGGTGCTAGACAGATATGGCAAGTGGTGGTAGGAGATACTTGTAAGGGAATCAGGGTGCTTAGCAAAATATATTTCTGGGCCCTGAAACACTACCTGATAACCCAGTGGCCTTGGTAGAACAAATGATGACCATCCCTGATATAAACCTTCTGTATGCACAACACAGATGTGGTTGAATGCATACATGTAGTAGAGAAAGAGGTAGGTTATCTGATGTCTTCTGCACCTCTCATTATACATGATCATGGCCCATGCACACTGGGGCTGATGAGAGGTGTAGTCTGAAGCATCTGAAATGCCCCTGTTTATCCAGACCTGTACTAGAGAAAGGGATCGAAAAGAGATGGGGGAAAATAGTGGTGCAACACTACCTTTGGAATTGCTTTTACCACTGTAGGTAGATGTCCACATTTTGTCCATGCAAATAATAATAATAATAATAATAATAATAATAATAATAATAATAATAATAATAATAATAATAATAATTATTATTATTATTATTTATATCCCGCCCCTTTGAGATCAATTGGGGCGGCTAACAACAATAAAATATAACAAACAAAGGTAAAATCTGAATCCCCCACCTTAAAAAGTTATTAAATCCGTTACAAAATTAAAACATACAATATAAAACAAGATTAATGTAAAAACATCTCACAGTGTGGCTGCAGTTCCAATTTTAGATGTTTAAACTAAGAGCCTAGAAGCCCTCTTGCAGGAGGGATTCCTGAGGCCGGGATTATCTATCACTGAAAGGTCTGCCAGAAGAGATCCGTCTTGACAGCCTTTTTAAAGCTGTCTAACGATGTCAATTGATGGATTTCATCCGGCAGTCCATTCCATAATCTGGGGGTGACAACCGAAAAAGCCCTCTGGGAGGTAGCTGCAAGCCTAGCTCTTTGTGGCTGCAGCAAATTCCTCCCAGAGGACCGGAGTGTGTGGGGAAGATTATAAAGGAGAAGGCAGTCCCTGAGATAGTTTGGACCCAAGCCATTTAGGGCTTTAAAGGTGATAACCAACACCTTGTACTGGGCTTGGAAACTTATTGGCAGCCAGTGGAGGGACCTTAAAACTGGAGTAATATGGCCCCTCCTAGATGTTCCTGACACTAGCCTGGCCGCCATGTTCTGTACTAATTGTAATTTCTGAGCCAAGCACTAGGGTAGCCCCATGTAGAGCGCATTACAGAAATCTAGACGTGAGGTTACCAGTGCGTGCACAACAGTCTTGAGATCCTTTACTTCCAGAAAAGGGCGCAGCTGGCGTATCAACCAAAGCTGATAACAGGCGTTCCTGACTGTCGTTTACCTGATTTATCATCAGGAGCGATGAGTCAAGGAGCACCCCCAGACTGCGAACACAGTCACTGGAGGAGAGTGTGACCCCATCCAGGACTGGAGGTTGCAACCCAATCCTTGGTTTCGGGGCCGCTACCGTGAGCACCTCCGTCTTCAATCAATCTATTCAGCTTCAATCTATTTTTCCTCATCCAGCCCATTACTGCCCGAAGACATTCATTGAGAGAGGAGATGCCATTGGAATTCGAGGCCGATGAACGAGACACGGAGAAATAGATTTGGGTGTCATCAGCGTACTGATAACACCCAGCTCCATAGCTCCGAATGATCTCACCCAGCGGCTTCATATAGATGTTAAATAACATCGGGGACAGAATAGCACCCTGTGGAACCCCACAGGTGAGCTCCCTTTTACTGGAGCTACTGTCCCCAAGCAGCACCCTCTGGGACCTACCCGAGAGGAAGGACCGGAACCACTGGAGTGCAGTGCCTCCGATGTAATTTTAAAATTATGTTTGTAAATGAAGTGCCCCAAAATTCAGTCATTTTACTGAGAACATATATTTTTGAGACGAGTTAGGTCTAGGGTTTGGAGTTATTATTGCTCTTTCCTAATCATTGGCTTTCTGAAGTTAAGATTGTTTTACTCCATTACTCATTCTATGAGTTTTCTTTGCACAAAAGGTGCACTTGCAAAAGACAATGCAAAGCACTGCAACTTTGCTTGTAGCTGCTGCAGAAGATGTGGCTGAATTTATCCTAGGATTAGAGTAAGGAATTTTTTAAAAAGCACCTGCAAAAGTTAGGATAGCCCTTTGGATGAACCCCTTTTCCTATCTTTTCTTTGAGACTGTTGAGGCTAGGGTCAAGGTTGCTAGCTGAGGGGTAGTCCAGACATGAAGCAGTTATTGGTGTGGCTGTTGGCTGTTCAAATGAGAGGTTTGGAAATGGGAGGGTTGAGTTTCCTTAACCATAAAGGGAATGAATGAGAGATAGGTACAGGTTCTTTTCTTCTGTGCTTTACTTTCCCCCAGTCTGTTAGTAACAGAAATAAGCTGGGAACAGAGAAGAGTGGCTGGAGCAGTAGATTAAATGGAAATAGAATGAATGATGGGAGCATGGTCCAGTGGCTCACTCACAAACTCCATTTGCTCCTTAAGAGATGACTCCCCTCTTTTATAAATGTACAGGATGTATGTGTGAGAAGATAACATGTGTCTGCCCCATCCTGCCAATTTCTGGCATGTAAAGAGAGGACTTGACAGGGGAAGTGATCTTCTCCCTGAGGAATCATTTGTATTAGAGACCCAGGAAGAATTGCTTCATGCATGTAAGATGAACATAAGGGGGCTCTGGTAACACATAATGGATGCCCTCCTGTATTGAGAGTTTTAAAGAAGAGAAGAATCTCAATTCTGGGATTCAAAGATGGGACTTCTGTTCTTGGTTATATACATGCATATCTGTGTTCTTGAGTAGTAGCAATTAGTTTCTCATGACTTTTATGTATCAGGCCTGATTCTGTGCTTGTCCTCTCAAAAGTTAATCTCACTAAATTCAGTGGGGCTTACTCCCAAGCAAGTGTGTACAGGAGTGCTGCTGAAGCCTTTTTAAACTGGAGTATCCCATAACCCCAGTTGGCAGCTCCTTTTAAACTGGAGCCTTATTTTTAATGAATAAGGACAACATTGAATCGGTGGGTAGAACTGGAATAGATGACTTCCTGAAATATGTGCTCGCTAAAACCCCTCCTAGGCTAGCTAAAGTGAATAACAACAGCCCAGATGTATAATAAAACAAAGATTCTACTAAAGCCTCTGCTGCCACTTAGTAGCATTGGGAAAGAGATTCATCCCTGTCTCTCAACTTGTTAAGGGTAGGTTCTTTGGAGCCAGATGATATTCTGGGGAACACTTGGGAACTCCATGAGAGAGGGAGAGATCTCTCAGAACTTCAGTTTGCTTATTTCTGTTCCACATGAACAAATTATGTATAGTTTCATGAGAGACACGGCAGACACATTATTCACTGTAAAAATTCTTTATATCTTCTCAAACATTTCACACTGTTGTTCACACGTGTCCCTATTTTTATTGCATTTCTTTCTGTCCTCCAACACTTTGGGGCCCTCCTTTGTCCCACTTCTCTCCCTAAAAAGAACCAAGCATTTCAAGCCAAAGTTGTGCTGCCTGAATCTGTACAACACTCTGTGACTGTCTCTTGCATATTTAGTTAATATATAGAGATGTTTTTCCTCTCTGTTAAGGAATATGAACCCCAATGCTCTTTTGCCACATGGAAGAGAAAAATCTGGATTAGAAAACAAGCTTAAACAAATTGCATATCATTCTTGTTTTGGCACCAGTGCTCTTGTACAGTTCATTACAGCACTGCAGCGTGTTAATTAATGATATGTAAATATATTGCAATGATTGTATTTGCATATTGAGTGAGGCCTCAGTACCTTAGGTTGTGATGTGTTTTAATTAAGGGCTAATTAGAAATGATGGGAATTTCACTTGGCTCAGTCTAATTATTTTCCATTTTGATGAATATGTAGAGAGTGTTATGATTAGGGATCAGAATGAACCATGGCATGTGAGTATATGTGACTGCACAGGTTCTCAGGGGTTTATGGTGCTGAGAATTGTCCATTAAAAACATCCATAAAAATTAGGGCTGCCAACCAATTGAAAGGATTCTTTTAGTCACTTTATTGTCGTACTATTACTCATTTAATTGATTAATTAACTGATTCGTATAAATATTAAGGTAATTTGGCTCAATTGATATTTTGAGGCCATTTAATGAAGATAACAGTTTCTCTCAGCTAATTAGCAGAGACAAATCCACTCTTTGTTTGGAAAATGATTTTAAATATGTTGCCTTAATGAAGAACTGCTCTTTTACATGGGAACTTTGGTTAATGTGCAATTAAAAACCCACACTATAAACTGTAACTAATTATTCAGTGCTAATCAGTTAATGCTTTTGGCCTTAATAAGAATTATTTGTGACTAATAAGAGATTCTGGAGTATTAAAAGAAGGGTCATTGGGAGGGCTGATGAAGCAAACAGTCAAGAAGAGCATTCAGGGTCCAGATATGTGGAAGTTCATTTCTATGCTGCAACTGTTGGGGTTACAGTGGTGGCTGCACCCATAAGCTGCCATAGCCATTGGTTTTGCGAAAATGGTAATAACTCTGGTGGAAACAACCACTTTAGAATGCTTCCTCTAATACTTTGCATCTGGTTAAAATTACATGGTGCTGAGGGAAAGGAACTCTTCACATACTTACAGCCCTTCTGTTTGTGATTGCTCCTTCTATGCATCTTCTGGAATTGACCTCTGTCTTTAGGCAGCCTACTAGATGCTTCTTTGAACCAAGCCTTGCTGGATCCCAAATAGTCCAAGTTAGTTTTGATGTTTCTAAGTGTTTAGGATTTCTAGCTGACCTCAGTGCTGGAATCCAGTAGAGACATGTGCCACTAGCCCACTTGCATCTCCCTCTGAGACTGCAGGGAGCACTGCAAGCTAAGTAGCATTGAAAGTACAGTGTGACTGATGGAGATGTGTAGGGTTTTGAGGAGCAAAATAAGGCGGCAGAAAGCTCCTTCAGACAACAGCACATATTGGAAGAAGAGCAAGCAATGCAGAGTAGAGAAAATTCGATTGAGATCATCCCTTTTTAGATCTCTACTCAGCAGTGAAGGTCACCAGTTAACACTGTGAAGGTATACTGGGGATAAGGAGATAACTGGAGAAGGCACTTGGAGCTCCTTCAATGAGAAAGAAAGAGAGAGAGAGAGAGAGAGAGAGAGAATGGTAACACAACAGATAGCCACATACATTAAGTTATTTCAGCAGTCCATTTGCTAGGCTAATTTTCTAAAAAAATCTCCAATTCCTGTTGGGCATTTGGCATTTGGGGCCAAAGAAAGAGATACAGACCTGAAGATCCTCATTGCAACACTGGTCTCTTCTGTAAACAAACAAGTCAACACAACATTCCATGTGCTCTTGCTTAATTGTCAAAGTCTATATCACATTTCCTGCAGTTGAGGAAGTGGCACATGCTTCTCTGTAGAACTTGCCATTTTTTTTAAAAAAATGGCATTTCTAGGTGCCTGGTTGTAGGGAAGAGAGTGCCCCAAAACCAGAGGTGTTTGAGTGATACAAGAATGCAGCTTTTGTCCATCTCAGAGGAGCAGACTCCCTTCAAATTGGCTAGCATCCTGTTAAAAGATTAAAGCAGGCATAGTTGAAAATGGAATTCATCAGTTTCATTCATGGTGACTTCCTCCTTGTGTCACCTTCCTGTAGTCAGACAGGATCAGGGTGGCTGCATGACCTAATCACAAAAGAGGACAAGGTACCGTAAAATATAAGACATTAAAAAAAAGTAGTACATGACCAAATACAAGCTAAAGACACTAATGTAAATATAAATCCATGCTTCTTAATCATGCTAAAAATGGAGGGCCTTTTGAAATTGCTCCTGGACAGAAGGCTGAAATGTAAGAGATGTGCTCTAAAAGAAGGAAGTCTGGTTACCTTGGGCGGGATGCCTCTCCCTGCCCCTACCCTTTTGCAGACAGGAGGATGAGAAACAGCAAGGTAAGAAGGCATCTGACTGCTGCCTGTCCTTCATCCTCCCCAGTCCCTAAATGGTGATGGGGCAGGATGCACCTTGTTTGACAACAGGTAGGTTTGAGCACTCACGTAGGACATTTAAATATGTTTTTTAGAGCTTTATGCTCTGCAAATGTGAGACAGGATCTCAGCTAGTGTATGCGGTTAATTCTATCACCATATATGTTTGGTCACATACTATTATGAAATTCTTATATATAAAATGTCTATAATACCTGATGATAGTTAAAATATTGAGGTTTGCAGGAGGTTATGTTCTCCTTGGCCTCCTATCTCTGTTACACATATGTATCTTATGAAGGCAATGTACTATTACTTACAGGTGCTATTACTCTTGATGCCTATATCTTAACCTTTCAATATGGCTCTGTCCCATTTTCCTTTTAATAGCCTTGCCTTTGAGTTCTGCAGCTGAACTATGTATGCAGTGAAAAGGAAAATTTCAATCTTTCTTGGCCTTTCATTCACATGATATGCATTTGCAATGTATTTAAAACCATGTTTCTACTATCTGTTCAAAGAGAACACAGGGAAATAATAAACGCCTAATTTATTTTTCTGCTGTTGAAATAAACTTCTGCTCCCTGTTTATATTTATGCAGTGTTAAGTATACGTGGTATTCAGGAAGAAGACCCCCCTGACGCTCAGCTAATGAGACTAGATAACATGTTGCTGGCTGAGGGTGTCTCCGGGCCCGAGAAGCGGGGAAGAGGAGGACCAGCGGCCATAGCAGCAACATCAGGTGGCTGTCCAAATGACAATAGCATTGAACACTCTGACTACAGGGCCAAGCTGTCACAGATCCGACAGATATACCACTCTGAGCTAGAGAAATATGAACAGGTGATCTTTCTGCATGGAAGAGTTTTTATCATCTCAGTTAACAACAATTAATAGTTTTTCCTTTGTGGTCACAGAGCAGGGAGTATACTGTTTTTTATAATATAATAATCTATCCAGCTATTTATCATGTGAAAATAAAAATGGCAGGGTATGTAATTAAGTCTGCAGTTTTGTGTCATTTTGGGGTGGGAAATTTCTTTCTTCAGGGCTGTGCCCTTTCTTGATCTTTGGTTCCATTAAAGGCAGTTGAGGCAGCACTTTCATATGACTTTCCTCTTCAGAAGTACCCCATTTTACCAGATCAATAGTTTGCATGGATAGTATTTATCATTCCCCAAAAGCCAAACCAGCTTCTGTGCTTTATCAGGGGATTTTTTTTAGAACTCTTTAAAATTCTTAATTTTCTAATGCAACTTCTGTGCCTTTCAGCAGGACACAGTCTGATTTCCAGGGACTGGTACAACAGGAGCCTTTTGTGTGTATGTATTGTCAGATGGTACAAGCCTAAATGTAGAGAAGTAAAGGATTTGATAATGTAGAACTGTTTTATGATCTGCCTATTCATTATAAAAGGTAATGATACTATGGAGGTATTCTAGTCAGATCTTTCTAATGTAAACTACAAAGTATAATCCAGTTGTTGCAACAAATCCCAATAAAGCCCAGTAAAGTAACCTAAAATGTATCTTTTAGGGATATAACATATAAATATTGACACTGCAGGTAGTGACAAATTCTTTTTCTTGTGTACTAATTATAACTCCAACTTTACACTTGTGGGTTAAATGTGCTGATGAACTGAGGCCTGATATGAGAAACCCTTTGCCTTTTCTTCTGTTAAATATGCTTATTTTTATACTTATTTCTAGGCTTGTAGTGAGTTCACCACCCATGTTATGAACCTGCTCCGGGAACAGAGTAGAACAAGGCCGATATCACCCAAAGAAATTGAGCGTATGGTGAATATAATTCATGGGAAGTTCAGCACCATCCAGATGCAGCTGAAACAGAGCACATGTGAAGCGGTGATGATCTTGCGCTCACGGTTTCTTGATGCAAGGTAATACACAAGCAATATTCAGTGCAGATACTTACTGCCTTCAGGATGTTGTCTGGGTAGAACTTTGTTCAAAGTCTTACACTGTGCAAGCTCCTGTCAGCATCTCTAGGAAGTAGACTGCATAAATATGTGTCTTAGTCATTGCCATCTTTGGGTACTGTCTTGCAAATGCAGCAAATATTATTTCTATATGGTGTTACATGTATGTAATTAGGCAAATTGCATTTTATTCTTTGAACCTTTCCTTTCTTTTTAAATTGTGTCTATAAGACTTGGCTCCATTTCATGTAATTTTGAGAAACCATGTTCCTGTATGAATACAGGTAGTTGCCTTATATATTGAGTCAGAACACTGGTCTGTCTTCCAATTCATGGCTTGATGGTAGCTTTTCAGATTTTTAGAGGGATATATACTATCTCTTGCTATCTGATCCTTTTATTCACTAACTTGGATGCTTTGTTGGAATGTAGAATAGAAATTCTCAAAAACAACAACAGCAAACAAACTGGATATGGTGGGTACTTTTGTATGTAAAAAGCCTTGGAACGTTTGTAAGTAAATTTTGTGCCCTTCCCCAAGCCCTTTCTGACTCTCTTTGATCCAAAACACACTGCAGAAATAATCCTGTTTGAGACTGCTGGCTCAGTGCTAGGGAATCCTGGGAATTGTATTTTTTGAGGCACCAGAGCTCTCTGACAAAGAAGGCTAAATGTTTCACAAAACTATGGTTCCCAGAATTACCTGGCATTGAGTCAGGGCAGTTAAAGTAGTCTCTTTGTATTTGCAATCCAGACTTTTTTTAATAAAAAAATATTTTCAACCTACAAAAATATGTTTCCAGTTGAAATCTGGAGGATGGATTTGCCTTTGGTAGAAGTCCTTGAAGTATTATTGGCCTCATTCAACTGATATTTTCAGCCCTGTTTCACCCCCGCCCCCATTACCCTTCTCTCTTCCCTAGTAGTTCTTTTTATTGCATCCATACTGTGACTTTTAAATAGTATCTGTTTTTGCTTCAATATAAACTATGGACTTTATCACAAGGGGGAAATCCTATGCAGAAACGGGATTTAAAAGCTGGGGAAAACCCACAAAAGTGGGTTGATTTTCACACATGTTGTTAAAGCGTTGTTAACTGAAATGGAAAGTAGGCAGAAGCCGCTCCTTTTTACTTTCGGTATTTTCTGAAAGTAAAAAGGAGTGGCTTTTGACTACTTTCTGTTTGGGTTAACAACACTTTAACAACGATGTTATGTGAAAATCAACCCACTTTTATGGGCTTTTTCCGATTTAAAACCCTGTTTCTGCATGGGATTTCTCCCATGTGATAGAGTCCACAGTCTTAGAAAACATCGTGTATGTCAGCACAGTAGTAGTTCCCAATTTAAAAAATGAAGTAGAGCTATAGCTTGAGCCACATGTATTGTACTGCAATGTATTTACATGCTTCCTTTTTCCCAAGCTTGTATGAGCTCTGTGAGATCTTGCTGGCTCTTTCTTCCTTTTTTGGGGTTAGTGCATAATATGCTTTAACATAAGGAGTCTGAATAATTTCAATTTATCCCCAGGCGTAAACGACGTAATTTCAGCAAACAGGCAACAGAAGTCCTGAATGAGTATTTTTATTCACATCTGAGCAATCCTTACCCCAGTGAAGAAGCCAAAGAAGAGTTAGCAAAGAAAGGAGGCATCACAGTCTCACAGGTAGGCTGTGTAAAATGATAGAAACTACTTCTACCAAACATGGCTATGTATTTTCAGTTATTTCCATGGGGGAAGCCTGGGAATTGTGTGGCCTTCCAGATATTGTTGGATTGCAAATTCCACCAGCCCTGACCTGTATAGGCGATAGTAAGGAATGGTAGGAGTTTTAGTCCAGTAATCTTTTACCCCTTGACTTTTTTATCAAAAGCCTCAGCCAACCTTTTTAAAATCCCTCTTAACTTAGAGGGAAAAGGAGAATAATCGCACAACTTCAGGGCTGATCCAGTTCTTTTTTAGGGATTGTTTAGAAAGAATGGGTTGGCTCTGGATTCAGTAGACTCAAGGCTTTCCTGACTGACCCAGACAGACTTCTTCCGATCCCTCTTTCCATTGGATAATGGTGACAGATCAGTGACAGCTGAGGAATTACCTGCCAAGGACCATAGGATTGCACTCTGAAAAAAATATATGTATTTAAACTGTAGTATAAAGGTGATCAGTAAATCAGTGCACTATATAGGCATTAAATGGATGTTAGTATGGTATTTGTTTTAGTTTAAAGAATTATCTGAACTAAACATTGGAAACTTGATTTTTAAATCATTCTTTTCTCTTGGTATCATGATTTAGCTGGATAGAAGAATGAGCAGCAGAACAATGTATCTCTACTTTTGCAGGGATTAAATATTATTTAAGTACAGTTGCCCCTCTATTTTTGTGGTCTTGGAGTCCGTGTCCCTCACCCGTTTTCGGGCGGCAAACAGAGGGGGACAAAATGGGGCATGCGCCTGTGGGCGCACACTGCCATTCAAACCATTGGGGCTTGAATATTGGGGATTTTCTGTTTTTGTGGGTGTATGTGTTCTGGAACGGATCCCCCATGAAAACGGGGGCGCGGGCGCAGCTGTATTGTCATATTTGGCCATTGTGGGTTTTTTCTTTCTTTCTTTCTTTCTTTCTTTTTTTTTTTTTTTTGGTTACACAGTTGGCCTTTCTTATCCACTGATTTTTTATCCACGGATTCAAGCATCCACGGCTTGAAAATATTTTTAAAAAGTATAAACTCCAAATAGCAAACCTTGATTTTCCATGTTATATAAGGGACATCATTTTGCTATGCCATTATATTTAATGGGACTTGAGCATCTACGGATTTTGTTATCCATGGGGGATCTTGGAACCAAACCCCAGCGGATTACAAGGGGCCACTGTATTGGTTGGTGGTGTGTGTCTTCAAGACATTTCTGATTTAGATGACCCTAAGACCAGTGGTGTAACTAGAGGGGGTGCATTGGTGTGGCCCTCACTGATTGATGCCCCAGAAGGAGGGTGACATCTGGCCAGGCTGTTCCTCTGCACTGTCCCCGTGAGCATCCCCACTCTCTTGCACCCTCTTTTGCGTGCTTCCCCGCCGCACCATGCTGGACGGGGCAGCGCATGCTCCCTCCCACTGTGCTGCCCTGTTTGGGAATGCACGGGGGGGCATGTACGGGGATGGTGTGGAAGGGGGGAGCATGCATGGGGAAGAGGTCCTGCCTCCTGGAACCCCTGCCCCCCACACTGGGTCACACCCAATATGGGGCACCACTGCCTAAGGCATCTCTATCATGGGGTTTTCTGGGGCTGAGAGTGTGTGAACCGCCCAATGTCACCCAGTGGGTTTCCATGCTAGAGTGGAAAGTCGAGCCCAGAGCTGAAGTCTAAAGCACAGGCCTCAGTCTGGTAGCAAACATAACCTGGAAATTTTAAAGACTTAGTCCTTATGACATGACCTGCTTAGGCTTGTTAACATCAGGTTTTTTTGGGGGGGGGGGAGGGGGAAGCTGGTCTGATTGGTTTTCTTGTAACTTTGTTATTTGATAAGTCTTGGTAGCAGCATGTTTATCTGTGTGAGACTGCTTAGGTTCCAGATTCAGGATTTCTGTAAATCGGAGCGTTGCCACATTTATTTAATCTTATTTGGATAAACTCAGTTCTTGGATGTTATCCACACTGAGAATAGTTTCTGTCTTCAATACTCTGCCGATTGTATCACTTGACTGTACACTGAATTATTGCTGCAGGTCTCTAACTGGTTTGGTAACAAGAGAATCCGGTACAAGAAAAATATGGGAAAATTCCAGGAGGAGGCTAACATTTATGCAGCCAAAACAGCAGTGGATGCTACCAATGTGGTAGCACAGGGCAACCAAACAAGCTCTCCACCTACCCCTAATTCTGGTGAGTTCAGAAAGGCTGCATTTAAAACAGTGCATGCCATGACACCTGCTGAGGAAACCTTTGTGTAACGAGGAGACTTTTCAACACTTCTGTGAAATCTAAAGGCTTAAAACAGCGTGAATAGACCCAGTTGGAAAATGGCCCCAAACCAGTATCTTGTGCCTCTTCCCACCAGTGTTTATCCATTTTCTCTATTTAGAGATTCCTCATGACTGCTCTGCAAAAGAGTGTAGCAGCATGATGAGTAACAAGAAACAATTCCAGTTTCCAGTATCTTTCAGACCAGTTTTTTTCCAGGATAAATTATTAATAGACATCACTAGACATGTCTGTTGTTCTTTTTTGACAAACCTCACTAGAATAGGAGACATCTGTATTGAATTATTTTTGTTTATAGTTTTCTGTTCTGAAGAACAACAGCTTGTTCGTTACACCTTGGAAACTGGAATTACTTCAGTGGAGTTAGCTGCTACTGTTTGCACATTGCTTCATTTCATGCTTCATTTCACTTCATTTTGCCCCTCATTTTCACAGTATTATTAACTTTCTCATCCATATACCAAGGCTGTAGTCAGCCGTCTTTGCTTGGTGGGGCAGACTCCTTTTTAGCTGAGATTTCTAAGAAATGAATGAAAAATCAATGATTTCTTTACAACCATCATAAATGTATGCAACAGTTTGCTACTGCAGGCATCGTCACTGTATAATTTAACATCTATGGACTGTTAGTGTTACAAAGATACATGCTTGACTCATTGTGAATAGTACTGTTTTGTGATAATGAAAATTTTTGTGATTTATGGAGCACAGCTTTGATGTTGGCCATTATCTCATATCCAAAACACACTGCTGAAATAATACAGTTTGAGATTGCTTTAGCTGCCTTAGCTCAGTGCTAGGAAATCCTGGGAACTGTAGTTTATTGTGAAACCAGAGCTTTCTGACAGAGAAGGCTAAATGGCTCACAAAACTACAGTTCCCAGAATACCATAGCATTGAGTCAGGGCAGTTAAAGCGGTCTCAAACTGGATTATTTCTGCAGTGTGTTTTGGGCCCCATTTTCAGATTTTACCTGAAAGATAGATTTGTCCATATATTGTATGCAGCTGATAACAGTTTTTGGAGGAATACTGTGTATTGTTTTCTTCTGGAGGCTGTTTTAGTCTTCTTGACTTCCATCTAGATGGCCTTCCTGACAAACACCTCCTTCTTAAAAGATTGTCAGGAACCCAGAGATGAGAAAAATTATTTGGTACTGGTTATCAGGCGGGTTTTACTCCCCAACAACCTGAAAAAGCCTCATGCTTCTATGCACATATTCTGGGGGAAATTAAAAAAGGAATCCTTGAGAGGGAATAATGAAATATCCAGGGCTGTATGAGATCAGAAACAATGGACTAAACCCCAGAATCAGAGTGCTACATGAAAATAATTAGTGCTACTTCAGGTGAAGAAGAACAACTTGTGCTAATGTCTATGCCAGCTTACGCAAAAATGAGTGGGTGCAGACATACCCTTAGGTAACTTCTTTTCCTCTTCAGGTTCCTCTGGGTCATTTAAAATGACAAATTCTGGAGATTCCTTTATAAACCTGCAGTCACTCACTTCATACCAGAACTCGCCAGTGGGAGCAAATGTGCAGTCACAGGTGCGTGTACAGAGAAAACTGTGTGATAAATCCCCTGCAGTTTAGACAATTAGAATTCACACTGTCCTTGGAATGTTACAACACAATGGCCAAAACTCCATAAATAAGGTTTGGTTCCCTGGGCATTTTATCCAGTGTCACTCTTCCACTGCAAGCTCAAGCCAGGAAAGGCCTATTCATTCTGTTTTAGGATTGGGTTTGCAACACTTCTCATCTCTCCTGCTAATCTGTGTTGTAAATCTAGAAAAGTGTTCTAAGCAATTTGATGGTTGGCCTGGTCCATAGGATCTGTGGTGATGCTACAGCATACTGATGCCATGCACAAGAGGATAGCGCTGTTCCCACACACATTTGTATGTCTGAGTACTTCCACACTAGGTTTAGGAAGACTTGACACTTACTTCATGTCAAACAAGACTTGACGTTAACATATATCTTTTCTTGTATTATTGTGTTGGAGCAGAGGTGAAGCTATGTAGCTACTAAGAAACACTATGCTATCAAGCTTCATTGTTAGTGCACATGGTGATGTTACTGCTGTGCATAAGACAGGCTACATAGTCAGTGTTTATTGCTCCTGCTAAATCATATCCAAGTGTCCCAGATTCCATGATGAGAGAAAGCCCTCATGCAGTGCAGGTGTCCTGCGCCACGTTCCAAATCAGAGGGGATGGGGCAATTTATGTTTCCTTTCTCCAAACAGTTGGGCTGAGAGGTTCATGCATCATCATCATCTTTTTTTGCAACTTTTTTCAGTCTGATGGCAGTCTTTGCTCTTTGTGCACAACACTCAGTTGTGTCACAGTGCTGGAGAGATGCAGTCTGCTGCAGAATATGTATATAATGAGAGAACAAATGAAGATATCGCTTGCAGCCATTAATTCATCATGGCACAATAATGTTTCAGTGTCCCATTGGAAGCTGCATAAAGGGCGTAGGGTATGAGTTTGGTCAGTGACTGAAGTAGCTGTGTAACTGAGTGTTTCTCCCCCCCCCCTTTTTTTTTTCTTTTCTTCTTCTTCTTATGCTAAACTGATTGTATTGTTGCAGATGGATTCCTTACACCATGTCATACACCAGGCAGGAAGATATGACAGCATTGTGGGGAACCCTCTATATTCGACACAGCGCATTGATGTAAGGAGCTTCTGATTTGAAAGCGAATGTCTTGAGCTGCAGAAGTCTGAAATGGCAATGGAGGTTGATGTGACCACCTCTGCAGATATAATTAAAATGACTGTGGCATTAACTGTGGTGTTGCTGTTCCAAAGAATGTGAAATAGAGAGCCTGCCCCCAATCTCTGTCATTAGGGGATCATCTTCCCCTCTTTACTTTAGACTAAGAAAATTCCTCCACTGTATCATTCATGGTACTGTGAAAATGAGAACTAGAATGGTTAGGTATGGTCATAGCAAAAAGCTGATTTACCAGTCTGTTCTAATTGGTAGGACTGAACAGTGGAGGACTGAACTGCCAGTTGGAGAAAAAGATGGGGGTGGAGGGTGGGAAGAGATTTTGAGAGCACATGTGAGAACATGCTTGCATACAACTAACCTTCACTGATATCCACAAACTGACTATAGATTGGTTCCTATCCCTAAATCTGTATTTGGGAACTGAAAGGTATGTGGGAATGGCTGTCGCTGTACACATATTCCACCTTGTGATCTGAATTCTGTTTGATAATCCACAGTTGTAGGTAATAAAGCATTATCCATTTAGACAAGTTAGCTGGAGAAGTTGGGCAAGAGGAAAGGAGTCCCATTTAGGAAAAGAGGAGAAGTTGTGAAATAAATGCAGCGGAAGCTTTTCCTTCCATGTCCCAGAAAGTGAACTGCAGTGTCAAGACTTTTGGTCTGAAGCTAAATTTTCTGGAACTAAGTACGTGTCTTGCCTATGGCATAACGCTCTCCTGTTGTGATATGGGAAATCGTAAACAGAATGGTTTAGGATGCAAGTAACACCTTGTGGACTTAACAACAAAATGCATTTATTCCCTCTTCAGGCTAATGGCAGCTGGCAGGACGCTACAACCCCTTCATCAATCACTTCACCTGCCGGAGATCCCGGAAGCATTAATTCAGATGCATCTAATTAAATTTTTAGGACCTGTTGAGGAGAGGAAAGAGGTTGTTAGTGTAACTTGTCAATGTTGCTTTTTTTTTTTTTGCCAATACTTTTGATTCTACAACTTGACACACACAGCTAATTACCTCAGACAAAAATAAAAAAAGAAAACCAATAGAAGATTGTGATTATATATGGACACCTCTCTACCTCTCGGCATGATGTGCTTGAGTTCTTCTGGCTTCTGCCCTTTGGGTTGTAAAGGAACTGGCTTCATTTATCAAACCAAATTCCTTTTTTTAAAAAAAAAAATGAAATGCCACTTTTATGCATAAGAGTCTGAAAGTGTTTCTCCAATGAACTTTGGAATTTGTCTCAATTTTCCCAGTTAAAAAAAAAAGAAAAGAAACTGATTTTAATTTCTCTGTGTTTTTATTATAAAAGTTCTGTTCTAGATGCTAGTTATTAACAAATAGCCCCTTGTATTGTAATTGTATGCGTTCTCTGTATTGTAATTTTGTATAGGAAAACTTTTTCTTTAAACTCATTAACACGAAAAGGCCATTGCTTTACCAAAATGATTGTTGGACTTTGCTCTTGAATAGAAACTTCATCTTCTGTGTCACTCATGTAGCTCTAATTTAATGTCTTAGAGAAAACACAGAGTTCCCTGTGAATAGACTTTTGTGCATTTAGAAAATGTTAATAGCAAAGTCCATCAGTTTCAGTTTAAATTTTATCAAAGAATAAACTTCCAAAGTCTTTTTTCCCTTTTTGCCTTTTTCCAAGCTTTCCTTCATGTATGTCAGGCGCTGTCTATTGGCAGCAAAATGTATAAAGAAAGAAATGCTTCACCATTTGATTGTTATGCTTATCTATTCAGAAGTAAGTTCAGTTGAGTTCAGTGGGACTTACTCCTAGCTAAATGTGTATTGGTTTGCTGCTTAAATTTGTAAACCCAGGGGTGGTCAACTGTGGACTGCAACTCTAGTCAGCCCTAATCAGAATAGCTAATAATGAGGAATGGTAGATATTTCACTTAAACAACCTTTGGGTTACCCTACCCCTCCTATAAACAATGATGTTCCCTGTCACAGTGTCAGAATTCGGACATATGGATGCATCCTTTTTTATTTGTTAGTGGTACATGAGTGAAGATTGATGTAGCACTTCTAGACCAGTGGAGGGAGCATATAGGGAAGCACCAAATGCTTATTAATTTGCTGCATGTAGTTGAATTGCACCTTTCTTTTTTTTGGAGCTGAACACTAGAAAAAATGGTTCTTCAAGTTTGCTCAGACACTTGTTTTGATTAGCTAGCAGCCATGACATTACCATGAAGCCTCCCTTGCATTCCTAGCAAAAAGTTTTATTTCAAGGAATCCTTATTTTATTAATATGATGAACAAATGGATACATTGATAAACATCTCTAGACAATGACTTCAATGAAAATTGTATCTGAAATGGAGCAGAGAGAATTGTTATTTATATTTGGGAAGCTAGTAGGAAATGTGGCTCAATACAATTTGAGAATCACCCCATGAAATTCATTTTTATACATGGCATTTACTTCCTTCTAAATAAAGGCTTAAAAGCAGCCTATAACTTTAGACAGGTAAGATAGAATTAGTTATTCTCCATATATTGTCACTGCTTTTCATCTTTTAAAAAGTCTGGAACAATTTCTGTGTTTGTGTTCATGTATTAGCTATATCAATTTTTATTACAAACATGGGAGTTGTAGAGTTGAAAGAGAGACCACAATGGCCACCCAGTCAAACTCCTGCCATGTGGGAAGATACAGGCAAAGCACTCCAGCCTCTGTTAAAAACCTTCAGAGATGGAGACACCACCACCTCTGGGGCAGCAAACAGTGAACTGTTAAACAGCAATTACCATCAGGAAGTTCTTCCTGAAGTTGAGGAGGAACATTCCATACCATTCACAGTGCTACCAGGACTACGATGATTTACATTCCAACATCTGGAGGGCTGTATGATTCCCAACCATTTTAATATGTAAGAAAGGTTTGCATTGTGGTTTCTCTAACTGGCACAATGCTAGAGGAGATACAAGCTATCTGTACTCCTACTTCTGCATCTAAAGACGGACCTTTTTCTGTTTTGATTGTGTGCTCAAAAGTCTTCTCTGGTCTGATTTATCTTGAAAATCAGGAATGACAAAACAGGTATTAGGTTTTTTTTTAAAGTATTTTTCCTACAAGAACCTCTGTTTTGCAGCTTGATCATTTCTGCTTTGTAGTGCTTTAGTTATGGATGACCGTAGGTACAAGTATATCCTCGGATTTAAGCAGACACATGTCACAAATGTTTGCAGTAGAGGTACCTTATTTTGTATAACAGCATGCAAAGCTACACAGAACTTCCACTAACCCCTTTAGCCATAGCTCCTGAGGCATGATGATATACCAAACAGACATCTTATGACTTGCTGCATAAATGGTTTTTCAGAGTAGAAACTGAGTAAAAGGGGGGTTCTTCCTTTCAGCTGTTTTCTAAACTTGATCCAAATGTAATTACAAGTTAAGATTTTATGGTCTTTTTCTTTTCTTCCATTGCTGTTGCTGGGATTACACATAGGTTGAAAACCCTCTCACTTTCAAACAGAGTGAAGTAAAAATTCATAAGCAGCACAAATAATTATAGATGCTTCATATTGCAGTAGTGAAATTACTATTTTAAAGAATCCTGGGACCAAAGTTCTCAGCTTCTTGAAACTTCCTTTGTGTTTGTCAGTCTTTGTGACTTGCCTCTGCTCAGATGCAGCCACTCTTCTGGGAGAGAGTGATAAAACTTGGAACAATTGGATTCTATTTATTTCCAAGCCCTCAGAAATGATGTGCCTCAGGAGTCTTGAAGCCTGATGTTTATTAGCCTGGGCTTTTAAGGAGAAGTAGGGCCAAGAATGACAATGACCTTGGAAGATTAATAAAGACAAAAGAGAACTGGAGAAAAACTGAAGTCAAATGAAGTGAGCATAGTATTTGGGTATTTTCAATTTAGAAGGGGTGGGTGGACTAGTAACGTCTAGTGCAGCAAGTACAGGTTTTGTTGTAGAGATAAAAGTTTATTGTGACAGCTTTATGTCCATTAAATACTTGGGGATTAGACTAAATATGGTGGGACCAATGTGCCATTTCTGAACATTTGTTGTTCCTTCGAGTGAGAGGCGCTTCCCTTAGAAATCAGGAGAAATCCAGGAGTTTTTATGTTGCTATGAATGGGCAGGAGGGTCATTGATTGCAAACCAAAAGGTACCTGGAGAACTGTATGTGTGTGTGTGTCAAAACCAGCTCAGGCTCTTAGATCCTATGTGTAGAAAATCTGGATGCTTTTAGTGGGTTTTAAAGATAATTTAAAAATCTCATCTAGCATGCGCTCCAGTTATTTATGGAGCATAAGATTTTTGCATGCTGTTGAGTGCTGGATTTGGGTAGAGAAGAAGGTGTGTGATCCAGGGTGGGAAAGAATAAATGAATCTTTCTAGTGGTGTTTTGTATGTGGTTGCTTAGCTACAGATACAAAGACATGCTACACATTTCTGTCTTGCCATATTGGCACTTGGCTACACTACAAGGTTGTATGCCTTTTCCCTCTTGCCAATACTCGCGTAAACATGCAAGATGGGTAAGATAGGCTGTCTTGGCAAGGATTGGTTTTTGTTTATAATTCAAAAGAAGTACATTTTCTAAGGAAACAAGACTTCAGAAAAGGAAAGGGGAGGGGAGGGGAGGGGAGGGGGAATGAAGGGCAACCTAGGCTGCATCTGCACTGCAGAAATGATCTGGTTTGGCATAACCTTAACTGCCATGGCTCAGTGCTATGGAATTTTGGGAACTGTAGTTGTAGTACCAAAGCTTTGATACCATAACAAACTACAATTCCCAGAATTCCATAGCATTGAGCCATAGTAGTTAAGGTGGTGTCAAACCAGATCATTTCTGCAGTGCGGATGCAGCCTCAGTGTCTTTTGTTTTGGTGAAAATGTATGATTTGGTTATGCTGAAGTCTGGAGTTCTCCTTTGTTCTCTGTGGGCATCTATCCTCTCTGCTGCAGAATAGTTTTAACTTCCAAGGAACCAAGCAGGCCAATCTGTAAATCTGTTCCAATACAATGTCTTTTTCTAAACCTTTGTTTGGACTCGTCTGGACTTGGGATCAGCCTCAGAGAAGTCACAGAAACAGCAAACACAAGGGAAATATGTGTATGTGTGTACACATATATTGTGATACCTTACAGAATAGCATATATTGTAAACATATAGCCATATTGGCCATATAGCATCCAGAATCCACAAAGCAGTAATAGCTTTATCTGGCCACCAAAAATGCCCAAGTATTTTGTGCATTTTGGTTTATAGATTAAAGGTATCATGTATTTTCCACATTATTACTGGTCAGAGAAAGGTATCCCTGTTTTGTAGATCCTGGATGTTACTGTACTTAGCACACGTTGTAGGCAGTGATAACTTTATCCTGCCAACCATTTCGGTTAACCGAATAAAGAAGTCCCTTTTTTGTGGATTCTGGATGTTATTGTACTGTATTGTAGCCTCCATATTTTAGTTCCCATTAAGTACTTTTACTGTTGAAATGGTAAAAATGACACTTGTTCAGATGGTGGTGCTCCCCTTTATTAATAAAAGGAACTGGGAGATTTTGGGGGTGGAGAGCATGCACATTACCCCTCAATTTTCTACATATATCTATGGGGGGGAGGGACGGAGGGAGGAATACACACACACACACACACACACAAAGATTGTGTGTGTAACATGTTTTTCACACACATACACACACACACATATATATACACACACACACACACATACACAGTTTCTACATACACAGGAAGGGAGAGAGAAACCACACACATATAGGAAGGAATATATATATAGAGAGAGAGAACTGCGTATACATACACACATAGGAAGGGATATATATATATATATAGAGAGAGAGAGAAACTATACACATACAAACACATATAGGAAGGTATATATATATAGAGAGAGAGAAACTGCATACACATACACATATAGGAATATATATATATATAGAGAGAGAAACTATACACATATATAGGAAGGAATATATATATATACAGAAAGAGAGAAACTGCACACACACAGGAATATATATATAGAGAGAGAGAGAAACCACACACACACATATATAGGAAGGAATATATATATACAGAGAGGGAAAGCATACACACACACACATATAGGAAGGTATAGAGAGAGAGAGAGAGAGAGAGAGAGAGAGAGGGAAACTGCATACA
>CM034703.1:154485963-154496419 GCA_020142125.1 Phrynosoma platyrhinos
GAGAGAGAGAGAGAAACTATATACACACATATATAGGAAGGAAAACGGGATATATATATATATATGTATATATATGCGCAAAAACACATAGGAAATATGTATTAGTCTCAAAGGAGCTACAAGATCTCTACATATTGATTCTACAGACTAACACGGCTATATCTTTGAATTCTACACATAGATACGTGTGTTTTTCCATGTGTGTGTGTGTGTTTTTCCTTCCCCTCATTATGACGGCTTGAATCCGGAAGTAAGGGCTGCGCGTAACACTACTTTCCCCCTTTGGGTATCGAACCCGAGCAGTGAGAAGCAAGTGATTCTACCTCTATGGCCTGACGGTCAAGATGGAAAGACCACGCATGCGCGAAAGCGGTAAACAAAGACTCGAAACAGTGGTTCCCAGAAGGCTTAGGGGGCTGAGGTGGGCTGTTAATGCGCATGCGTTTTGGCGGGCTGGTTTGAGTTTCAAGCGGCAGCGGCGACAAAATGGAGGCCGCGAAGGAGGAAGAGGAGGCAGAGTGTGGGAGGTAAGCGGAGTGGGCGTCCCTTCCTACCGTGAGGTATTATTATTTTGTCGTGGGGCGGCCTCTTTGTTTCCTCACTCCTGCAGGAGCTACTCGTGAGGGGATCCTTCTTGCCGCCCAGCGAATGGCTAATTGGGTTGTGGTTGCCTTCCCTTCCTCTGAGGCTGAGAGAGTGTGACTCGCCCAAGGTCACAAATAATTGTATGTCTCTTGCAAGTCCCTCTGCTTCTGTTTCTTTTCCCTCCCCTGCAAAAAATAAATTTATTTTGAAAAGCATCTTAAGGAATTTCTTTTGGTTCAGTGTAATGGATCAGTGGCCAGTCTAATAATGTCCAGTCGGGCATGTGAGGTAAGGTATGAGGCCTACAAGATATGTTTAGCCTTCTAACCTATATTTATATTTAGAAAAACTTTATGGCACTCTTAGAGGATGTGACAGGTATTGGGCATCAAGAGCCACCTTATATCAACCCAATTTGCTAATTAAATAAAATAGACAAGACTTGTTAGGAGGTAGCAGAATGAAAGGTTTAACCTCCTGAATATAAGAGCTGGTAAGAGTTAAATATGAGGACATCAAACTTACCTTGTGACAGAATGCCTGATTATTAGGTATAAATGATACTTAAAAGGATATTAATCATGCATTCTGTGACAAAATAGGGGCCATTCTTCATATGTAACTCGTATTTAAAGAACACAACTGTCAAATGTCTGGTTCTCATTCAAAGACAAGATTTCATATTTATTATGATATCTAAAAGGCTATTAACTATGAGATCTTGTCTTTGAAAGAGAACCAGACATCTGACAAAATATAGTTGTGTTCTTTAGATCCTAAGACAGTAAAGGCTTTCAGGAAAAGCGGCACAATACAATCTTTCCCGAACTGAAAAAGGTGTCAGAATCACTTATGCTAAAGGATAATCTGGATAAGCAGGTGAAAGTAGCTTAGTATTATACTATTTTCTATTCTAGAGACATTATATCCTGTGTATATATATCTTGGTTTTCTATGTTAAGTTTGTAGGTTTACCAGTTATAGTTCATACTTCGTATGATATGCTGGCATACAGTAAAGATCCCATGATAGGTTCACTGTAGAGTCATCCTTTGATTTGAAGGCTCACAACAGAAACAGATATGACCTGAAGGCACATAACAACAACATACAGTAAAGAATGTATGGCCTAAATTTTCTTCTCCTCCCACTTCTCCTTCTCCCTCTCTTCTTCTTCCTCCACTTTCTCTTCCTCTTCTTCTTCACCTCTCCTATTTCTTTCTCCTCCTCCTTTTCTTCTTCCTTTTCTTCACCTTCCTCCTCCTCCTCCTCCTCCTCCTCCTCTCCTCTCCTCTTTTTCTTTTTCTTTTTCTTCCTCTTCTTCTTCCCCCTCTTCTCTTTCTTCTTCTCCTCCTCCCCTTCTTCCTCCTCTGCTTCTGTACTCCAGTGCTTTGGTGAGCATTAAGATCCATCACAATTGGTGTTAGCTGATGGGACACTTGAGCTCTGCCTAAATCAGGGGTAGGCAACCTTTCCCCTTTAAGGGCCGAAGGACTTCAGCTCCCAGAATCCCAGGAGCTATTGGCCAACATGGGACTATTGGCCAACATGGCTGAGGCTTCTGGGAGCTGAAGTCCCTCGGCCCTTAAAGGGGAAAAGTTGCCTACCCCTGGCCCAAATTATCACTCAATCTTTTGCTGAATCATGAACCTAAATCAGTTTGTCATAACAGGGCCTGACACTCTTCAGATGGACGTGAGCTAGCATGTTTGCCTCTTTTGCTGTTCTGCACCATAGCTAAGTCAGAGAAGCAGAAATACTGGTGCACATGATGTGCTGTGCTATCCTTTCTTAGTGAGCCTGGGTCATGTGAAACTGCCCTATAAATGTTAGCAGAACTGTACTGTTTTTGTTATCTGCCAGCTTTATGAGCAGCCCTCCCACCTGCCCACCTTTGTCTCTTTCCCAAATAATGGAAAAGTTGTTCTGTCTTCAAAATGTGTGTATCACTTATCAAGCAGGGCTGGGGAAGGTGAGATAAAGCCATGCCCTATACACATCATTCAGTGGTAATGGCTATGTGGTATGCCTGGTGCTTATAGCATGTACTGCCTGGCTGTCCAAGTTGGCATGTTGATAACTTGACATGGTGAAATCTTCAGCTGGATCTTCCATATTGTTGCAGTGTGTAATACTTTTATGGCTAGCTATGGCTGAAGATGTGCAGTTTCTTAGGTATGCAGGAAGTTAACTTCTTCTGAGTGAGACCATTGGTCCATCTAGCCTAGTACTGTCAACTCTGACCAGGAGTGGTAATTCTTCATGCTTTTGGGCAAGAATCCTTCCAGTTCCAATCCTTCTAACAATACTTATTCCAATTCCAATTCTCTGGTTTTTGTTGGTCTCCTATCCAAGTACTTGACAGTGACTTTACACCAGTTTAATGAGTGAACTCATATAGGGTTCCCTAGAGCGTTTATGGTGCCTGGGGCAGATAGGATGCAACATCTGTGCTCACATTCCTGGTGTTGTCTCTATAAAGACCCATGGAAATAGGAGCTCTGGTGAGTAGTAGGGCAGGATTGGGGTGGGAGCCAATGGTACACAACTGAGGAAGTGGGACATTGCATGACGGGCTTTAGGTAAATTTCCCCTTTTCTCTCCTAATAGGCCATTCTCAGCTCAGATAGTGGCCACCCTATTATGGACCAATGCATTTAGCAGCTTTATTGCAGACTAGTATTGAGCAGGTTGAGCATTCTTCATGGTAAGAAAAGTTTTTCTGTTGATTTCTGGCTATTATGCAGCTGTTAAAGGTAGAATAGCAAAATTGATGAGATTCACAAAATGGATTCCCCTCCCTGCCATGGCTTCAAAATTGCCAGAAATTTGACTTCTCTCGCACAAATGTGTAGGAGTAGTAGCACAGACATGAAAATTGAGGAAGATCTTGTTGGGGGAATAGTGCAATGAGAGAGAGGGAAGGAGGGATGAAAGGTGCATTGCATGAGACATTGGCTTAAAAGAAGTAGAATCTCAAAGCTTAACTAAACCATTTCTATTCAACTTTTCAGAACAGAAAACACCCTTCAAAACAACGTGCACCAGCAGGTAATAGAAGTGTGGCTTAACCATGTTCCCAATAGGGGGAAAGAAATCATGGTAGTCTTATTTGTATTGCAGGAGGGTATATGAGTTATTGGTAAGAAAACTGAGTCTGTAAACATATGAAAATGTCCAACCCATCTCACGGTAGGAGAAAAGGGATTTGCTCTAGGAAAGGGGTGATGAAATGTGACTCACAGCCGTCAGCTCCTCCAAACTTCCCAGACCAGCCCTTTTCTGGCTATAAACAAAGACAATTGCTTGCCCTGGAAATGTCCTTTTAACTTGTTAAATAGGTTTCAGCCTGCTCCCCCTTTAACATTTTTCTAAATCAGAAAGAGGCTTTTGGGCACTTCCTTGGGTGGGGGTGGGGAGATTTTTGACAATTTGTGTGGCCCCAAGATGGTGTCGTGGCAGAGAACTGGTCCCTAGACACATTGCAGTTGCCCTTCTGCTGAGGGCAAAATATCGCTGTTGGTTTAATATGAATGACAGATTTGATGACATAAACCTAAATATAGAGGCCAGAAGATTGACTAAGACTGTTACGTGTACAGTGCATTTTGTGGAATCAGTAATCCTAATTAATGTTGGAGTTTGTGACTTTATTGCTCATTGCATCATTTGCTGGGCACTGTGCGGTATTGCATTTCTCACCTATTTCTCCATGCGTAGTAGTAAAAAGTAGTGGGAGGTCCTGTTTATGACCGTATATACTCGACTATAAATTGACCTCATGTATAAGTCGAGGGCAGGTTTTGGGGACCAAAGTTATGGATTTTTCTGTAACCCGTGTATAAGGGTAAAACTTAGGGGCATGTAACAAAGGATGCAAAGAGTGAAGGAAAGGAAAATGATGCCAAAGCACACTGCTATTTTCGCACCCAGACAGTCAAAAAGGACAGAAGTGGCACCGCAGTGAAGAAAATAGAGAGTAGTGGTGCCTCTTTTAGTTTCTTCCGGGATGGACTAAGCTCTTGCCTTTTACCACTCTACTTAGAGAAGGGGATGGTTCCTTTTTTGATAAGAGTTAAGGAACAGTACTTACATTGACCCATGGATGTCGACCCATGTTTTTGGGGTCAATTTTTTTGACTAAAATTTCTAGACATACAGTAATTTTAATATACTTGCTTTTTGTTTCATGATGTTATTTTAAACCACATTAGAGGTGTAGTTTCATGGAAAAGTGTACAATTTTTTAAAAATTAATATCTTGAGATCGAAACATTTGTGGTCATAATGGCTGGCCTGCTTCTCGGGCATTGGTGTTGTACGTTCCATTTTTTTAAAATATTACCTATCATTTTAAGGCTGTAACTGATTTGGCAAGTAGTTTCATGGGCCCTTCAAGGTTGAGTAGGATGATGGTAGGTAGGAGGAGGAAGAAATAAACGTGTGAGAGTACTTCATTGCCAAACTTGCTGAGTTCTGAGTGGGAAGAATGTTCATAGGCAGGAAAAGAAAGTCACCTTGTGGCTCTCTGAAGGCAAAAGCACTGAGATCATTCCTTTTTATTGTCAGATTTATTGCCCTTATGAGGAAGAAAAAGATTGGATGATATCTATAATGTTTAACAAGAAATACTCATTTTCTGTTTTAGAATGCCTCTCCAGGAAACCAGCCTGGCTTTGAAGATGGAAAAACTCTTGTTAAAGCACTGGGTAAAGAGATTAGGAAGACATCGAGGACTGTTTTTTATGAGTGATGCATTCATTGATGCTCTGCTGCCCCCAGTAGGAGGGATTAAGTGTTGACATTTCCAGTTATTTTTTTAAGCAGGATTCTGTCAGAAGAAAAGCTAATGTTCTGAACCCTTTCTAAAATATGCAAATTTAACCAATTTACATGTAAGTGTGCTTTGCATAATTCTTCCTTTGCTAATCAAGGAAGAAGCAAGGCGCTATCCAGCTAGTTAATGGTCCCCAACTGAATCATCTGTATGTACTGCAAAGCTACTTATACTATCTCTGTCCTTGAATTGCATTTAAATTTCTGATTGGAGAAAAACAAGTCTTGTATACTCTTACTTGCAGTTCATTGCTAGCCTTGGATTTGTTCAGCTGCGGCTCACAACCATTACTTTCTGTTATTTTTAAGTTGAAGAATCTTCATTGTAGAGATTTTTGGCTTCCACAGCTGGTGTTAAAGGCAATGAACCAATAGTTAGAATGACAGCCGTAATAGAGACCCCGTTTAGTGATATTTTTCACACACACACCCCATCCCCTTAGGGATACTTTAAAATGTTTTTGTTGTGCCACATTCCAAGAGCTCTGGGTTAATTATTGTGTGCTGCTCCTAGTTTTGTAACTCTCTTTAAAAAAAAATGGCATTATCCCTTGGTATCTGCTGGGGTTTGGTTCCAGGACTCCCCCCGCTCCCGTGGATACCAAAATTCATGGATGCTCAAGTAGCATTAAATACAGTGGTATAATAAAATGACATCTCTTATATGAAATGGCAAAATCAAGGTTTGCTTTTTGGAAGTTACATATTTTAAAAAATATTTTCAAGCAGTGGATAGTTGAATACATAGATAAAGAATCCATGAATATGGAGGGCCAACTGTATGTGGTTCTGGTTGGTTTGTCTCTGCATTGTAGGCTATAAACCCCATTCCCACCCAGCATGACCAGTCACCTGATGGTGATGGAAGTTGTAGTCTAATACATTTGGAGGGTGCCAGATTGGGTTATGACTTTATGAGCTGCCTACAGCCCCCTCCCTCCTCCCTTCAGAGGTAGATTATTCTGCACCTGTGCTGTGATCCTCTAGTGTTGGACTGTAATTCATAGCAACCTTCACCATTGGCTGGGGCTGATGATGCTGCAGTTCAATAACATGGCAGGACAATCCCTCCCTCCTCCATATAGTACAGAGTTTAGTACTACAGCTGAAGTGCTAAAATTGATATAATTTATCTAACTAGGGATGATGACAATTGTAATCCAACACATCTAGAAGGCACTATATTAGGAAAGACTGTTCTCTCCCCTATACTGCTAAATGAGTTGAACTGATGGGGCCACAATGCATTCCTTCACCTATTTCTACCCCTTAATTTTTGAAGCTCATCTTGAAATATATGTCCTTAGCATAGCTTCATGCTCCAAGCTGATGCTGGCTAGGAACTAGGCATAAGTATGCACACATGTTAAATCCAGCACTCATCTGTGTTGTCATTGTATATCCATTGATTTACTCTTTGTAATATATCAGTTCTGATGTGCTATATTTCCTCCCCCTCTCTTCATTCCAGGAAATGTGCACAACCAGGAGAAAATGGTGGCTGAATGTTTTGCCAAATCTAATAACACTGTTAGTTCCAGCTGTGGTCTCCAAGTTGACACAAAAGTCAACCGTTCTGGGCTGTTAGCAGATACTGGCAAGGAAGAAAGGCATCTAAACCCTGATTTGAAGAATGGAGATAACCATTGCCCTGGCACAAAGAAAGCATCTCCACAGAGTCTTGGTCTTGACACAGGACATGGTTCCAACTCATTTAATGTATCCTTTGGACAGCTGCCTAGTCCACGTGTTGCACGACCTTCCTTGAATCGCTGCAGCCTGAAGCTGGGCATGAATCGACGGAAGTCACTGCCTCCTCTTCATTTAGATATCTCTGGTATGTATCTCCAACATGACTTCATGATTGAGCTGGGGCTGGCTGGGAACTAGGCAAAAAGAACTCATTCGTTGCAGAAGCTGGGCAGATTGCCCATAAACAATTGCAACCCTACAACTGGGCTTGGGACCTCCATGGAAGTGGACTGCTTTTATATTCAGAAAATTAAAATTGTTGCTCAGTTACATCTTGGTTTCTCAAAGGCCAGAGCAGGTATAATACTGGCTCTCTGTCAGCTATAATTTATGAACTGTGAACCAACATCAGAGGATTCCTTTTCTACCATTTGTGCTACAGTTTGCAACATGTACACGTAACATGCAGTCATGGGGAACCTTAAGAAGGGTTCCTCCCCTCCTAAAGTTCCATAAGATTTCATGTTACATGTAAATATTGTGAATCATATCATAAATGGTATCCTTACATAACCCCTTCAGACTTTTAATTTGATATGAATGATACAGACATCCTTGACTAGTAGTGGCATTCATTCAAGACTAGAGTTGTTAGTCCTGATTAGAATGGACCCATTAAATTAATTGGATTTGCCTATTGATTCACTCTTCAACTGTTGATTCCTTGGATTAATTAGAACTAACCAACAGGATTCCAGCCACTGAATCAAAGCATCTCACATTGGGCCACTGACTCCTACTTACCAGGGACCCTTATATGATATAGAATTACAGTGCTGTGATTCCACTTTAACTGCCAAGGCTGCCCCATATATAAAATCCTGAGGTTTGTGGTTTGGTCAGGGGCGCTAGTAGAGTTCTCCAGCTGACAATTCTAAAGGCCCATCCCTAAACTACAAATCCCAGGATTTCATATGATGGTGCTGTAGCAGTTTAAAGTGGAATCATAATACTGTGTGAAAAGGTCCCAGTGTGTACTCCAAGGTTCTCCTGAACAATTCCTTAGCTTTGAGGTATGTTCTTGCAGACCCTGAGAAGTAGAAGGTCATAATAGAATTTGGCTGGCCTCTGTGTGTGTGTATGCGTATAAGTGTGTGTGTTGCTGGTCCTTGGTGCTGTGATGGAATTTATTTATACTAGAATGCTTCTAGCTGAAAGCTGTGAGTGGCAACAAATGGCATTTTGTTCTCTGCATTGCATGCCCCATTGTAGATGACTCACATAGACATGCCTCCTCTTGCTGATCATTCTTTACTTCCTAGGTGGATATTATAGTTCTTAAAAATTCCAGATAATAAACGGTGCAGGTTTCTCACTTCCATCTGACAGACAGGAGAAAAGAGTCAACAAGGTACCCTTCCCTAGACATAGTTTTGGGATGTCTTTTAGCATGAGGTCCTCCCTCTCAAAAATGGCCTTACAGACAAAATACTCAAATGGTTGAAGAATGATTTGAAGGAAAAGAAAAAAACCCCAACTAACTGAAGTAAGAAATAACATCAGATAAGAGACGAAAAGAATAAGCAAAATAAACCCTTAGGATTTATGAGTATGGCATAAGCCCCCCCCCCCAAATCTAGCATCCAATTCTTCTGAAAATGTCCTTTACAATAACTAGAAGACATTACAAAAAAGTCATTCTCACTTGATACATTAGTTTTGAAGAGTAACTTTATTATATGATCGTTGCATTTCAAAGTTAACATTTTACAGGTAACTCATTTTAACTTATGAGCGCAGCAGCCAGATGTGCTGTGACATCTGATACAGAGCTCACTTTTAATGCCTGTGAATCCTTCTCCTCCAGTTCATCCTTTTTAAAAAAATTTATTCCATTCCTCTTCCTTATTCTCACTTGTTTCCTTCTCTATATGTCCTCCCCCTCACTCTCAATTTCCTTCCATTCACGTTCCTCACTTTCCTTAACTGTTCATCCTATTATTTCTCTTTCCTTTATTCTTTCTTAATTTCCTTTATCATCATCCTCCCTCCTCACTCACTATATTCTACAACTATACTACTTACTCTTACCTTCTTCAACTTACTTAACCTTCAGGTTTTTTTCCCTCATCTTATTCTTTCCCTTTCATTCATTCTTTCAACCTTTCGCTCCCTCTCTGACCTCCTGCTTATCTTCCTTGGATTATTGGAGAAAATGTTGTTCGTTTTTCTTTATCCTAAATTTCCTCCTTATGTAATGTTTTTTGTATTGCAGCTCATCTAATTTTGAACCATTTGTGTTTCCGTAACTACTATGATATTTTGTTCATGTATATTGCTTTTTCTCTAATTATTGTATCTTTGTACCATGTAACCCTATTTCGTATTCCTTGAAAGTTAACAATAAAATTATCATTTAAGTGGTTAATGATTTTATCTAAATTTTTTTAAAGTAATATGTGACCTCATTTTCATTCTTTAAGTTTTAACTACAGTCTGAACCATACCTTAAATTGTGTTAATTGGATCTAGGTTCCTTTTGTTTAGAAAGCTATTACTCCCAAAATCCCCCATTCGTTTTTTATATAATTTAATATTGGTGTCCATTCTTCATTGGTGTTTTCAATCAAATTATTTTTTAAATAATTAGTAAGCCTATCCATTTCGATTATATCATATAATTTCAGTATCCATTCTCTAATACTTGGAACATATTTTGATTTCCATTTTTGAACCAAAACTATTCTAGCTGTGGTAACTAGATATAAAAGAATTTTCCCGTAATCTTTATCCCACTCTTTTTTCCACATATTCAATAAATATATCTCAGGTTGCATCTGAATTTTCACCTTTAACATAGAATTAATAATTTCATTCACCTTTTCCCAATAACCTTTCACCAATTTACATGACCATAAACCAGGGACAGGCAACCTTTTTGAGACCTGGGCCGGTCTCCCATAGCCCAGGTCTTGGCTGGGCTGGGGGGTGGGGGGGAAATGGCAGCGCGCACGCGACCCCCCCCCGCGCATGCAGCCGCCGTGGCCGCTACCACGGCCGCCACCGTAGCACACATGGCCGTCGTAGCACACAAGAGTACTGCGCATGCGCAAACGCGTCACGACCGCCATTTTGACTTCCAAAATGGCGATCACAGCGAGCATGGCTGAAAACATGCCCCGACGGTGGCAATCTTCAGCCTGGGCCAGTAAGTCCCGGCCCCGGGGCCTTAACTGGCCCCCGGGCCGTAGGTTGCCGGTCCCTGCCTTAAACAGTTGTATAATGAACCTGGTTCGCTCCCGCATTTCCAACAGATGTTATTTGCATTCTTATAGATTTTGGA
>CM034703.1:154519040-154532373 GCA_020142125.1 Phrynosoma platyrhinos
CTAGACAATACAACTGTTAGGTGGATTAGTAACTGGTTGACTGACTTATGGGGATCCTAAGGCAAACCTATCACGGGTTTTCTGAGGCTGAGAGTGTATGACTCGCCCAGGGTCACCCATTGGTCTCCATGGCTGAGTGGGACTTCATAACCATGTATTCTTCAGTTACATGGCACATACATTTTTGTCTTTATGGAGGGCCCATAGCCTCAAAATAATAAAAGGGAAAGTTTTTCAACTCTTAAATAAAGGACATACCTTATATAAGGGACACGTAGCAGCACTACTCCTCACCCCAGTTGTATTTTTAATTTCAGCATTTGGTCATTCTTTCCCTTTGGAATTTCAGGTGGAGGGAAGATTTTCTGCAGGTCTTCTTTCTCTTTGAAATGTAAAGGGGTTGGGGTAAGGGAAAACATTTGCTGTACTTCTTTTTCTCAGACATAAAATGATTTATTTCTGTAGTTATTTTAATATGAAATCTCTGTGTTTTTGTATTGACACTTACTATGTTACTGTGGCTTCATTTTCTACCTTTTTACTACTACACTTGAAAATCCTAAAATATTTATGTGATATGCATGTTTGTGGATTGGAGCCACTTCATCAGGTGCATGAATCTTGTCTAAAACTAGGAATACATTTTTAAGTATCATTTGACTGTGAGAAGGAGCACCTTTGGGCATATAAGAGGTAAATTTCCCTAGGGGTGGAAGAGATGTACAAATAACCCTCTTGAGCATTTTGAAGTTTTAAGGCATGGAGTGTGGCGTCTGCATGCCTTTGAGCCCCAGCAACATCCTTTGCTTTATAAATTACACTGTTGGCTTTGGCTACTCCCCTTCTTCCATTTTTCACCAACATGGTGTGCTTCAGTTTTGAAAGCACAGAAGTGTTGGGTTCCGGATCATGGCAACACATTGATTTTATTTATATCTTTTTCCCTTCCAAAGGGCTTAAGATGGTGAGCTGAGCTAATCAGTCTCAATTAACATTGATTAAATGGTCATCTTACCCTGTTCTTGGAGATGGAGAGGCAGTTTGAATAAAGAAGTTTTACATTATTTCCGGAGGATGTCCAGAATTAATGGATGTGGATTGATTACCTTTTAAGCCACCTTCCACATTTCAACTTAGTGAATGGTTTGGAAAGTGTTTGATATAGTTGTTTGTTGTGTGCCTTGATGTAATTTCTGATGAATGACCATCCTAAGGTGAACCTATTACCAGTTTTTCTTGGCAGAATTTGTCCAGAAGGGGTTTGCCCCTTGTCTTCCTCTGAGGCTGAGAGAGTGTGACTTGCTCAATGCCCATACTCAGCTTCATGGTTTTCCAGTGTCCTAGTCACATGCGCCAGAGGCAGCTGAAGGCTAGGGACAGTGGGGGGGGGGGGGGAAGGAGAAAGAAGAGGTGCACACCTGTTCCTCTTCTTCTCCCTCCACCCTGGCCTTCAGCTGTCTCTGGAGGGGCAGCTGAACAGGGGTAGGCAACCTTTTTGAGCCGGGGGCTGGGTTGCTGTCCCTTAGACAATTGGGAGGCCGAAGCACCATAAATAAACAAATAAATAAATAAATAAATAAATATAAAAATAACAAAATTAAAAAATAAATAAAATATGCATGCACACTCTCTCAGCTCCAGAAAAGTCATAACAACCCCCCTGTGGAGATTTTGCCAAGAAAACCCCAAGAACAAGTAATAACAACAATAATCAATATCATCATGGCAGGTGGCGGGGCCCCCGGTTGCCTACCCCTGCGTTATGCTTTCTTTCTTTCTCTCTGATCTAAAACACACTGCAGATGCATGAGATGAGATAAATAAATTGTAGTTTATTGTGGCCCTAGAGCTCTCAGACAGAGAAGGCTAAATGTCTTCCAAAACTACAGTTCCCAGAATTCCCTAGCATTGAGCCAGGGCAATTAAAGTGGTCTCAAACTGGGTTATTTCTGCAGTGTGTTTTGGATCTCAGTCTCAATGGATCTACAAAACCCCTTTGCATACTGATCTAGACTAACACGGCTAAGTCTCTGAATTCTTTCAAATTCTTTCAGCTGTGTGTGTGTGTATGTGTGCGCACGCACACACGCCTTCAAGTCACCTGTTGACTTATGGCAACTCCATGATTTCCATAGTGAAGGGTCTGGAAACCATAAAGCCCTATGAGGAGCGACCTAGGGAGCTGGATATATGTAGCTTGGAGAAGCAAAGGTTAAGAAGTGATATGATAGCCCTTTTTAAGTATTTGAAGGGATGTCATATTTGAGGATGGAGCAAACCTCTTTTCTTCTACTCCAGAGAATAGGACATAACAATAATAATAATAATAAAATTTATTTGTACCCCGCCTTTCCAAAAAGGATCAAAGCGGCTTACAAAAATTAAAAAGGCCAATATCATACAATAATACAATACATACAATACAATACGATACTGGTCCAAGGAAGAGAACAGGAATCAACTAAATCACAAAATAACAAGGAGGAACAGAAAAAAAAACAATCAAAATCAACAGAGTGGTACATGGAGAAAGGATACCGTTACTGAAACGGAAAAGCCAACTGAAATAAGTATGTTTTTAGATTTTTCTTAAAGGAGGCTAAAGAGACAGAGGAGCGGAGCTCTATAGGAAGCTTATTCCAAGAAAAGGGGGCAACGATGGAAAAAGCAGTGGATGCAAACTACAGGAAAAGAGATTCCACCTCAACATTAGGAGGAACCTCCTGAAGAGTAAGAATTGTTCGATGGTAGAATATACTGCTTTGGAGTGTGGTGGAGTCCCTTTTTTTAAACAGAGGCTGGATGGCCATCTCTTGGGGGTGCTTTGATAGTGGTTTCCTGCATGGCAGGGGGTTTGGACTGGATGGCCCTTGTGGTCTCTTCCAACTCTATGCTTCTATGTAAATATAACATAACAGATGGTTAAATAAAATGAGAGCCTGGCTGGGTTAAACCAAAAGCCTCTCTGGTCCCTTATAATGGTCCATGATTGTCTGTAAGGACATGCAGTCAGGGCGTGAATTACCTCTATTACTTATGGGCCCCAGCAATTATTGTGCAGAGACTCCTCTAAGTGCTATCATGATTAGTAGCCATGTGTTTGTATTAATTTCTCCTCCATGTATTAGTCTAATTTCTTTTAAAACATCCCATTTGGCCATACCATGATCATGGATAGAGAGAAGATAATGGTTTTGTGTGTGTGTGATAGAAGAAGCCCATTGACATGAGTTTGGTAGAGCAGCTGTGTTTGTGCAGAATTGGGTTCGGTTCCTGGCATCTTCAGGTAGGATTGGGCAAAAATATTTCACCTGGAGAACTGTTGCCAGTTTGTTTTGACAGTACCAGGCTAGGTGGACCAAACTAATTCTGAAATCCACATGCATCTGTATCCATACAGCCGCAGTTTTTTACTGCTTTTAAAACAACAGAATATTTATTTGATTTGTCCTGGCTGTATGCTTATCAGTAAAGGGGTTGGAAGTCTTATTTTCACATGCAGGAAAACTGAGGGTTGGAGTCATTAACAGAAATTTTAGTCTGCATAGGGATCATGAGATTTTGGTGATAAAATCGTCTCTCTTTTCAATCTCAATTTCTTTTATATACACTACTGTCTCTTTTGTCTACAGCACCTGCCAGCTGTCAGAAGTCCTTGACTATGAAGCAAATAGAGCATAGCCTTGGTGGCGCAGTGGTTAAATGCCTGTTCTGCAGCCACTCACTCACAAACCACAAGGTTGCGAGTTCAATACCAGCCAGGGCTCAGGCTCGACTCAGGCTTGCATCCTTCCGAGGTTGCTAAATGAGTACCCAGCTGTTGGGGGGCAATGAGCTTATAGTTGTAAACCGCTTAGAGACTGCATAGCATGGTATGAAGCGGTATACACATGAAGCTGCTATTGCTATTACACAAGTTAAGAATTATGGGTCACTTGTGATGATTTGATGAGGAAGCAGGCACAGGCCTATCTAGTCACAAGAATATAGCTGTAATATGGAGGTTTCACCCCACAAAGTATCATTGCTTGGATGTTATTGGATTTACTCTAAACTGGTTTGGCTAGTGCTGGCCTTGCTTACTCATTTAGTCATTTCTTGCTTCATTACTCCCTGGTGTTCACTCCTGGCTTTGAGATACAAAAGACCTTTGACTGCTTTGCTTCCTGCCTGTCCCACCTGCTATTTTTGTGCTTCACCATCTGCTTGCATCAGGCTTTTTAAATCACTGACACTGTGTTCCCAAAACGTGTAATTCAGTGGGAGGGCGCAAAAAGAATGTTTTCTTTAAAATGTTCGCCAGCGTTTAAGACTTTGGGCCTTTACAGACTGCCAGAAATACTCCAGCTTCAGATCACTTTAACTGCCCTGGCTCAGTGCTAAGGAAACATGGGAACTGTAGTTTTTCTAAGACGTTGAGCCTTCTCTGTCAGAGAGCTCTGGTGCCATAATAAACTACACTTCCTATGATTCCTTAGCACTGAGCCAGGGCAGTTAAAGTGGTCTGGAGCTGGATTATTTCTGGCAGTCTGTAAAGACCCTTTGTGGGTCTTGTAATTAAGCTCAAAAAAGTTTGATATTTCTCCTTTAACCTTCATCAGACAAAAGTTTGCTGAGGAGAGTTTGCTGTATGCCACTCCTTGGTTTTAAATTCAGGCCTGGAAGAATAAACATGCATGCTCTCTGTGTGCTGTGTTGTCTTCATTTGCTAAAATAAACCAGCCAACAGTGCCTGTTGTTGTGTTCAGAGCATTGTCTGAAAGCCTGGAGAGCCACTGCTACTCAGTAAGCACAGTACTGAGCTACATGGACCAGTGGTCTTACACTGTAAACTGGATAAAAGCTGTTCTTTTTCCTGTTGCATCCTAAATGTCCTTTCTTTTCATACTGTCCCTAGATCACATCCACTGTGGATGGAACATCAGCCAACTTTGGAAAAGGATTTGCACAAAAATCTGGTTACTACCTCTGTTATACGTCGGCGATAAACAATGTGGTAGGAACAGCGTCAGGGTTACTGGGACATGTTATGCACAGATGTGACTCAAAAGTGGCTCATAGACTTCATGGAGTCTGCTTCTTTTTAGAATCCCACAGGAGAAGTACTATATGATGTCATAATCCTGAGTGAGAAATCACCGCTACCTCCTGGATACACTTATGTTAAAGAATTTTTGGATCCAAGTGAGTACCTGTGTAAAATAAAAATAAAAATGTCTTTATAACTTTTTCAAGAGGCTTAATAGCTTTTTGCCAGCACTTTGTTTTTGCTGTTAATTGCCATCAATCAGCTTCAACTTTTGGTGACCCAGTCAATGAGAAACCTCTATGAGCCCCGGTCATCAACTGCCTCAGGTTTTGTAGACTGTGGCTGTCCATCTGTAGTCTGTTCTCCCCATTTTCTGACTCCTTTCCATCTTACCTAGCATTATCATCTGAGTCATGTTATCTCATGATATGTCTTTTGTTTACAGAACAAAGCCATATAGAATTGTGACAACTCATTTGTATTACAGAAGCTTGTGGATGAAACTTCATGATACATTAAGCGTGTATCATGTAGCTGGGCATGGCTTTCCCTATATGTTAGAGCAGTACATATTAGGTGCTGAGGACTGGCAGTTTTTCCCCAATATGCCAAGGACCACCATCATATTTAACACCAACTGGCTAAACTGGAAAGGATTTGCAAAGGATTAGCAGCTGGTGGTTCATGGATTGGTGATGGTCCATGGGCCACCATTTTGAGTAGCATTGCTGTACAGTAAGCTCATGTGGCCCTGATGTGGATTGGTAACAAGCTTAAATTTCTCCCTTCTGTTTTGTATTTTAAATTTTCCCAGTGTAGCTTTCTTAAAAACATCCTTCAAGGCACTGGTATAGTTTTTAAACTCCTGGCCTGCCAAACATTAAATTAAAAAACAGATGGGGGAGTTGAAGCTTTCACCAACTACCCGCTGATTTTTGAGCTTGTCTAGCTCTGGATAGGGTTCATGCACACTTGTGCTGCTTAGGAAAGAGTCACATGCAACTCTACACTACATTTTTAGAGCAATGTGTAGTTTGATCCTTCATTGTATAGTTGTAAGCTGTGTTTAAGGGTAGAAAGCCACAACTTGGATCAAACAAAGAAATGTAGTGTAGAAATTACAGGACTTCTTAATTATAGGTCACCAAAATAATACCAGGGTTGTTTCGGTAGCCATTGCTTTTGCTATAATGATAGAATGCTGTGTTCCCAAAATGTGTAATGGACATCCATATGGAAGTACAAGTGAAGGCACATGCTTCTCTTTGATCTGATCCCAGTTTTGACTATCCTGTGGTCTTGAACTATTCCCTCTCCTCCACCACACAACAGGCTATTTTGACATGCTAGAAATGTGTGCTTCCTCATATATTTTTGTTGTTGTTGACTGCAGCACAGGTTAGTGGAACATACCTTTTACTTTTTGAAGATGTGTTACTTCCCAGCACTGGTGAATTTTGTATGTGTTACAAATGCTAATCCCCCCCCCTCCATGTGAGGCTCCGTCAAAGATCTATACCCTTGGTGTGTTCTCAGCCCTCTTACAATCTCCCCTTTCTGCTTCCTCCTTCAGAGACATCCATCTCCAAGAAGAAGAGGCTGTGTGTCAAGCTAATTCCTTTGAGCACAGCAGAAACAGCCGTCTTTGACATCGTGCTGAGCAGCAAAAGCAAAGTGGTCTCAAACTATTTGCGCATAGGGTGAGGTGCTGTCTGTCATGTCCCTTGTTTGATTGTTGTTACTCTACAAGGTGGATGGTTTGTTTTTGTTTTTTTTAAAAATGTATTGCTCTCCTCATCTAGGGACATGAGTGGATTTGCACTTTGGTGTAGAAAGGAGCCTGTTGTCAAGCCCAAACCCCTTCCTAAGCCACGGAACATCAGTTTAGAAATAAAACATCTTTCACTAGAATCTGAAAAGTAAGTTTGGGACATTTTAAAATTTTTATTGTAGATTCTACAAGTGATTCAGTCCAGTGGCCAGTGACCCACTACTGGTTCTCATCTCTAGTAACAAGTGAACTACCCAGTATGAACTATAGCTATCAGGCCAAAATGAATACTCTGCATTGCTTGCAGTAGTTTATCTTAGTTTTACTCAGAGTGCTGTTCATTTGTTAGCAGGTTTAATACCCATCTGAAAAACATTGTATACTTTGAGGCTGCATCTGCACTGCAGAAATAATGCAGTTTGATACCACTTTAATGGCCACGACTCAGTTCTATGGAATTCTGGGAACTGTAGTTTGAGCCTTCTTTGTCAGAGAACTCTGGTACTACAACAAACTGCAAATCGCAGGATTCCATAGGATGGAGCCGTGGCAGTTAAAGTAGTGTTAGACTGCATTAATTCTGCTGTGTGGCAACAGCCGTAGTCAGTTGTGCTCATTCCCTTACTACCTGGCTGTTCCTCATAGTTGCAGAATAGTCTGGAGTTCTTTCAAGCCTTTCATCTGGAAATCAGTAAGCTCATTGTTGAAGGAAGAAAGTTTTATGCAATCATTGTGTTAAAACTATGCATTGAAACATATCTACCTAACTTACCATCATGGCTCTTGAGTCCATACTGGAGAATCCTCTGTGATAGGAGTACATTGTTCATTTGACAAACTGGCCAGACAAGTGATACAGAAAAGTTCAATATCTAAAACAATTCCTAGATTAAGACTTTTGTAGAGGAGTAGTAATAGAGACAGATTACAACCCTATTGTGTTTTTCAGCCTAGTTTAATATGTAAACTAATAACTGCTGCTGGTCAGTCTGTATCATCAAAAGTTGTGTACCATGAAAACCAGTAATTCTATTTTGCAATTATTTGCATAATTTCCTTAATAGTAGTTTGTACTTTGATTTGTATCCAAATGTGACAAAATATTGCTAGTACAGGCTGAGTCTCCCTTATCTTAAATGCTTAGAAGTTTTTTGGATTTTGTGTTTTGTTTTGTTTTTGTTTTTTGCATTTTGGAATATTTGCATATACATGAGAGAACTTGAGATAGGACTAACAAGCAATTCATTTGTGTTTCATAAACACCTTATAAATATAGCCCAAAAGTAAAAGGTATGTTCCACTAAAATTATATACAATTTTAAATAATGTGCATGAAACAAAGTTTATGTCAGAAAGCAAAGGTGTCACTATTTCAGCCATCCCGTGGCCAGTTTTGGATTTTGGATAAGGGATACTCAACCTGTATTAGAATGTAGTAGCAGTGAAGTGAACTTTAGATAGGCAAGAGGTAGCTGATCGTTGTTGTGAGCCATCAAATTGTTACCCACTTATAGTGACTAAGGCAACCCTATCATGGGGTTTTCTTGCCAAGATTTGTTCAGAAGAGGTTTACCCTACTTTTAAAAATAAGTTCTGTCTCAAACATTGGCACCTCTTTTGGTTCTGCCCCTTCAGATGACAACATTCTACTCTGAAGGGGGTTTACGTCCAGGTATCAGCATGACTGAGAACTAGCCCTGGTTGCTTTCCTGGGAAGGCAACACATTATGTTGTGAACCTGTGAGTGAATCAGTGTGAGGACAGACAGATTCCCAGCCCTTCTCCAACTTTGTGGAAAGGGTGTGAGTTTCTCCCTAGAGTAAAAAGTGCAAGTCTTTTTTGTCTTTAAACATCCAAATCAGAAAACTGCTATGAAGAAAGTTAGCAGAGATTCTTCTGAATCTAAACTGACAGGTAGCTTTCTCTGTGTGACCTCATTATGAGTACAACTCATACTTTACCAAGAGACAATATAAAATTGCTTGAACAACTTTTCACTTTATTGTGCAGTGTAGACCTTCCATTGGAAAATCCCACAATTCCCAAAAGGCAAGCTACCCTCAAGCGGCACGAGTCTATATATGAAAGTTCAAACGTCTATGGCATCTCTGGTAGGTAATGTTAAATTCTAGGGACTGAGGGAAATAAAAGTCTGCTTTGCTTGCTTAGTGACTTATGCATTGCATTATTCTTTCGTTGTGCTGCTCAATACCCTTAGTAAGTATATTTCTGAACAAAAATACTTCTGTATTCACAATACCCAGCCCCTGAGTGCTTCTATATTATTTTCAGCTATTTTTTGTAAGATCTCTGGGTGTTCCTGCTTTCCTTGGAAAAGAGAGATCATCAGGGGTAGAGGGAGAGATGCCTCATTGGGCACAAACTCATTCTTGAGGCCTGGCACAGGTGGTTTCACATTTTGCTTTAAATAGTGTCATTTAATGTAAGGAATTTGTCAAGCACGGGGGGAGATAAGACCCCCCCCACCCGCTTTAGTTTGACATGTTTATTAGAACAACCTGTGTTCTCTTTCCTTCTTAGCTATGGATGGCGTTCCCTTCACCCTGCATCCCAAGTTTGAGAGCAGCGTCACAGGGAGCACTAATGTAAGTACTATATAAATACAAGATGTATAACTACTGATCTATCTCCATTCATAAGAGTTGTTGCTTTTATAGGACAATGTTTTGCATAATGCTTTAAGCAAAAACTTTAAAATTGAATTACCATGATCAGATGGACTTCTCAATGGCCTGTTTTGCTTTCTGTGCCTAATCCAGACAGGAGGTACTGCTGGTAAGCAAAAATCATGTTTCACAAGTGGGGGGAACATTTGAGAAGCTTGTTGAGCTGTGGTAATGTTGGTGCTATGAAGAGTTCTTGCAAGTTAGTGCTTTGGATTTTTTTTTCTCCTTAGGCCTTTTCTCTCTTTAAAAACTTCCATATCAAGTCTCTTGCTGACATTGAGAAGGAGGTAAGTTGAACTGAAGACCAAAGTGCACATTAAACTGCCTCATATTGAGCCAGACAACTGGTCCACTTAAACAACATGGGCCAATCTAACTGGCCATGGCTCCCAGGGCATAGGCTTTCTCCCCCTTCAACCTTTCAGTGGAGATGGGGCCTTTTGTGTGCAAAGCAAGTGTTCTACACCACTGAACTGTGCTCTGTTTTTTTTGAGTAAAAATTGTATTGTTTGTTTTGTCTTTCCCCCAGTATGACTATGGGTTTGTAGTCGAAAGAACTGCAGCCGCTAGACTTCCACCCAGCATCTCATAGCATCAGCTGCTTCTTGCTGAAAAATGTGCATTTCTGCATTGGAGGCACTTATCTGAACAGACAAACAACTAAGGGCATGGAAGTACTCTTTTAAAAGGAATGAGCTCTTGGGGCGGGTCTTTAGTGGTTCAAGCTTGTAAATTACATTCTTGCCTGCTGAAAGCTAACAGGGCTCTCTGCACTATATTTCATTATTGACACAAGCCAAACCTTTTTAGTATCATTTCTCCTAATATCTATTTTCTATGCAAAACACTACTTTTTAAAAAATAAACTTGTGGGCCCAACTTCTTTTCTTTTGTGCTTCTTGGTGGCATTTTCAAACTTCTAATGTGTTTTGAAAATGACTTTAACGGAACATAAAAGGCTAGTTAGGTCTCTTGTAAAAGAATTACCACATCAGTAGAGATACTGGTACAAAGAAAACATTCCAGCCACATTTTAAAATGCATTGATTGCCATTTAATTACCAAATCCCATGACCACTTTCCAGGCGCATAGGGCCAATACAAAAGTCAACTATTGTTGTCATCTTCAGTAAACACGTGAAAGTTAGTGTAGCCCCTGCACAACCTTTGCTGTGGGTTCCAAAGTAACACAGTGGGAAATTGCCAGTACCAAACTGGAGTCCAAGAATAAATACTCCTTTTGCAAGGCTGCATGGTGGCTGTTCCCTTGTGTTGTCCTTCACTTCAGCCAGGGAGAAGGAGTTGGTCATCTCAAGAAGGCACTTTGAGCTTTGTGCTGCCCAGAAGGAACTGCAAGACTCTGTCGATGAGCAGGGCAGTGAAGAAATTGGCCAGCAGAACTTGAGTAATCACTAGTTTAAACTGAAAGAGAACAAAACATATAAGAACTCAAGTGAGAGACTGCTCCACTAAGTAACAAATGCTGCCATATTTTCTGACATGGTTCTTCTGAGGCCCACTGCATCCTATGCAAGTGAAATGAAATGGGAGAGTCTTCAATAGTCACCTAGTACCAAGAACATGATCAATATATTCACTTTGTAAATTAAATTGGTCTGAAAAATTTTCTCACACTTTGATGGCTCAACTGCCGGTATAATAATACTCACATACTGAGTTTACAAATCAGCATTACTACAGTCTGTTGAAATATACTATGCCAATTTGGACCAATAGCTATTTTAGTTGCTATTTTTCAAACGGGGAGAAATGGTTGTAGAGCAGCTATTTCCAAAGTGAGTGGCAAACATGCCCCTTGGGTGATGAGGGAAAAGGAGCTGGCAGGGGGGCAGTAAGAAAAAGGGGTTGGTGGTGGTGGTGCTTCAGTCAGCGTACTGGCACACAAAGAAAGAGGAACCAATAGCCTTCATGGTGGGGATGAGGAGCTAGAACATGTGGTGGCAGGGAAAAAGTAGTGACAAAGAGGACCTTTCACATTTAGGGCCCCGCTTAAGGTTTTTGAGCTTTGCCAGAACTTGGCTGGTAGGCTGGAGCTGGTCTGCTCCTCCTGCTTCCTTTCATCCTTGGGGAAGGAGCATCAGATCAATTCTTTAGAAGAGTCCTTCCCTTCCCTCACCTCTTGAGTCCTCCCTCGCTGTGAAGAAAAGTGGTAAGCTAGCTGTGTTCCTCTCCTCCCCCTTTCCCCAAAGTAAATAAGGACTGAGAGTCCTTTCTTGCTGCTCCCTTTGCACCTGGTCACCTTGGGTGGGACCAGTAACTGAGCAGGCAGCCTCCCCATTGCTGCATGGCAGGTGGTCTGCTGCTGCTGTATTCACACATGAGAGGCTGAGCTAGAGGCCGGTGGCTGGCTGGCTGGCTGCTGCACAAACAGTAGGCCTAATATCAAGAAATAGGTGTCTGGGGATGGAGGGCACTAGACCTATTGCCCAAGAGGAGACAGCCTGAAAAAGTTCAAGGACCACTGCTATGAAGAGTAAGGGCCTTTACAAACTGTCAGAAATAATGCAGCTTGAGGCCACTTTAACTATCCTGGCTCAGTGCTAAGGAATCATGGGAAATGTATTTTTTCTGGGACACAGAGCCTTCTCTGTCAGAGAGTTCTGGTGCCACAATAAACTACAGTCCCCATGATTCATTAGTACTGAGCCAGGATAGTTAAAGTGGCCTCAGGCTGCATTATTTTTGGCAGTCTGCAAAGGCCCTTAGATTTCTAACCCTCACTGTGTTAGAAGCTCTCCAGTACTATTGATTTTTTTCCCCACACCATTTTTATTAACTTCTACAAACCAACAACTTTATCTGAAAAGTTCAAAAATAGTTAAGTCTTCCTTAAGTAACCTTACTTTGGCTGAGATCTTTTACTGCTTCAGCATATCATAAATATCCACCAGTGGAGTTAACACTGCAACCTCTACCAATAGAGTGCAATGTATGTGCATCAGTGGTCAATGAACATAGCTAACAGCCCACTGATATGTGAAACATTCAACAACAATGCACATTCACGTTAGTCTGTGTACTTAGTGCGACAGCCCACATTCATCCAATGACAGCTGATTATGACAGTTGTGTATTGTCCCCAAATCACTGCATATGTAGGACAACTTGTGTCTGCATGTCAGTTACTTCCATTCATATGTTGTGCACTAAGCAGAAATCCACTAATTTCACAACTATTCCTTATCCCTAAAATACAGTTCTAAAATGACAGTAGCTACATGAGCACTGTATGATGGCCCAATGTACCGTGTTTTCCGGCGTATAAGACGACCCCCCAACTTTCCCAGTTAAAATATAGAGCTTGGGATATACTCGCCGTATAAGACTTTCCAACACACACCAAATAATTTTTTTTAAAAATTATTTGATTTCAATATGGTAATGTTAATTCAAATGCTTATGACATGCAGGTACTTAGCAGGAAAATTATCACTTATAAACACAACAAACTACAGATACCTAGCATTTCTTTCTGCAGTGTGTTTTGGACCTTACTTTAAAAAAATAGTCCAGATTTAAATGCTGCTGTAAAAATTATTTCCATCTCCCAGCTATGAGATGGTTGGGGGGAAATGAGAAAGTGTTGGGGGGAAGGACTGCCAATATACTAGGTGATGCATTCTGGGGTATGTACAATTTGCAGCCAAGTAAGTGACCCTGGGCATGTCACACACACTCAGCCTCAAGAGGATGGTAATGGCAACCCCCATTTGAAGAAACATACCATTCTTTAATGATAAGGTTGCCTTAGGGTTACCATCAGTCGGAAAGGACTTTAAGACCCACAAGAACAACAAAAAAGTCTGCAATTGTTTCATAGGTAGT
>CM034703.1:154532473-154544458 GCA_020142125.1 Phrynosoma platyrhinos
CTTTCCCAGGGTTAAAAAACCGTCTTATACGCCGGAAAATACGGTAGTATAAAAGCCAATTTTGTTGTGAAACAATTTATCTTAGTATTTATAGCCTATGAATAGCTACAATGTTGATTTAAAAAAATAAAAATTTACACAAGGAAATTTTAATTCAAATCGTCTATCTTATCTGCTCTCCTGTAATACAATTCATACTGCCCCATGAAAAGACCTAAGTACATGGTTCACTAACTTGGATTCCCATGGGGGAAGGAACTATCCTCTGTTTTTTCTGGTGTGGTATGGGATTATACTGAAAAGTAGTTCCATTATTAAGAGCAAACTAGGGCCCAAAACACACAGCAGAAATAATCCAGTTTGAGACCACTTTAACTGCCCTGGTTCAATGCTAGGGAATTCTGGGAACTATAGTTTTGTGAGACATTTAACCTTCTCTGTCAGAGAGCTCTGGTGCCACAATAAACTACAATTCCCAGGATTTGCTAGCACTGAGCCAGGGCAGTTAAAGCAGTCTGATTCTATGATTTCTGCAGTATGTTTTGGACCAAGGTTTCTTAGATCTTTTCTGCTTAAACACTCAGCAGAATATAATTTGATGCCCCACTTGCATATAAATGGATGCCACTATTGAAGTACCTGCCACAAACCTGGCAACAAAAACAGGTTTCCCTGTTCTGTGGTGTATTCAGACTGCCAGCAGGACATCTCACACTGCACATATACAAGTTGATTCAGTTTTGTGCTGCATTTTGCCCCAGGCTCCTTAATTGCTGGGGGTAAAATGCCCACTGAACACATAAAATTTTTAAAACTCCCAAGGTGAGACAGCTCTAAATTACAGGTTTACTCTTGAATTTGGGGGGGATTTGAAAGGAAAGACCAAGCCAAGTGAACGCCTACTCACCTCTGTTGGGATTTCTACCAATCCAAACTGTTCATTGAACTCTGGAGATGAGCCAGTCAGGAGGGCTACAATTGCCAACCCTGACAAAATGATGCTCCACAGCAGAGGTTTGTTTTCCCGCAAGCTTTCCATAAATGGATGGCCCTGGAAGATAGAGAGTGATCAGAAGGACAGCAAAACTAAAGGTAGTTTCAGGTACAGCATGAGTAAAACTTCCAATTTCAGGTTCCACAAAGCCCAGGTGTTAAGCTGTTCCGCCACTCCCACCTATATGCACTTTAAGATCAGTCTCCCAAACTGCATAATCATCATCATGGTGTGGATACAGACATTTTATTGCCAAGTCATGTTTATGAAACCAGGGACGTTTTTCATATTTTTAGAGTTCACGTTATCTGAGTGCTGCCATAGTCCTTATTGTTTACTGATAACCTGAGTAGAAAATTTAGTTGGGTTAAATGCAAACTAACTGCTGTTGGATTCAATGAGCAGTGAGGAATAAGTAAGGTTTAATATTGGTAGATTGCTTATTTCCTTAATAATAAGGTAGAGGTAAGGACTGGGACAGGGAGCCAGTATGGGATGGCAGATTTGAGTGTAGGACTAGGACTTTGGGAGGTGGGTTCAAATTCCTACTCAGCTATGGAAAACCCAGTGGAGTGGGCCAGTCACACACTCTTAGTCTTGAAGGCTATGGCAAATCCACTCTGAACAAATTTTGCCAAGAAAAACCTGTGATAGGGCTACAGTCAGTCAGAACTTATATGAAGGCACATAACAGTAAGGCCTAGAATCGTGTTGGTGACATGCTGGGGTAACCTCCTGTTATGCAAGCATATCTACTTTCCTATCTAGTTGTTGGAAAAGTATGCAATATCTTGCTGGGCAACAACAACTCCCACAAACTCCAGATGATGGCCAAACGCTGTTGATGTGGGCAAGGTGACCCTGGGCATGATTTACTTTCTGAGTCATCACCCTTGCAGATTTTTAACAAGAGGATGTATTTGAGAGTCCTGGCCCTCAGCATATTGATCAGGTTTGTTCCTTTCTTCCCAGCACTTATTGTTTTATATGGTCTACTTCTGCCACCCCCTGCAGACCCTAAAATCTGTTCCAAAGAACTGGGAAACCCTCTGGGGCACTGTATTAATATTACAGAGGACTTGCAAATTGGATAGGAGGTTGAGAAAGTCCTAATTCTGCAGGTGCTGGATACCTAAGTATACCTATGGTTCCTGGCTTATGCCTCTTGCAGCAAGAAATAAATTAAGGGACACCATAACAGCTGTTGAAGTTAAGCACTCCCACCTTATAATTGATGGCAAAGGTGGCCATCTGCATTGCCATGGACATGATGTAAACAGTGCTATTCACTAGACTGGGTTCAAACTCCTTGTAGAGGTCCACAAAGCCATCTTTCCTTAAAGCAAATAAGAGAAAGGCCCTTGGTCATTTCTCATTAAAACACAAGATATTCAATCACTTTTAAGTTTTTAATTTCTATATTTTCTTTTGATTTACATAAATTTTTCCCACATTTCAGTTTACAGCTAATCATTCTACAGTAAGAATATTCCTTCCTAATCCTATTATTTCATGCTTAAATCCAAGCAGCACTCACTTGGGGTCACTGCGGGCCTGTGCACCTCGATAGAGATAAACCAGGCTGACAAAATGCACCATGAACTGCAACAGCACAGTTAGAACTGTATAGAGATTGAAGATATTAGGGAGTGGACGCTCCCGGGAGAGAGTTTTCAGAGGCTGTGGGGGGAAAAAAAAGAAGAATAGCATCAAGATTAGAATTCCACACACTGCTCTAGGTGCTGGTTGTATTCATTTGCTAGCACTGGGGATTGGAAATTAGCTTGAGGCAACCACAAGCCAGCTATTCTGACAGCGGCCCCATATGATGAAAATGTAGGACATCAATTTGTGACAAGAAGAACAGAAAAAAGAAGGTGGGCATCTTAAGTTGCTATGAACCCAACTGGAAAGTCTTTTGAAAACAAGGTGGCAGAGATCCTGCATTGCCAACGTAATTCAAATAATGGCAGTTATATCTGATGATGCCACTTCCTGAAACCCACCCTTGCAGACTGGCAGCACCTCAATCAAAGTGTTGGCGATCGAGACACTGTGAAATAATTTGCAAGGTGCACTGAGAACAGGCAGTTGAAGACACCTCTTAGGGTCCTGCCACAATTGTTTGTCCCACAGTGCACTGAAACCGGGGGAATGCCGCAGATGTTATTCAACAGTGCCCTGATCTCCAGCACCCTAAAAATGCTTTGGTCAGTGCACTGCCAGGCTGCAAAAGGTAGGTTGTGGGGATCTCTTTTGGTAATCGATGAACATAAGCATGAATTGAGAGCCAGTGTGGTATAGTGGTTTGAGTGTAGGACTTGAACTCTGGGGATCCGCTATGGAAACCTGCGGGGTGGCCTTGAGTGAGTCACACACTCTCAGCCTCAGAAAACTCCATGATAGGTTCACCTTAGGATTGCCATAAGTTGGAAATGTCTTGAAGACACATAACAACAAACAAGAATCACCAATAGTTATGAGATCATAAATCCAGCTTGTGATCTCATAACTGCCAAAGAGGATGCCAGCCAGTATTTCTACAGCAGAGAGTACATATGATAAGAAAGAACCTTTGCAGGGCAAGGGAATAGATGGAGAATGCTGCATGTGTTCAAAGGACACATATGCTGAATTATATGGTCAAATTCACTAGTGGAAAATTTCTTTGCATGACTTTACCAGTCAAGGAGAATGGACAGGATGTTCTGCTGAACTTCAACTACTGGAAATCTTAATTTGACTGCAAATACTTCCTTGTCCATCCCTGTACCTGCAAAGACTTGAAGCCTAAAAGAAAAAACAGAGATTCTCTGGGGCGGTTTTCCAAATAGAGCATGGGGAAATGAATAAAAAGAGGCTCATATGGGTTGTAATTCAGCAGGGGTATATTTAACATCATAATTCTGTATACAGACCTACGCTAGTCTGAACCATATAGCAATTAAGCTTCTTAATTGCACCTTCCCCATAACCATTCCATGTTTCATGGGGAGTAGGGAGGATCAGAGACGTGTCTGGCTATGTTCCCATGGCCACATGGAAAATAATTACAGCAGCACTGAGATCTGTTGGGATTGTCAGGAGGTTTCAATGCTGCTGTAATTATTTCAAAAGCCAGTGTAGTTTAGTGGTTTGGGTGTTAGACTACGACCCTGGAGACCAGGGGTTCGAATCCCCACTCAGCCATGGAAACCCACTGTTTGACTTTGGGCAAGTCACAGTCTCTCAGCTTCAAGGGAAGGCAAAGGCAAATCCCCTCTGAACAAATCTAGTCAAGAAAACGAATAGGTTCACCTTAAGGTCACCATGAGTCAGAAATGACTTGAAGGCACATAACAGCAATATGGGGACATAGCCAGACACTTCTCTGATCCCACCTGCTCCCCATATGGCATGGAATGGCTGCATAGAGGGGCTTTAGAGGATGTATGCTAAGTCTGAGGGGAGGGGCACTAACCACTGGAGAGCAAGATAATTCCAACCTCTGGAATAAGCAAAGGGAAAGCTTCTAACAGGATGCCAGCCTTCATCTGTTAGCACTGCCCATATTCCACCTGACATGACCCCCAGGAGCCAAGTCCTTTGGCAGTGGTCCTCCTTACCTTGGACCGGGAGATGAAAAGAAAGCAGCCAGCTAGCAGCAGCCCCTGTAGCGTAGCCTGGAAATCACTGAACTTTACCCCTTCCAAGTAAAGGACACTCTGACTGTAGGCCAGGATGAGTGCATTCAAGGCCAAGATCTTGAACATCTGGAGTGTTGTAACTAGGGTGCAACGGCCCTGCTTGATCACGTGACAGACTGCAGAGAGAAAGAGAGGATGTCGGTGCTTTGATCTGCATTGTGTGCTGTGCTTCAGTGCGCTTCCATCTTTACCTTTATGCAGGTGGGGTTTATATACAAGAGGGACCCAGAAGGGCTGGCATGAAGTGTGTTCCAGTACTGCTTTCTCCACCTAATGACTGAAACCCTTTCTAACTGGGTGACACAGGCTGGAAATCCCATTGCTCTACACATGTGCATCATACAGAGCAAGAGTTAGCAATGGGATACAAACAGTCACTAAGGGTCATGCTTTACTGGTGTCTTCCTCTACAAAGTCACACTGCCATTTCTCTCTAGCTGTTACACTGTGAATGTTATGCCCATATTGGTGAGTTTAGCAGATGTGTTTGATGCAAAGGCCCCAAACAAACACATCACACCAGTAGTGCCACTGGGAAAGGCTCAATAAGTGCTTTTGCTGTCATGTATACAAATGACCAATGACAACCCATTACTCTGAGCTGGTTCAAATGGATACAATGCCAATACAGCATGAGACACCAGTCACAGGCTCACTTCTCTTCCCTTCCCTACTTACTGCACTGTATAGAAGAGAGTTTGGAGGTGAAAGGAGCTGCAATGCTGGCATCACCCAACTTCACTATGGGCACTTGTTCCTCTTCCAAATCCTTCAGCACCTGGCTGATCCTCTCCTGTTAGGAAAAAGAGAGGTGGAGGGAAGAGAACACACCTAGTTTAAGACCCAGTAAGGCTCTGTATGCTCCACAGAAATACATCCTGAATGAAAAACCAAGTAACACAGTCAGCTACCCTGAAAATGAGAAGACAGCAGGCAGATGACAGAGTACTCCTTAACTAGGGGCTGGTAAACCTATCAGCCCTAACATGGGCAACACTGAAGCATTATGGGAATGGTAGTTCTTCATCATCTTCTAGAGCAGGGGTAGGCAACCTTTCCCCTTTAAGGGCCGAGGGACTTCAGCTCCCAGAATCCCAGGAACTATTGGCCAACATGGGACTATTGGCCAACATGGCTGAGGCTTCTGGGAGCTGAAGTCCTTCGGCCCTTAAAGGGCAAAGGTTGCCTACCCCTGTTCTAGAGGGTTGAAGCGCAGTGGAAATTCAAGTCACCCTCCTGGTGGCCTGGAACACAATATCTGCTGCTTCCATTCAATCCACCACAACACCTCTTTCATTACACCCTGCACTGGTAAGGGACTCTCAGAAGAGTCTTCTGTCCCCAACCCTTGGTCCCAACCCCTTTAAATTTCACAAAGAAAAAGAAAGCCCTGAAGCACATGTAAGCCCAACAATGGAACAGCCATGGGTGATGCCAAAGAAGGGGAAAGGGAGGCCCATCTGTCAACTCACCCGCTGCATGGCGAGCTGCTCCTCTCTGTGAGACATGAGCCTGTGCTTGGCAGCACGGGAGGTGGGCCTCATGTTGCTCCCAACGATGGATGGGGGCAAAGCAGGCTTCCCATCAGCAGGGGCATCACGCGGCCTCTTCTTACGCTCAGGGATTCGTTCAGGTGCATTGGCTAGTAGGGCCACTCCTGCAAGAATGGATCAGGTCACTGAAGACACAGAAAACACTGGGAACTGTCACATGATCTGTGACCAGAAGCAAGTATCCTCTGGATGACACATTTGTCCAAGAACAGCAAGGTAATAATATAAACAGAAAACCAGCTATGGGTTAAAAATGGATATAATCCTATAATGGAATCCACAAAAGGTAGGGATCACTAGGATGGTTATATTGCTTAAGAGATCTGTAAGATTTAAGGAAAGGTTGGTAGATTGTAGAAAAATGTGGGAAGACATGGCACCGTTTTATTGAAATATCAATTTGGCCTTCATTAACCTATTGATTTAAATCATGTATAATAAACAGGTGTGAAGGGGAGAGAAGACCAGCATTTCAAAACAATGTGACAACTTACAGGTAGCTTATTAATTAGGCAGAAAATAGAGATTCCAAAAGTTGCAGAGAAGAAATAATATCTTTAAAAAGGCATTCCCTCTTGCACAAGAAACAGAACGCCTATAAGTCTGCAAATAACACATGCATTCATCACTGAAAAATCTAGAATGTTTTTTAAAAGACCAAGTTATGTAATTTGAAATTTTAAAAGCCTTAAGATTAATAATAAGTAATGTGAGCTCTTTACATTTGATATCAATTGTAAATAAAGTTATTTTCTTGTTTTTCTTTGACAATTGCCCATGTTAAAGCAGGTACTAATCCTTTAGATATTCCTGCCTGTGAGAGATGGGGAAGCGCCTGTAGGTTTTGGTGTTTGCTATCCCATTTTTTTTTTGTTTTGTTTTTCCAAGCATGTTTTCTAAACAGCAATGTATTATTTACTGAAATCTATGTTCCAATTAATCAGGGTGTATTTTTAACTATGAAAAAACTTACCCACATCTGCATGCTTCAGAGCCCCCACATCATTGGTCCCATCGCCACACATCAATGTCACATAGCCAAGCCCCTTCAGTGTTGTGATCACAAACTCCTGCAATGGGAAAATCCAATGTTGTGGAAGGGAGCCTGCAAAACTCTGTGGAAATCCATGTCCTGGTAGTGCTGTTCATCTTTACACCCAATCACATAAACACTCCTGTGTTATAACTACATGGCGTCTGCCATATCCTCATTCCATATCAGCAGTCAGAGAAAAATAAGCATCGACAGCCAGTTTGTTAGCCTCATGATTTCAGCAATTTTGAGGATTATAGCTGGCAGGAAAACAGGAGGTTGAATTTTGCAAGTTCAGTCATCAGAAATACCAGAAACGATGCAGCATACATTTAGTAGAAGATGAAGATCCAACAATCGTATTAAACTCTCAACATTTTATGCAGGACATTTTCCCATTCTGTCAGTTTAGTATTGCAGCTTCAAAGGCACATGGCAACAATCTCTCACCAAAGAGGAATTGCTATTAGAAAAAGGGCTATGTGGCTTGTATTTCCAGGAGATAAAATGGCAGGAAAGGAAAGTGTCATGCATTTCTGTCCTCTTGAATAATCTACCTCTGTATGTGCCCTTGGCTGCAAGTTTCAACACTCTGACATCCTCTTGGGATGAAGTCACAGCACTTCTGGCCTGTGCAGATTACTCTTGTGGAGCATAGAGGTTTCCTCCCACACCTCTCACAAATATGGAAAAAGGTGGCCCATCTAATGTCCAGAGAGGAATTCTTGTCCTTAACCCCAATGGCAGCTTGAAAATATGTGTGTGGGGGAGATTTCCAGTGCAAGAGAAAGGCAGCTTCTCTGCAGCATTTAGGAGGGCCTATCACTTTCTTCAAGCATAGAGAACAGTGATCACCGTGCCTCTATACAAAGAAAGGGACCCTGGATGTCACCAGCCAGGGTTTTGGGCTTACCTTGACCTCATCCAACCCCTGGAGGGTGAATGAGAAAACAAGCAAACCTGAGGGTGGAACAGTTCCCCTGCCTGCCATAAGGCCATATCTTAGCTTCACTTATGAATCTGTGACTCCATCACAGCAAGTCACAAAATACAAAAATCAGTAAATACATTTCGTAGTGGATCAGGTTGCATAACATTACAAGGAATTTGAGCTATACCAAATCTCTTCAAAGATGCAAGTGAAAGCTTTGTTACATTAACAGAGGCTGTGATAACAATATAATTTTTATTTCTGTTTTGCTTGCAATTATTTCGTATGTATGTACCTTCAAGTCACCTGTCAACTTTTGGCAACCCCATGAATTGCAGAGGGTTTTCTTAGGCAAGAAATACTCAGAAGTGGCTTTACCAGTTCCTTCCTCTGAAATACAGCTTACAGTAAGTACCTGGTATTTGTTAGCTGTCTCCCATCCAAATACTGACTCTGCTACAGCAGCATTTTTAAAAGAGCCCATACGGCAGGGGTAGGCAACCTTTCCCCATTAAGGGCCGAGGGACTTCAGCTCCCAGAATCCCAGGAGCTATTGGCCAACATGGGACTATTGGCCAACATGGCTGAGGCTTCTGGGAGCTGAAGTCCCTCAGCCCTTAAAGGGGAAAGGTTGCCTACCCCTGCCATACGGTATGTGGGGATTTAACCCCAAATGAGGTTTGACTTGAGACACAATGATTAGCTCTGGATTGTTCTATGAGCTTTAGGGAGCCCTGGTGGCGCAGTGGTTAAATGCCGGTACTGCAGTCACTAAGTTGTGAGTTTGATCCCAGGGGCTCCAAGGTCAACTCAGCCTTCCATCCTTTCATAGGTTGGTAGTTGTTGGGGGCAACTGGCTTACAGATTGTAAACCATTTAGAAAGTGTTGAATTCACTGTTAAGCAGTATAGAATTGTACATGCTATTGGTAGTTATAACTGATTGAAGATGAAAATTTGAATAGCAATAATAAAAATGAATATAGTTCCAACATTTTTATATCTATTTCAGAACCTACCTATTATTACTAAGGATAAATGTTTTGAGGAGTGGCAACAGGAACTATCTAAGTTTTCATGGGGAGGGAATAAAGCTAGAATTAGATGGAAGTGCTAATGGAGGAGAAATTAAAAGGTGGATGTGGATTACCTAATCTTAAACTCTACTATTATGCATCACGTCTTAGCTGGATTGAAGATTGGGTTAAATTTAGTAATGAAAGATTATGAGAGTTAGAAAGTACCAAACTGAGATATGGATATCATGTATTGTTATGGTATGATAAACTTAAGGACAATAAAGACTTCTCTCACCATTTTATAAGAAACACACTGCTCAAAGTCTGGATAAGAGCTAGGAATCAATTTTATAGACAAATCCCAAGTTGGGATTCAACACAAGAAGCCTTTTTAAGAAAAACTAAAAATAAAGGGATACCTTGGTTGACTTATAAAGATTTAATTGTATGGAAATGGGAAAAATGAAGAAATGATGAAATCAGAGGAACAACTGGAGAAGGAAATAAAGAAGAACTGGTTCTTGTATATGCAACTAAGAGAGCGATATAAGTTAGACAAGAAAAATATAGGATTCACAACTGAAAAACCAGAAATAGATAAGATTTTGTTGGATAACAAGAAGAGACACATATCTAAGTATTATAAGATTTTGAAAGAAAGAGATCTTGAAAGTGAGAAGGTAAAACACTCAATGATGAGAAGGGCACAAGATATTGGGAAAAATATTGAGACGGAAAAATGGGAAAAAGCATAATACCAACTATTTTACTCTTTGTCAGGATTATAAAGAAAATTATATTAAATTGATGTATCGTTGGTATTTAATACCTACAAACATTAATAAAATTTATAAAATGGGGAATGATGCTTGCTGGAAATGCCGGAAAGCAGAACGAACAGTCTATCATCTCTGATGGAAATGTAAGGAAGCAGAAAGATTTTGGAGAAATATACAAAAGTTAATGTCAGAGATATTACAGACAAAAATTCCTTTCGATCCAATACTCTTTCTGTTAAATATGACTAATACAATAGATAGAGAAATCGAAAGAAAATATAGACGAACTATCCTATACATAGTTACGGTTGCAAGAATTATTTACGCTAAATGTTGGAAGCAAGTAAAAATACATCATCAGAAGAGTGTAGCGTTAGGATGCGAGAAGCTATGGAATTAGATATATTAACAGCCTTGATGAATGAAAAAGTAGAAGAGGATATACAGGAGGAATTGAGATGCTTAAAAATTATTGGGAAGTGAAAAGATAATGGATGTATAGAATATTTGACTGATTTATTATTTTACCTATTCTTTAGTTAGTTTCATGGAAAACTACATTTAGAATTTAGAGAATATATTGGGACAATAGCTATGGAGAGTATGATGTACTCAGAGGGACTTAATAAGTATTAGATAGAGAAGGCGAATAATTACATGTTGGAAAGTAGATTTGATAATTTTAAGAAAAGTAGAACATAAATGCTACTGCAGTATCAACAAATGTTACAAAAGAAGGAGGGATTGATGCTTAATATCTATCCCTCCTTCTGTTGATCCTGTATCCCAAGATAACTCGGAGAGCATACCCACCATTCCACTGACTCTCAACCTGCTCCTTTGCAATGCCAGGTCGGTCAAAAATAAGACCCACATCATCCACGATTTATTAGTGGATGAGACGACCGACCTGGCTTGTTTTATGGAGACCTGGCTGGGAGATGCCAGCTCTGCAATATGGGCACAGGCCCTCCCAGCTGGGTACTCGGTTATTGAGCAGGAGAGAGAAAGTGGGCGGGGTGGTGGTGGCATAGCCTTGGTCTATAAGAACACCTTAACCTTGATTAGGAAGCCTATCCGGAAAACGATTCACATCAAGTGCATGTACCTCAGCCTGAAAACCAAGGATAGTTTGGGGATTCTGTTGGTACACCGGCCACCCCGTTGCTTAACAGACTCCCTGACCGAGCTGACCGCCCTGGTTTTTGAGTTGCTGTTGGAGTCGCCCAGGCTTTTGGTTCTGGGCGACTTCAACATCCCACTCAAAACCAGTTTACAGGATCTAAGTGGCGCGGCTCGGGAGTTCATGGATACCATGACAAACATGGGCCTATCCCAACTGGTTAGCGGGCCCACACATTGTGCTGGTCATACACTCGATGCAATCTTTAGTATGGAGCAGGAATATCCATGGGTGGAGGTCATAAAAACCTCTGCATTGTCATGGACGGATCATTTTCTAATCAAGGCAGAACTTAAGGCTATTGTTCACCCCCCCGGGGGTGGTGGACCTATTAGAACGGTCCGCCCTCGGAGGCTAATCGAACCAATTGGTTTCCAGAAAGCCTTGGAGGGTTTAATGGTGGGCAATGCCGGTGATTCTGTCAAAGCTTTGGTTAATACCTGGAACACCGACCTTACCAAGGCTATCAACACAATCGCTCCCAAGCGTCCTTTCCACCCCGCTTCAAATTGTAAGCCATGGTATACAGAAGAGCTTAGAAGGATGAAGCGGGTTGGACAACGACTGGAGTGCGTATGGCGAAAGACTCGCCTCTCATCCGACAGAACTCGCCTTAGGAGGCACTTTGACTCCTATAGGGAGGCTTTACGTGTAGCGCAGAAGTCTTTCTGCTCTGGACGTATTGCATCTGCGGAGTCTCGCCCGGCAGAGCTGTTTAGGGTGGTAGGGGATCTGACAAGGAAACTTCCTGCACCGAATTCCCTGCTTAACCCAACGACAGCCTGCTGTGAGGCATTTAATATCTACT
>CM034703.1:154544558-154557900 GCA_020142125.1 Phrynosoma platyrhinos
TATGTTTATGTTTATGTTTATGTCTATGTTTGTATTTTGTATTTTTTGTTAATAATTTTTTTTTAAAAAAAGAAAAATTGGCCCATCCCTTTCTAGCGTTTTGTTCTCTTATGGGTCCCATGCTACTCCAGACTGAAAGCTGTCAAATTTGTTTCATTAAGCCAAGGCTAGACTAATTCAGCACTACAGATGTTTTTAGCCTATGATCCTTAACAGCCCCAGCCAGCACAGCCAGTGGTGAGAAATTATGGGATTTACAGTCCAAAAACTTCAAGAATGTGTTTTCCACTCCTGTATGATGCAGAAGAGGGCTGAAAAGAATCTGTGACCTTCCAGATGTTATTAGATTGTAAATGCTATCATCCTTAACCTTTAGGTATTATAAATTGAGGCTGATATAAGCTGATGTTCAACAATACCTGGAGAACCATAGGTTTCTCCAACTCTGACAGGGAGAATCCCAAGACCTATTGCTTTTTCAGCAATTATTTTCTAGATGTGAGATGCTCCTTTTAATTAAAGCCCCAGAACTTCTATCTTCCTTGGCTGTGGAACAGCTGAAATACAGAGATTAAAAGGACTGAAAGGATAGCGTGATGAAGCATTTCTTACCTTCTGCTTGGGTGCAACGCGAGCAAAGACTTGCACGTGTGGAATGAGCCATAGCAAGAACTGGGAGTCCAGGGCCTGCAGCTGAGAGAGGCCCTCTCCTGTGATACACAGGTTGTGGTGCCGGGTCAGTTCCTGCAGAGAGGGCGGGATGATTGGGAGTGTGACAGTGCCGCTGATCGACTGCCACTGCCAGCTGGATCCTGGAACAGAGAGGCTTAAATTAGGGGTGAGCAGGAGAGCATGAAGAAGGGCTGCTCATTTGCAGAACTAGCCCAAGGGTGAGAGCCTCTTGGGCTCTGCTCTCATGCTGTAAAGCCAGTGACTCCTCCCGCCCCAGTGGACCCAACAAGTCTGCAACTCTTTTCCAAAGCGTGAAAAGTTACTTTATGAATGACCATTCCCATCACACCCCAGCCAGCATTTACAAGTAACAAATCCTGTACCAAGTTCTAGAGTCCACCATGGCAAAAGCATGCTGCTCAGAGGTGCAACTGCCGTTGCCTGCCCTCTCTCTTGTAGCCTTCGTACCTTTGTTAATGGGTGGCTGCAGAATGAGTGTCTGCTCCTTTTGGGTGAAATGCAGCTCCTGGGCCACGTGGCATGCGGTTAGAGGGTTGTCGCCTGTTATCATCACTACCTGAAGGGGAGGGAAAGCAGGTTCATGGGATATCCTTTTAATGCAGGACCCTGAAGTGCAATACACAGAATGTTTGTGTTAGCTGAGTTCAGGGGTACTGGAAATCTGACGTATTTTCCCAACAGCATTTTATTCAAGCATAAAGTCACACTGTACTTCAAGAAGCTGAAATGTTTGCTTCCTTTTTTGGCAATGATTTGGAGAACCTCTTTTCCTGAACTATAGGCAGAGTAGGAAACATTTACTTTTTCTGTGACTCTCCATCAACACCAGTGATGCTGTGGATTCAACAACTGTGGCATAATGCACTTTCTGAACATCTGTCTGTCAAATCTGTCCAGTAATTTCTCCCCCCAAAAAGGTAAGTTCTGATCCATCCCCCAAATAGCATCAAGCTGGGTTAGAAAATATGTACAGTGGCAGATAGGAAAGCCAGACACTTCTGTACTTTGCTCTCCCACAAGAGATGCTCTTTGCAAGACAGGGGAGCTTTGTTACTTTAGTCCAAAGCTGGTCAACTTCGGTGGATCTGGGGCCCAATTTTCTATCCTGGGATTCCCTGGAGGTCTCACAAATTTAAAACAGCTTAAGTGGCCAGAAGTAGACTTCTGGTTCTTGAGAAAAATGGTATTTCAAAATGTACAAGGGCCCTGTGAGGACTTCAGGAGGGGCAATTTGTGCCTCCTAGTTTTGGCTAGAAAAGAGATGGTCTCGGGAATTTGGAGGGCATTTGGGCTACAAAAACAGACTAGGGGGCCAAATGCAGCTCTAACTTCATGAAGCAAGGAGTTGTTTTGGCAGGGGGAAAGTTGGGGAAAGTATACAAGATAGAAGCTTGTCTTTAGACAGTCAGAAAGGGCCAGTTAGAAATAGAGTTAGGACCAGAGATATATAGGGACAGGGCAGATGGATTAAATCTTGAGAAGATAGGTTGGATAGGGCCAATTAGGAAAAAGGGAATGGAGGAGATGCAAATGGAGTTTTGGGAGTTCAGTGTGTGGAAAGAGTTCAAAAAGAAATTCCTTTTATTGAAACTACGGTGCTACTCTATATGCAACCAGTATAGGGCTAGATGTTTGTTGTTATAATAAATTTTTACTCATTTTAATTTCTAGACCTATCTGAATGTTTTCATTTAAGAATTCACAAAGAGGATTTCTTCACATTTTATCACATTGAATCCAGTGACCAACACATCCACTTACCCATTATAGTGATCACCCTGAGCCGCAGTACCAGATCTAGGGAAGTATCTTAAGGGAAGGAGCAAGGTGAGTGATAGGAGCCCAAGGATTTGAACTGCAGGGTCAACTTGGATATGGGACCCGTTAGCTAAATTCAATTAGCTAAAACATTATCCAACGCTAGATGCACGGGCTGCGGCCAACCCTAGGAGAAGATTACTGCCTTCATGCCATGCCTGTGGTTTTCTTTGAAGCATCTGGACTGGTTAAACCACTGACCTCTCCCAGCAGGATTCTTTGGATCCATCTTTCTTCTCTGCTGCCCAAGGTAATTTCCTTTTAAATATTAGTGCCGTGAGCTTTCAGGCTGCAAACATATATATATTCTTCCTCTGTGAACAAGGAAATCTTGCCACTGAGATTTCCTTGCCTGCAATCAGATCACAGAGGAGAGGAAACTCCATGCCAGAGTGACATATGCCATTAAAGCTATGCTTTGGCTTACTTTACACAGAAAGGCTAGCCACTTGGAAACAATGCATTCTTTATACTCAAAACTGCGGGCAAAAGGAAAGTGAAGACTCATGGAAAGTGGAAGGAAGGGATGGAGAATTTGGAAAATGGGTGACCATAAGCCAGGCTCACTCTTCAGCTTGCCCCGTACTTCTATGTCTGTGGCTTCACCAACATATTTTGGTTTCACTCACATGATGAGAGGCATTCAGGATCTCACGGATAACTGGCTTGGAGTCCACTTTGAGGGGGCAAGAGACCACAATGAAGCCCACAAAACGCAGATCACATTCAAGAGCCTCCCGTTTTATCTCTCGTGCCTTTGAATGAAAAAGGTGGGGGGGGGGGAGAGGAAGTACCAGAGAGAACATGTCAATTAAAATTTGGTTGCCTCTTCTAAAGAACTCTCTATGGTAGTTCACATCATGACCACAAGAAAACTGAGTCAACTGAGAACTCCAGGATCACTATACACACTTGCCCAGTCTGCAGCAGGAAATGAGACATATTTGAAGAGAGAATCCAGATTTCATTTAAACCTATTTTGGGCATGCACAAACCACAGAAAATTTGCTATAGACACAGAGAGCAATTTTGTGGGGAGGACTTCCTGCTCTTCAGCCTTTGCTTGGTCAGATGATATATATGTGAATGTCCATATATGTATGCAAGTGGTCACAATTCCTGCTGTCACGGGCTCATGACCCAAGTGCCTGGCAGAGTTTTTCAATTTGCAGAAGAAAGGTGAGAGGGGAAACAGCAGGAAAAGATATTCTTGATCTAACACCTGGCTCAGAGGGCAAGGGATTCACTAAGTGTTGCCTGGACCCTAATTTGATTTATTACTTTCATTTCAAGCATGCCCAGAGTCATCTTCTTAGATGGCACTGGGTCATGACTATCATGGAAAGCCCAGGCTATTTGCAAAGGCAGCCTATATCAATGGATTTGTAAACCAGTTGGTTGTTATTCTTCTCAAATCTTTCTCATTCTGCACTCACACTGTGAAGACTGTAGCTTTGTGTTTTAAGCTCTCCAACTCAATTGTATCTTCTTTCATATGACCTCTCTTTTCCTCATATTTGCTGACAAATAGAGCTCTTTATTTCCTCTTCAATCCTTTCTACTTCCTACCTTAGTAATTAATTCTGGCTGCATTTGCCTATCTCTGATCTAAAGTCATAAGTCACTGCCTTTGCAAGTACAGTAGCACACCAAAGGCCTTTACTAAACCTTGTCAGCCTGCTTACTTGTGTAGTAACTCTTACCTTGACTGTTACCTTGTCATCATTTGTCCGTTTGTAATCATGCCCTCTATAATGCCTTGTACATCTCCTGTAGATTGTAATGGGAATCACTGTGGGTCTCTAGATACTGGGAATTTCATCAGCCCTAGTGGTGATGGATTATGGGAACTGCAGTCCAACCTTCAAGACCACATGATTCCCACCTCTGTTGTAAGCCCTCCAAGCAAGAACTATTATCACTTCTGTGTCCAGCACCTGAATGACTCATATTCCAACAAGCCTGAATAGGAGCAGTCTGAATGAGCAGCTTCCTAGCAAATCTGCGTATTGCCCTTGCCATGGATAAAACAGATTTGATATACTTATTGTAAATGCTGTAGGCTCCTCCCTTGCCTGGAAAAGAAAACAAGTCTTACAAGTCTTAAGGCTAGTCTACATGTAAGCATATTATGTGAATTGCTGCAGATTTTCACACATTCGCATCGACAGTTAATAGTCTTCATTTGTCTGCACAAATTTGCATCTATTCACCCTCCCATTGCCAAAAATCCACACATGCGATAATGCAAATTTCTTCAGATTTCCACCAATACTCTGGTAAAAACCATGAAGCCTTTTTCTGTGGAGTTTAAGTTTTTCACCCACTCCCAAAGTCCAAACTCTTATCAATTGCTTGTGGCTGGATAACATTCTATTCAAATGGAATGAGGAATATTTTAATCGTTCAGATAAGCCCTTTGAAAAGACAGTATGGGCAGGAGCCATACTGATAATGTTGCTCCCTGTTTGACCAAGCAGTGGAGAGACAAGGCGTTCTGGATCCTGTGCCTGTGTGTGTTTGGTGGGAGGATGAGAAAGAGGCTGAGTTTTCTATTCTCCTTTCCTCTGTTTAAGGGACAGAGTTTAGGGACTTAAGCCATTACGTATCAATATAAGGCAGTATTTTTTCTCTTTGCTGTGAAGACAGGACCATAGAGTCAGGGAGACCACAGGCTGACAAATACAGTTGCATCTCCAATGGCAAGAGGCTTTTGATGGAGCCAAGCAAATTGTCCAGTCCAAAAGGGGGAAACCAAATCCTACCTGCTGATGAGTGAGGTGTCCCAGTTCCTTGTAGCCAAGCGCCAGGACCCTGGCTCCTTCACGAGAGATCTCTGTGTGGATACCATTGTAGCTACTTGGGCACTGAGAGAACTGCATAAGAACAGAGAGGGCAACAGGGAGAGTCAATACAGAACCTAGAAAATAAATCTGGAAGATAAAAAGCAAAATGAAGCAAGTCTCCTTGTGAGGAACAAAGGACCTGTGTAGTTTAGTCCAAGAGGTACAAAGGTATACTGATTTTATCGCTTGACAAATGGGAAAATCTTATGAAAGAGTGCATCCTTAAGCAGAGGAGGTTGACCTAGCCCATGGGTAGGCAACCTTTTTGAGCCGGGGGCCGGGTTGCTGTCCCTCAGACAATTGGGGGGCCGAAGCACCATAAATAAATAAATAAATTTAAAAAAATTTTTAAAATGCATGCACACTCTCTCAGCCCCAGAAAAGCCATGGCAAAACCCCTGTGGAGATTTTGCCAAGAAAACCCCAAGAACAAGTAATAACAACAATAATCAATATCATCATGGCAGGCGGCAGTGGCGGCAGGGGGCAGCGGCGGCAGGACTGGCTTGTGGCCGGTCCAAAGGCCTCAGGGGGCCACATCCGGCCCCCCCGGGCCTTATGTTGCCTACCCCTGACCTAGCCTTTTAAAAAAGCAACTGAGAATGCAGGATAATGCAGGCTGCAAAACAATGCAATGTGCATTCAGAGTTCGGGGAAAAAACAGTTTTTTGGGGTTAAAAATGGGATTTTTTGCATCAATCTTTTAATGAAAAAATTGAATCCTGTTTATTATGTTAATACTGTGAAACTTTGTTTTATATACTAGAAAGCAGTCTATTACAACAGGGCTACACACACAGAGTACTTTCATAAACTTTCATTAAAAAATAACCAGCAAGATAGTGTGCAGGCTGCTTGTTCAGATGGTTTAGAAGATAAATCACTGAAGACAAGTCTCCCAGTGGATACTAACCTTGACAGTTAAATCTAACCTCAATACTGAAAAGCAACTTAATTCCTATTACCAGATGCCAGGGAAAACCAACAGTAGAAAGCTACCGGTACCTTTTTTGTTCAATTTCCCAGGGGCATTTCACTGGCAACTTAAGCCTCTTTCACAAAATGGCCCAAAACAGAGTGGATCTTAACAAGAATTTCAAAAGAGAATTAATGTGGCCTCTATGTCTTCTCATGACAGTTAATATGAACTACCCATGTATGTGTGAAATTTGTATGAGAGATCTGGAATCTGCAGTTCCTTCTTCCTACCTTCAGCATATTTATCATATCCTTCCAAACTAGGGGATGAGGGGCCAAACTATGACAAGGCTAATCTGTGACCAATGCAAGTCACAGTGTAGGAAGGACTGCAAGAGTCCTAACCACTAGGGCACTGCCTTTGCCATGCCCAACTCTACTGAGGTGACTCATTCCCCCGACTACTTAGGTTAATTTCACAGCCCCTCTGGGACAGACACATTCAACCAAGGGAGAGAAACCCAATCCCACCTGACCCGCTTTGCTCACCATTCTGTGCAGCATCTCTGGGGCCCCCTTCACCGTTGCAATGTAACACAGATCAGTGGAGCCGACCTTCTCGTAGGAAGCCAAGACCGACATTCTTTTCAGGGCACTGGCAAAATGAAAGCGCTGGTGAATTTTCAGTCCCTGAGTTTTAATACTTCGGGGGAAAACTTTCTCATCTGGAAACAAAGAGATCGGGAAATCCTGAAAGGGTTCAACAGCACCACAAGCAGAAATACTCCCTCCGGGCTCCCTTGGGGGTGGCACAGTGGCCCTGGGGATGGGAGCTATTTATCAGAACAGGGTAGGGGCAGCAGTTTTTTGGTTCCTCAGCCAAGGGACATAAAGTGTGTGGGGGGAGTACTCTGTTTTTGCATGCCAAGGTGATTTAAAAATGATAAATGCCCTGTGTGGCTGTGTGTGTGCACGTGCATGTGTGTTTTGCGAGCTTTCAAGGTGTTTCTGACTTATGGTGACGCTAAGGCAAACCTATCATGGATTTTTTTTTGCAAGATGTGTTCATACATATATCTATAATTAGTTCCAAGTAGTGCTGAAGAAAATGGTAGGCAACTCTAGAAGGCCTTGACAGAATCAAGCACCTTTGCTCACTCACATTTAGAAATAAAGACACACTCAGGAGGGTGTGCCTGGGTAAGGGCACCAATGTGGCTTGCAGAAAAAATATCACTCCCCCAATATTAAAATATTACCAATGGTAAACAAGTGAGAAGGGATATTTGAACAGCCTCACTAGTGGTTACAGAAAGAATATATGGTTGATACTGTATTTGCACATCTACCAGTTTAAGGGGGAGATGAGAGACTACTAGGAACTGTGACTCAAGACTAGATGCAGATATTAGCTAATCATGCAGGGCACCATAAAACACCATGCTTTCAAGACAGTCAAATATTTATAGTGTGATTCCATATTTTCAAGCTTACCTCCCAAGCCATGAGGCACAAAGACTTGTGTCCAAAACACATTGCACAAATAATCCAGTTTGAGACTGCTTTATCTGCCCTGGCTCAGTGCTAGGGAATCCTGAGAATTGTAGTTTATTGTGGCATCAGAGCTCTCTGACAGAGAAGACTGTCTCACAAAACTACAGTCCCCAGAATTCCCTAGCACTGAGACAGGAAACATTAAAGTGGTCTCAAATGGATTATTTCTGCAGTGTACTTTGGACCTTGGTTTAAGAAACATATGCATACAAACTAAAAATCTTGCTGCCCAGCAATCAAAGTTTTGCTCCAGAGACCCCACAGAATTGTGCAAATATTCTACCTAATTACATTTTCAGTCTCATCTCCTCTTATTAAGATTTTGAAAATTTATACATATGAGGCTGATTTTAAAATGACCTGTTAACATTGCATTCACATAGCTCATCACTGTTTTTTCCAGTGACAGGTATGACTCACGCTAGATCAATGGACCTCAGAGTGAGACACTAAAAGAGTTTTAAATGATACACCTACTGCACTCATGACATTGCTGACATGAATGTTTGATTTTATCCCCCAGAACGGGCATGAAAAATTACATTATCTATCAGCTAGCTGTTCCCCAGAAAAGTTTAATTTCACACCTCTGCTACAAGAAACCAATGGGCTTGCAAGAGAAAAGGCAAGAAGCCACTTTGCGCCTAGATGCTAAGCAAGCCTACCTTTGGTTACAGTCCATTCCACAGCAGTTAGCATGGCCTTCTCCAAGGGATCACCTGCCAGGGTCCCATCATCCAGCTGCATCAGGGAGTGGCATGTGGCAATGACCCGGTGTGTTTCAATAGGAATGTCTGACACAGGGGTCACGTCTTTCCCATCCCTGAAGTGAGAACAAAACACCACATTCAACTTTCAAAACTGGTTGCATTCAGACATCCTATTTGCCAATCCTGTAACCAGTGCTTCTCAGGTTACCTGAAGTAGGGGACTGGCTATTATATCTCCTATAGTGCCAGGGATTGGCACCATATTGTCCGCACTTAGTACAATGGTTTCTTTATTTCCTGGAAATACACCAGGAAGAGGCAGTCAATAGATTGGTGGATGGCTCTGATCAAGGGACCACTATAATGCACTAAAGTTTAAACTATGATTTGGAGCAAGCACTGGCTGTACCCTTCTCTTTCTCTTGAGAAAATTTCTTCTATTAAGGCAAGTATGTTTCCTGTAATGCGGCATACTGTGGTCTGATCAATCTCACCAGGCAACTAATTTCAAATAAGGGACCATTTCACAGGGCCAGTTTGGATTTGTTTCTAAATCCATACAGATTTTCAGTCCATTTTTTTAAAAAAAGTAGAACGTGGCAAAGCAGTTGCTCAAGTATTTGTTCAAGTGTGCAAAATTCCACTTTAAAAAGTTAATTAATGTTACAAAAGCAGCAGTGGCCTGGAAATGAAGCATTCAGATAAACAACCAAGACTGAATAACATTATTATGCAAGGAAAATATGTCTGAAGTGGCATTCTCTGAATGGCACCAAAGTTAGCTTGGATCTCTGGGAAAAAAATGTATAGAAATTGTGGCTTACTGAATTTTGACATTTTGACACAGGATCCCAACATTCCTACTGGAATGTAGAAAACCCAAAGAGCAGTTAGTGGAGACACAGAAGATAATATACCTCTCTCTGTATTTGCCATTCTGACACAATGTGACATTAGTTTCCTATGGATCTCTGGGTTTTAACATTTTTTAAATAGAATTCCAGCCATATAAACAATGGCCAAAGAAAATTCCAAAGCCAGAGATATGTTACAATTTTTAGCGTTTGGAGGTGGAGGCTGCATTGCTCTTCTCCTGATTAGCATAATTAAACAGTGTGCAAAGAAAGAGAAATTCTACATGCCAGCAAAACATACAGACTGTAAAATGAGATGTTGAGCTATATAATTTGGGTTATCCTGATGCATGCAAAATCCTAATATTATATATAAAAAAAGCAGAAAGGCAGACTACTATCTCCTGTGTGGATTATATATATTACTGCCTTTGAATATAAGGAACAGAAAGTCAGAAGAGTCAAGATGATTCTCAAGTTTCCCTTCCCCATAACCATCATTCTTTCACTTCAAACCTACCTGAGACCAGCCACACCCCTCACCACTAGGTTGTCACTAGTAAGTGTGCCAGTTTTGTCAAAGCAGCAAATTTGAACCTTGCCCGCAAATGGGATGCGAAATGGTTCTGTGCAATAAACATCTGCAAGAAAAAAGCAGCATGAATTTAGCACTAGCCATCTACATTTCACTTGCTCATTTTAGTAACCTTACTTCACAAATCTTCACGTGCAAATCTTGCCTTTATACCTTAACTTTCTCTAAAGCAAGGGAGCAAATTGTGTTCTAGCCTTTTAGACTATAACTCCCATCAGCCCTAGCCAGCACAGCCAGTGCTGAGTGATGTTGGAGGCTGCAGTATGAAAACACCTGCAGGGTGACAGTTTCCCACTCCCGCTTTTTAAGAGAAGCAAGCAAATTCAAATGTGTACATACACAAGTGTGCAGACAAATGAACATAAAAGGTATTCCAAAATAAATAAATAAATAAATATATTATGAAAGATCACTTCTCCAGCCTTATTTGGCAACAATTATAAGGCGGATTCACCACTCAGAGGCCAATGGTAAGACCTGAAAATGTTTAGCAGAATGTTTTTAAAACATCTATTTATACAGACATAATTTAATCTGAGTGTCTGGTGGAATATGGGCCCACACTGTGGCATGGGACCACCTTGAAGATCACAGCCGGGGCAACAGGGCCCAGTAACCAAGCAGCAGAAAGAACAAGGCAATAAAACCAGCAGTGACAATGATTATGGGTCAATCAACTGGGATGCAATGTTCAGGCCCAAAGGCCCCATATAGTTCTGGGAAAAGACCATACCTTACAAAGTAGGATGGTAGATAATTAAAACCCAGGAGGCACAGGTGGACAATGTCTCACAGCAGTACCATAAAGCAGGAATGGGCAAAATGTGGCCCATGAAGAACAATGCAGCTCTCAACTCTTTTGCAATTCCCCCTAAACTCCAGGAAAAAAGTGAGGTAGATTGTTGCTGAAATTTGGCGGTCAGCCAGTAAAAGCACTAATAGTGTAAGGGATTTGCACCACCAACTCAAATTAGAAACATCTTGGTTATAGCAGAAACCTTGGTTTTGCAAGCATTTCAAAGACCAGTAGCTGGCATCTGCTTTTGCTGCCATTATTGGTGGCACAGTACTGCAGCCACTCACTCACAAACTACAAGGTTGTGAGTTCAGTACCAACCAGAGGCTTAGGGTCAACTCAGCCTTGCATCCTTCTGAGGTTTCTAAAATGAGTACCCAGCTTGTTGGAGGCAATTAGCTTAAGTAAGCTGCTTAGGGAGTGCTTAAGTGCACTGATAAGTGGTACAGAAATGGACTTGCTATTGCTACTTGCTATTGCTACTCTTCCAGAGCAAGTTAAGTTAAAAGAAACTTAATCTATAATGAATTAATTTTTACCCAAAATTGGCTGTAATTAATAAAATAATATTTAATGTGCTAAAATAAATCAGTATTTTCAAAGAACAACGACCTCTTAGAGGATATGTAGGAATTTTATTTCTTAATGCCAAATTATATTTTAATAAATTATAATATTATGATACAGCTTTATGTTTGTCATAAAATATTTGCCTTTTTTTGTTTTACACACTGCCTACTTTTACACATTTTATATCTATTTTTTGTCAATATTATTTCTATCAATCTTCCTTTAGGCCCATTCCCTTTAATGTGCAACCCTCTAACTGAACAAGTGTCCTCCAACCCTGTGGATGTTTTTCACTCTACCTTAAAGCAAAAAGTGTCTTTCTCAGATGGTTTAAGGTACATGGGAAATTGTAAAGAAATCAGCACAAGGCTATGCAACTGCCTGATGGAAAGGATGAAGCCAGGTTGCCCTTGCAAAAGTGTTACACCTAGTCACAGCTGTGAGTTGTGGTTTATTTAAAGCTCCAACACTGAAATGTTGGAAGCCACAGTATTATGCAGCAAAAAGAAGAAAGCTACAGAAATGCTTGGGAGAGGAGGGTTGTAAAGCACAAGAAGGGCACTTGTCAGAAAGCAAAAACATCACCAATTCTTCACAATTCCAAAGCATGCAATCTGACTCCTTGGGGAAGCAGGCATGCCACTTACACAATTTGGCAAGAGCTATGAGTGAGGTGTTGACAGCCAAAGACAATTCAATGGGGAGTTCAGGTGGGACAACCGAGGTGAGGATTAAAGTGCATTCCAGAAAGAGTTTATAACGGTTCCTGCTGGGGTCCTTGGTACCTTGGAAAATAAGAGCAGACACACATTTTAGGCCAGTTAAAAAAGGATAAGTCAGAGCCATAGCCTCAAAACAGTATGTTGGAGAACACTAATTTGCCACTGAAGAACCCTGAGATATAAGGCATATTTTTGGTCATCAAAAGATCTTCACTGAATTTCTGCATAATTTTCTGTCCTAGACATGCTACCTCCCAATCCAGTGAAAACAAGTATTGCTCCTCCCTTCCTTCTCTCTGCCTGTACTGAGTGTAAAGCATTATAAGTAAGTTGTCTTTGACAGAGCAACATCTAAGAACACATCAAGAATATATTGGGGCAGTTCTTTGGGGGCCTTTAGATGTATTCTTTACAGTGTATTCAAACAATTATTACGAATGGAATTTACTTTTATTTTTTAAACATTTTTATTTGGAACAAGTAGAGTAATAATCTCCTGAACTTTGGTTTTGCTAATTTATGTGGAACAAGTAAAACAAAAACACAAACAAACAAAACACCAGAAGAAATCAACTTTAGTAACAGAAAATTATTTCTATTTCCTCTCCACAGTATCAAAGAGACATAAATCGTCCATTCCCATAAAAAGAATGGGGGGGGGGGGGGGGGGGGGGAGTGTGTGGAAGGGAGAAGGGACTAAGATTCAATTAATAGGCATGAAATTTAATCAGACTCATTTTCCGAGCTCTGGGCTGCATCTGCACTTCAGAAATATTCCAGTTTGTCACCACTTTAACTGTCATGGCTCAGTGCTTCAGAATTCTGGGAATTGTAGTTTGTTGTGGCACTAGACAAGCTAAATGTCTAATAAAACTCAGTTCCCAGAATTCTCTAGTCCTGAGCCATAGCAGTTAAAAGTGGTATCAAACTGCATTATTTCTGCAGTGTAGATGCAGCCCCAGTTATCAGTATGTTTCAGTCTCTGCTTCTGCTTCATTATGTTTGTCATCATCACAGGACAGGACTTCTAAAAACTGAAGGTTTACCCAAACTGAAACAAGCTTCTCTACCTTTCATATGTCAGTTTATTTCTTGATTTAGTGTATTTCCAAACATAGACCAGATTCCTTCAGTGCCCCCAATGGAAGAAATGCATTCTCAGAACATCTGGGAAGAAGTTATTAGAACACCATAAAACTTACGACTTTCCAAAAATTGTTTACAGTCGCAGCTCCCAAGTTGTGGAACAGCCTGCTGGAGGAGATC
>CM034703.1:154576229-154592154 GCA_020142125.1 Phrynosoma platyrhinos
TCCTTGTTCCAAAGAATAAATCTTGTGTTGCTTCCCTTTCCATTGAAACTTTAGAAAAATGGGGTAACCCCAGCTGTATTTTCTTCCTTTGCAAAACTGCAACGTAGGGCTTAATTTCTCTTCTCCAGCTGATAGTCTCTGGACAAAAATCATTGTAGATTTCAATTGTATTGTTTCCATATTTCAGTAATCCTGAGAGTTTCCTAATTTCTTTCATTAAAAGATCCTTCTTGTAGAAGCTTGTTACTCTCATGATTATCTCTGGGAACCAGTCCTCTCTTAAAAGTTGATGTTTTATGTAAGCGCTCCACTTCCTTTTCATCCCAGGTAATTTGAGGAACAATACTTTGCAACCATTTAAAAATCTCTATCTTCAGAGTTTTTGGTGTTTCGTTTGATATCTCAGGGAAACCCCGAATACGAAGGTTATTCCTTCTATTACGATCCTGCAAGTCAATGATTTTTCTTTCAAGTTGATCCAATCTTGTTGAATGTTCCAAGGTTGTCTTTTGCTGAGCTTTCTGTTAAATTTGTATTGCTTGTACTTTTTTTATCCACTTGTTCAATCTCTTTTCTTATTATCTGAAAAGATTTATGGATTTCATCCATAATATTCTTAGATATAGTTCCTGATAATGTGGCATTATTTTTTGTAATAGTGTCTTTTAGAATCTCAATGTTTTTGTTTTTATATTAGGCTAGAAGCTGAACGAGCCATGTTTTCATTCCTTCATCAGCTTCTGGCAATGTTCCTGGAACTGCTCCATGTTGTTCTTTAGGTCTGGCTCCCATTCCGGTTTTCTGCATTGTCTCCAAAGATTTTGTTTTATTTTAATTTCTATATTATGAGTTTCAGAATTCTCTTGTGAGTTTGTTTTTTGCAAACGAGAAAAAGCTTTGTCTGAAGGGTGTTGTTTAGATTCCCTCCAATTTTATTTGAGAACTTTTTTTTGGCTCTTGGACATCTGCCAACTTCTAATCAGTACTGTGTCTCCGTTACGACACACAATTTTGTATTTTCTCTCGTTCTTTATTTATACTTTAATTAATATTTCTATATTTCAATTCTTCAAAATCACTGTCCCATATATTTAGGCTGTTTTAATTTGCTTTTATTTTGTAAATCTTAACATCAATTTAGTATAACAACCATTCGGTTGGCAGTGCCACTTAAGAAAATGCTGTTTATTTTTCTTTCTGCTCTTTAAAGCTTTAAACAGTTCCATTCTATTCTCCTCTCCTTCCAATTTATTTATTTGTAATTACTCATAGTTTTTGTTCCGTTTAGAAGAGATTCTTTGAGTTATTTGCTTTAACTTTCAGGAGAAAATGATCTTAGCTGTTCACACCATCGCTCGTGGCTCCTCCCAATCCCAATGCAGTGGTTTGAGTGTTAGACTATGGGCCTGTACAGACTGCCAGAAATAATGCAGCTTGAGACCATTTTAATTGTCTTGGTTCAGTGCGAAGGAATCATGGGAACTGTAGTTTATTGTGGCACCAGATTTCTCTGACAGAGAAGGCTCAATGTCTCAGAAAAAACTACAATTCCCATGATTTGTTAGCACTGAACCAGGACAGTTAAAGTGGTCTCAAGCTGCATTATTTCTGGCAGTCTGTACAGGGCCTGTCTCTGGAGAACAGAGGTCAAATTCCTGCTTGGATACAGAAACTTACTGAGTGACGTTGGGCAAGTCACACATTCTCAGCCTCAGAGGAAGGCAAACGCAATCCTTGCCAAGGAAACCCTGTGACAGGGTCTCCATAAATCAGAAATGACTTGAAGGCACACAACAGTAACCAAAAAGAGAAGCCTTACACAGTATGGAGTCAAAAAATCTTGAAGACAAGGAATTGCTAAGCAATAAAAAAACAACTTCCTAATAATTCTGCCATAAAAGTGGGCAAAAAGGAACTGGGGACCTGAGTGGGAACAATGCAAGAGCCTGTGTGTCAGCCAGGGGGGCAAGGCTATTTCTGAAAACATCACTGAACATCTAGAAGGTTCTGCTCTTTCACAGAGACCACAAAGAAATCCCAGCATCAACAAAAAGCTACAGCTAGAATGAGAACTATGGAGCCCTCCAGATGCTTCTGGAATGTAATTCCCGGAATCTCTCCCTATACTGGTTAAAGATGACGGGAACTGAAATCCAACAGCATCTGAACAACTGCACAATTCTTACCCCTGAATTGAAGAAGCACAACCCAAGGGATGAATGACAACTGTGAAACTTACAGAAAATCCCAGCTCCCACCCCCAAAAGAGGAAAAAATGCCCAAAGTAGCCTGGAGGGATGAATCTGTTTAACTTGGCATCCATAAAAAACTATGATTGGATCCGAATGAATACTCTGCCCATGGATGTTTTTGCTAGTGTGGGGAGGAGGCATTTGTTTGCAAGTTCCTCCTGCAGTCCCTACACTTCTGCTTGACAGAATTGGGGAAAGCTCTGGAATAATGTAGGGATGATAGCAAAAGAAAAACATCCCCCACCCCTTCCAAATTATCTCTCCTCTTCTCAACTCCTTCCTTCAGCAGAAGTCTCCACTGAAACAGGCATGGAATAAGTGCTTCCAGTCATATGAGAGAACTCAGGATCCAATCTTCTGTCTGCAAATCTCTTGCCTTATTTTAGCTACAAAGTCTGCATTTCATGTCTTCTGACAGGAGATTACCACACTGTTATGCAGAGGGGTGGGGTACATTATCATTACTATATGCATATAGTGCTGCTATTCCATTTTTACTGCTCTGGCTGCCTCCTGTTGCATTTTGGGATTTAGAGTTTAGGGAGGAACATTCAGAATTCTCAGCCAGAGCTCTTAGGACTCACTGAACTACAAATCCCAAAATACAACAGGAAGCAGCCAGAGCAGTAAAAGTGGAATAGTAGTACAGCAAGAGTGTAAAGCAGTAATTTTCTGCCTGCATTAAGGTGCTATACTGTCAAATCAATGCCTTGGCTGACAAAGCAAAATGGGTATATTCAAAGCAGGCAAGCTGTACACTTCCAAAACAATTTTTTTTACCTGGTCTCGGTGAAGTGGCACCAATTCTGCAGAGCCGTTATTTGGGGTTGGCACAACTTTTACCAAGGTGGCTTTCCTTGGACTGCGCACCTGAAAGACACACAATAGGAAGCCAGCTTTTAGAGCCTGAACAGAGAAAAGCAAAATAACAATAAGCAGACATGGTGTACAAGACGTATGTGTCCATGTGTGTGAGGAAGAAAGAGATGCATAGATACCTTTGTATTTGTCAATATAGCTCAAAATAAATTCTATCTACAACACTAGCACTTTTAGATTGCCTGATATTGTTAATCAATGAATTTAAAGTTAGCCGGGTAAGACAGTGGTGAATTTTGAGGTTTCTCCCTCACTGCTGCCTCTTGCTTTTTTGCTTTAAGATTGGTTTGTAGGAATTGATTAAATGTTCACATCTTTCTCAGCTAGGTTGATAAGAGGTGAAATGTCAGTACCTGTGAATAAGACTGCAGGCAGGGATTTCTAGTTTCCCATCACAGCTATGGGTGAGATCAGAGGAAGGCCAGATTATCAACAGTGCAATTGGAGCAGATGCTCCAGCACTATCAGTGGCTAAGATATCCTATGCTTTTCCTAGAGCAGTTTATTAGTTGAAGCACTCTTGCCAGATGTCCCAACTGATCTCTTGCAGAAGGCTTCTGAAATCAGACTGAGCACTTCAAGCTGCTAAGCACATATTTACCAGGGAACGAGTCCCAATGAACTGAAGGGGACCGATTTCTGAGTAAAAGCGCATAGCCTGGTTGCCCACCTGTTCATCTGAATTTTTTTGCACAGGCTTGGGCTCCACAATGAGACAGAGTGCAGCAATTGCCTCAGGTGGCTAATTTCAAGCCTGATTGAAAGCCTAATTTTAAATAAGTAATTACAAGCCATCATTTAATTTGGTTATTAGTAGAGATTTTGAGAACCGAAAGCAATCTTGTGCCTGTGCCTTTGCACTGGAGTCTCTATAATTAAACTACTTGTAGTCATGAAACTGATTTCTAGAAAGTTTAAATTATGGAAATGGAGATAAGCAGAAGTAAATGACTTCAACAGCAGACTTGGATGGCAGCAGGAACATGTAGATTTCTATGGTCTCTGTGATGGAGAGAGGATTTATTTATTTATTTATTTATTTATTTATTTAACCTAAAGTTCTGAAATGTCTCTGGCCCGCCCTGCTTTACAATGAGAACCAGATTAATTGCTGGGCTTGGAGGAAAACAACCCACTGCATTATCTAATTCCACTGCAGTGGAATTAATTAGGGCTAAACCACTGTTGGAAGAATGCAACAAAACATGGAAGCATGTTACATCTTTATTATCTAATCAGCAGGGGTCCCTGATTTAAAAAGCAAAAAAGGAGAAGAAATGTAGCTGCATCTTTAAGACTAGCTGATTTTTCTTAGTATGAGCATTTGTGGCTACAAATCTACTTCTTGGAAAATGATTCCTGGTTTGTTTCTGACATCAGTTTAAACCATTCTCTTTAGAGCCAGAAATCATTATGGGGATGTATTTAAAAGATCATCTACTTCCATATAATCTTATCAAACTATTAAGACTTTGAGGTGAAGTAATTCTTGACACCCCATCACCCTTGGCCTTGGGGGACACAGCCTTCTTGGTTCTGATGCACTGGCTTTATTCCCCTTCCCTATTACACCCATCTGAGTCTGTCTGCATTAATGAATTATTAGTTGATATTACGTAAGTGAATTAAGAAAGCCAGTGTGGCATAGTGGCTTGAGTGTTGGACTATGACTCTGGAGTCATAGTCAAATCCCACCTCAGCCATGGGTGACCCTGGGTCACACTCTCTCAGCCTCAAAAGAGGGCAATGGCAGACCCACTTTGAAGAAACTTGCCAAGAAACCCCATGATAGGCTTGCCTTAGGTTCACCATAAGTAAGAAACAACCTGAAGGCACACAACAAAACAGCATTAGTTTAATTCAGGGGTAGGCAACCTTTCCCCTTTAAGGGCTGAGGGACTTCAGCTCCCAGAAACCTCAGCCATGTTGGCCAATAGTCCCATGTTGGCCAATAGCTCCTGGGATTCTGGGAGCTGAAGTCCCTCGGCCCTTAAAGGGGGAAGGTTGTCTACCCCTGGTTTAATTGTTCCTCCTGTTTCTGCTGCTCTTGGTTCTCTGGTTTAGTGTGTTTTTCATTTGCTGCCACACATATTTAAATAAAACAACAACTCTATGGATTGATTTTTTTTTTTTTACTAAGTCGATTTTAACTATGTGGCTTGTGTTTGTCTCAGGATGCCATTCAACCTTTTGCAATCTTTTCTTTGTTGTTAATAATTGTCATGAAGAACTCATCTTTGAAAACATTTGTATACTAACTTTTTAGTTTTAAAAACCTACAAAGCATTTTTAATTATAAAAATAAAGTACAACACCAACGGCTGAAAATAATAAAATAAGCGAACAATTCATTTAAAAAAGAGGGTTAGTTTAATAAACCTTTTGAAATTTGCTTTTGGAAACTTCAGCAACTTTAAAACGCTGCTGACTGAGGGCCTAAGGCTAAGCAGACTGCCAGAAATAGTGCACATTAAATTGAGGCACTGCCCTGGCTCAGTGCTAGGGAATCATGGGAACTGTAATGTATTGTGGCACCAGAGCTCTCTGACAGAGAAGGTTCAATGCCTCAGAAAAAAATACAATTCCCATGATTCCCTAGCACTGAGCCAGGACAGTGCCTCAATTTAATGTGCACTATTTCTGGCAGTCTGCAAAGGCCCTGAAACAGGTTATAGAGATCAAATAACTACCTTGTTGAAATAGCTCTACTGCTGCCGATCCGTTTCCTTTGAACCAGAATTCAAAGTGCTGGTTATGACCCTTAAAGTCCTACATGGTTTGGATAAAGACTAACTGAAAACACCCCCACCCACAAGACCAGCAGAGGAGGGCTTTTTCTTGGTCTCAGCATGGGACTGAGGTGAGGATCCAGGACAAAGCCTGTTTTTCCACCGACAGATAAAGACCTTTTTATTTAAGGAGGCTTTTGGTTTTTAATATATTGTGGCAGGCAGAGCTTTTAATGGGGGTGGGGTACTGTTTCTATTTTCTTATATGTTTTAAAAATTGCTTTTAACCTGCCTTTTTAACTTATGCAAGCTAAAGTTTGATTTAATTGTGTTTTAACCTTTGTATTGAAAGGTTTTTAATTATCCTGCTTTTAAAAAAAGGCTGTATGCTGCCTTGGCTCTCATGTTGGAAGAAAGGTGGGATAGAAAACAAAAAATCATTCATGTGGCAAAACGTCACAGGAACCTCTTGTTGTTGCATGCCTTCATATCATTTTCGAACTTAGAGACCCAAGGCCTCCTAAGACCCTATCATGATAGCTCACAAAATGGCTGTACAATGGAATTAGATCTTCATAGGATTTGTCAAATATAGTGCCGTTGCACAGAACACAGAGTGCCCCCCTTGTTTCCCCATACTTGTAGTTTGTCAGGCAGACTTCAACTTCATTGTGTGTGAGTTTTTTTGGCAAGATTTTTTCAGGAGGGTTGCCTTTGCCTTCCCCTGAGGCTCAGAGTGTTTGATTTGCCCAGGGTCACCCAGTGGGTTTCCCTAACTGAGCAGGGATTTGAACTTTCGTCTCCAGTCATAGTCCAATGCTCAAACCACTACACCACAGCAGTTGTCTATGAGATATATATTCTGCATATTTGTAATTTTTTTTTAATTATGTTATTCTTATTTAAAGCACATCCTGCCTTGGGCCACAAAAGTGGCTTTAGGTTTCACAAATAACAATAAAACAGCTGTGAACATTAACTTGGTAAGCCTCTGAGATGTTTGCTTCCCATGTCCAATTCGATCTCCAGACTTTTAACATGTGCCCACAAGCTACACATGAAAACATTCAGCTACACAGCTTGGGTCATAAATAAGAGCTGGACATTGTGTTGGCTATTCACAATGGAAGAAAATCCAAGAACTGATAGCAAATGCAGTGGGTTGCTTTCCCTCTCTCTCCCACCTCCAGACAGCAAAACGGCCAGCTGGAGCTTCAGGCAGCAACACAATAGTTACAGCTCCCAGAATCCCAGGAGCTATTGGCCAACATGGCTGAAGCTTCTGGGAGCTGAAGTCCCTTGGCCTTTAAAGGGGAAAGGTTGCCTACCCCTGGATTAGTCCACCACCTAGGGAGATGGTGGAAGGTATTTTTTTAAAAACCACACACCACTAACTATGCATACTCATGCTATTTCCAGAACCGGATTTCTCTCCTTTATAGGCAACTAGGCTCTGTGCAAGATAATAACTTGTGTGGACTTATTTTACAAGACCAAGGGCCTTTACAGACTGCCAGAAATAATGCAGCAGCTTGAGGCCACTTTAACTGTCCTGGCTCAGTGCTAGGGAATCATGAGAATTGTATTTTTTCTGGGACATTGATCCTTCTCTGTCAGAGAGCTCTGGTGCCACAATAAACTACAGTCCCCATGATTCCTTAGCACTGAGCCAGGGAAATTAAAGTGGCCTCAAGCTGCATTATTTCTGGCAGTCTGTAAACGCCCTAAGTATTATAACTGAGAGCCAGTGTGGCGTAGTGGCTTAAGTGTTAAGACTGGTGACCAGGGTTTGATTCCCCATGTAGCCATGAACCCCACTGAGTGACCATGGGCAAGTCATATGCTCTCAGCCTCAGGGAAAGGCAATGGCAAATCTTGCCAAGAAAAATCTTGCCAAGAAAACACCATGATAGGTTCACCTTAGGGTTACCATGAGTCGGAAACAACATAAAGGCACACAAGACCATCAAAGTATTATGATTGCCTTTCAGAAAGCATAATCCAAGTACCTGATTATTATGCTTGGGAAAGAGGCATGGGATAACCTCAGGGTAGGACTACTATGCAGCTTCAAGGAGGATGTCTGGCTATTATTCTAGATCAGCATTTGGCAACTGTGATGGATCTGGGCATCAATGAAACAAACAAAACCAGAAGTGGATAGTTGTTCTGGGGTTCCTGCAGCCAGTTTAAAAGATGAACTATATTCCACCACCACCGCCACCTCCGGAAAAAGATAGGTCTGAGGAGTCACTTAGAAAGACTCGAAGCCCACAAAAACTCAGCATGAGGTGCTGCCTGCAGCTGCAGGTCAGTACTTAGTCCACTCCTAGAAGAAACGACACTCTGCCTGCAATGTTGGAAGTACAAGGAAATTCTAGCGAGCATGGAATTTCCAAGCATACTAAAATAAGTTCTAGGGGAAAGTGAAAGGAAAAGTAGGAAGCATTTCAAGATGGCAAAGAATGTGGTTTCATGCTGGGGCCAGCTCAGTGTGGGTGGGTGTGTCTGTGTCCTCAAGTTGCCTGTCGACTTATAGCCACTCCATGAATTTCAGAAAGGTTTTCTTAAAGGTAAGGAATATTCAGAAGTAGTTTTGCCAGTTCCATCCTCTGACAAATCCCCACAGCACCTGGCAGAAATGGGTGTGTTTGGAGACCCAGAAAGCAGCTACATGGAAAGATTTGACCTTACAACAACCTCTGTCGGATAGGTTCCTTTCAGGTCATTAGTGTTGACAAAGCCTAAGAAATAGCAAAGACATGTCATTCCTCTCACACACAATGAAGTTGAAGCCTGCCTGCCAAACTACAAGTATGGGGAAACAAGGGGGGCACTCTGTGTTCTGTGCAACGGCACTATATTTGACAAATCCTATGAAGATCTAATTCCATGGTACAGCCATTTTGTGAGCTATCATGTGGCAGAGAAGGATCTTTCATTATGCATTTTTGTTGCTGTCACAGTAGAGGGTCACAAGCATCCATTAATCATGCATTATTTGTTAGATTCTCTGATGAAGATGAATTACTACCAATTTTAAACACACAGACCCACATCTACATAACTCAAAGCATTCACTTGCAGCTTTTCTATACAACACTGATACCATTATAAAAATTATTATATTCAAGCCAATCCTATCCTAGAATAAGCAACACCCTTCACATTCTATTATACCCCTCTAAAAAAATAAGAGTCACACACACAGACACACTAGTCAGTGTGGTGTAGTTTGAAGTTTGAGCGTAGGACTATGACTATGGAGATAACAATTCTATTCCCCACTTGGCCATGAAAACCCTCTGGGTGACCTTGGGCAAGTCACACACTCTCAGCCCCAGAAAATCTGTGATAAGTTTGTCTTAGGGATGCCATAAGCTTGAAACAACTTGAAAGCAGACAATACACACACACAAGAAACATTTCTAAAAATCAGAAATCTATAATCTCTAGCAAATATACATCTAGTCTATTCTGCACACATAAAACAATTTGTTCTGGCAAAACAAATTGTAAGTGGGCAACAAAGCAATGAGTACTAGCAACTGAACACACTAACAGCCCTCAGGTGGTAACTTGTAGCTGATTATTATTATTTGGCTGCTGTTGTCCTTCTATGACAAAGCCCCACTCATATGCCCCAGCTGTTCTTGACTTCCAAATCCCTACTGATCTTATATCCTTATGAAGTCTGACAGTTACTCTCAAATTTGTTGTGTGATGTTCCACAGGGGTCAAGGATGAGTTTGTGTCAGGGCTCAACCACCCAGCATTCGATTTCCATGCCAGGATTGTCACTCTGGAGCTCATTAAGAATAAAATAACGGCTCTCTCCAGCAAGGGCAGTCCATTTACCTCACCTGTTGATGCGCCTAGAGAGTCCCCAGGCAAGGGACTTAGAAAAAGGACACTTTGGAACAGACTGAATCAGCACTGCAGGATTATTGATGAACTCTGACACCACTTCAACTGTCAAGGCTCCTTGCTATGGGATCATGGGATCTGTAGTTTGTTGTGGCACCAGAGTTCTTCAACAGGGAAACAGCTCACAAAACTGCAAAATCCCAGAATCCAATACCATTGACCATGGCAATTAAAGTGGAGTCAAAGTTCATTAATTCTGCAGTGTGAATTAATTCAGCCCCCTTGTCTAAAGAGAGAAGCAATGATGCCCATGTGCGCCTCCTTCTGTTGGAATGAAAGTGTCCACCCTCTGCTCACTCCCTGCACAGGCAACCCTTTCAAAGTGGCTCCACTTTGAATTTCTAGTGACATTTCTGAATTTCTCACACACAATTGGTTTATATATAGGTCTGCTCTAGTCAACGACAGCTCTTGCTACCAGTGTCCTTCTCTCAGTTAGTCTCAAAGGTGCTACAAGATCCTTTTCTATACCATAATCCTAAGATTTTTTAAAAAATAATTTCAAAGAGGAGAAAATGTGCCCTTCTAATCATAGGACACTTCAGCAAACCATACTCCCAGATTAAAATATATATTTGAAAATCCTGGAAATGACTCCAGAAAAGGAACAGTGACAAAGAAATAAAGCAGTAACATGAATTTCTGAGGAAGTAGACTTAAGACTCCAAAACCTCATGCAGCCAGCTTCTTTTTTCTCTCTCTTGGGGGCTGTCCACACTGCAGAAATAATCCAGTTTGCCACAACTTTCACTGCCCTGGCTCAGTGCTGTGGAATTCTGGGATTGTACTTAGTTGTGGTACCAGAGTTCTCTGACAGAGAAGGCTAAATGCCTCACAAAACTACAATTATATCCCAGAATACCAAAGACTTGACCCGTATTTATGCTGTGTAGATGTAGCCAAGGGCACAAAACAATGGATTCAAGCTACAAAGAAAGAGATTTCACTAAACATAAGGAGCAGCGCAGTTATACTGCAGAAATAATCCAGTTTGGCTCTGCTCTTGACTACCAGGGCTCCGTGCTGTGGAATTCTGGGAACATTAGTTTGTTGTGGCACCTAGAATTACATTGGCTTTTTTGAATACCACATCACACTGTAGACTTGTGTTTAGTCTGTGGTCTGCTAAGACCCCGAGATCCTTTTCCCATGCACTGCTTTCAAGCCAGGTGTCACTTTGGGGGGAAGCAGACGGGAGCTTCCCGTGCGCCGCGGGACGGTGCGCTGCTGGACCGCGGCAGCCACACCGCGGCGCACCGTCGGCGACTCTAAAAGGAGCACCAAATTGGCGCTCCTTTTAGATTTCAGGGAAAGTGCGCCCTAAAAGCGGCGGGCGCACTTTCCCTGACTCAAACGGCGCGTCGCGTCCGGTCGCCGCAGCGTGAGGTCATCCCCGGAGCGCCGGCCGTGCGAAGGGCCGGTGACTCCGAGGGCGACCTCGGGAAGAGGAAGGGGCGCCGAGGCCCTTCCTCTATACACTTGTCCCTCCACATTTGTGACTTTGACTTGCGGCTTTCGTTATTCACAGATTTTATTACTATGTTCTCTCTAGGAATATCTAGGTCCTCCAGCACAACTCTAGGGTCAACTTTAACCAGAAGTCTGACTTAAGGACATAGAGAGAACCCTCCACTAAACATTTGTAGCTCCTCTAGTGCAATTCTATGGTCAATGTCTGACAGATATCAACCAAAGAGTTGCACTGGAGGACCTAGAGATGCCTAGAGGGGTATTCTTTCGTGCAAAACATAGTGTTTTTGTTATTTGTGGTTTTTCCACATTCACGGGGGTCCTGTGCCCCTAACCCCAGCAAAGGTGGAGGGATAAGTGTATATATGTATATCATTTGATTCTTGATTCATACAGAGCAGAGGCTAGTCTTGCAAGGCCTCACTGTTGCCCTGTGTGCCACAGCAAACTACCATTCCCAGAATTCCACAGCATGGAGCCCTGGCGGTTAAAGCGGTGCCAAACCGGATTATTTCTTCAGTGCGGACGCAGCCGAGGCGGTCCTTCCCCGTTGCCCGGACTGACCCAGCAGCAGTAGAGGAGGCAGTGGACGGAGACGCTCCAGAGGCCGGCGAGGGCGGTGAGAAGGTGGGCGGCGGCGATGGCGGCCAGGGTCAGGAGGGCGGCCTCGGGGGCCTCGGGGCTGCCCCCCCAGAGCCAGGCGCAGGCGCAGGAGCCCCAGAGCCACAGCCAGAGCGGGTACAGCACGCAGAAGGGCAGCACCGTCCCCCACAGCAGCCGGGAGCGCCGCCGGTACGGAACCACCGCCTGAACCAGCTCGTCCCCGGGACCGCGACCGGGACCGGCCGATGATGTTGCCGCCGCCGCCGCCGCCGCCATCTTGACTCCGGGAGCCGCCGCCGCTTCCACTTCCGGGTCAGGAGGTTCCAGCTGGCTTTCCCACCGCGCATGCTCACTCACTTCGCCTCAGAGCCGCGCATGCCCGTTCTCTGCTGAAACTCCCGCGCTACACGTGGCTTTCGGCGAAGCGGCGGCGTGCTTTCATTGCGCATGCGCCCAAGGGCACAGCCTGCCTCTGGTATCATGGCTGCTGCCTCGAGCCTCTAGTGGGCAGCTGTATTGGGCATGCGCAAAAGCGTGGCCCTGGTAGTAGCCAAGGAGCATGCGCGGCCGGCAAGAGGACGAAGTGGCTCAGTTTGTCCTTCAAGGAGAGGAGTCAAGATGTGAGTGTGGCTTCTCTTTCGGTTTTCCCTCAGCCGAGGCGGCATCGTCCCTGTTTCTTTCGCTGGGTTTGGTCTGAGATCCCCTTTGCTGCTCAGGAAAAGCCCTGCTGGGCCAAACCAAAGTACTGCATAGCCCAGCATCCTTCCTCCCTCAACCTCCTCCTGTAGCAGCCCCACAAGCAGCTCTCAGATCCCCAGCAAAGGGAGGCAGCCTGGCTAAAGGAGCCTCTACGTTGTAGAAATGTTGCACTTTGACACCACTTTAAGGCAAGATTTCTTCAGAGGAGGAGGCTGAGAGAGTGTGACTTGCCCAAGGCCACCCACTCAGTGGGTTTCCATGGCTGAGCAGCGATTTGAACCCTGGACTCCTGCAGAGTCCTAGGGTGTGTGTACACTGTAGAAGCAATGTAAGTTTGACACCACAGGTTTCCTATGGAACCCTGGGATCTGTAGTTCCACAAGGTCGTTAGCCTTCTCTGCCAAAGAGGGCTGGTGCCTCAAAACTACAGATCCCAGGATTGCGTAGGATGGAGCCATGACAGTTAAAGTGGTGTTAAAACAGCATTATTTCTACAGTGTAGATGCACCCCAGGTCCTAACACTCAAGCCACTACAGCATGCATACTCTCTTATACATAGTCTCCCTAGAGGCCCCAGGAATGCATAGGATGGAGCCATGGCAGTTAAAGTGTCGTATCACATTATCTCTACATTGAAAGGGATCTTGTAGCACCTTTGAGACTAGATAGGCGTTCGTAGCATGAGCTTTCGTAGACTTGAGCATGTCCAAAAGTTTACAAAGTCTACAAAAGCTCATGCTCCCAGCTTCTCTCTTTCAGTCAGTCTCAAAGGTGCCACAAGATCGCTTGGCATACTGATTTTCCAGACTAACACACAGATAGGTCTTTGAATTATTTCTAGACCATGGAATTACCTGCCAGAAGAGATTCGACAGCTGGATATGCTGTCCCAATTTAAAACAGCAGTGAAGACTAATCTTTTCTGGCTTGCCTAGCCAGATGATGTTTAAAACTGCAGATTTTAAGCAATGAATTTTGAATGTAGATTGTTTTAATATGTATGTGTCTTGTTTGTTCTTTTAACAGATGTATGTTTTAACTGATGTTGTGTTCTTAACTGATGTGCAGTCAGACCTCCATATCCACAGATTTTTATCCATGGATTCAAAGTATTTTCAAAATATATAAATTCCAATAAACAAACCCTGATTTTGCTATTCTATATAAGGGACACCATTTTCCTATGCCATTGCATTTAATGGGACTTGAGCATCCATGGAGTTTGGTATCCATGGAGGGTCCTAGAACCAAACCCCAGCAGATACCAAGGGCCCACTGTATATTTCTTGGTCTGTTGTTGCCTGCCTTGATCCATGAGAAGAGGTGGGTAAGAAATAACAAATATTATTATTATTATTATATCATCAGTGTGGATGTCATCAGTGTGGATGCACCCTCGGACCCTGTTAGCAATATCTAGTTCAGTGATTCTTGTCATTCATAGTTGCTGGAATCTGTCAGTTCATTAGTTACCCTTGCAGTCTGCCTTTCCTGGCTCTCTTCTTTTCTACTGTATCCTCAAAACAGCCCTGTGAGGTAGGTCAGGCTGAGGGGGAGGGGGGGACTGGCCCAAGATTGCCATCTACTTATAACTTTGGTTGCAAATTCCATAGTGTGATCTATGCCCCAAGTGCAAAAGGGCTTCCCTTGTCTACCCTACATATCCCATTTTTTGGGTTCAGCTGGCAACTCTTGATCCATCTTTCTCTATGCTTTGATGCATAATTTTGCTAGAGATTCAGTGATTAAGCAATTTCCTCTGAGAATATACAGAATGCCTCTGGCCTGATATGTCTGCACCCATCTGGGTTTAGGACAGGGATAGGCAACCTTTTTGAGCCGGGGGCCGGGTTGCTGTCCCTCAGACAATTGGGGGGCCGAAGCACCAAAAACAAACAAATAAATAAATAAATAATATTTTTTTTAAAAAAATAAAAATTAAAAAAATATACATGCACACTCTCTCAGCCCCAGAAAAGCCATGGCAAAACCCCAGTGGAGATTTTGCCAAGAAAACCCCAAGAACAAGTAATAACAACAATAATCAATATCATCATGGTGGGCGGGAGTGGGGGCGGGGGCGGCAGGACCAGACTGGGGCCGGTCCAAAGGCCTTGGGGGGCCGCATCCGGCCCCCGGGCCTTGGGTTGCCTACCCCTGGTTTAGGATGTAATCATTAGGGAGTAGGACTGATTTGATTATGTGTGTGAGAAATGTTGTTAAGTATTCACTGTACCCACATGGCATTCTTACATAGAATTTCTACTGTATTCTGTCGGTCATGCCATATGGTTTTGCATGTTCTTTTCTATATTAATGGCATCATGTCTTCATCCCAACAGGCAGGCAGCCTTGGAGGTGACTGCGCGGCATTGTCGCAAAGAAACTGAAGCGTATGGCCAATGTGTTGCATCCAACCCTTCCTCCTGGCAGCAGGATTGCCACCAGCTCAAGGTTGAAATGGCCAAGTGTACATCTTCCCAGTAAGTTTTGTGAGAGAATCATTGAGTAAATATCTTTGTCTAGGATAAATCCAGGGTGTATCCATACTGCAGAAATAAAACAGTTTGACACCACTTTAACTCTTATGACTTTATCCTACAAAGTCCTGGGATTTGTAGTTTGGTAAAATAACAGACCTGTCTGATAGACCAGGCTGAATAGTACAAATTGCAGAATTCCATAAGATGGAGCCATGACTGTTAATGTGGTGACAAACTACATTTCTGAAGTGTGGAAGAAAATTTTATCTCCCTTTTTGCCTCCCGTCCCCTCCATTCTCTTTTTCTCTTCTTCCTTCCTTCTTTTTTGTGAGAGCATGTGCTGTAGTGGTATGAGTGTTGCACTAGGACTCTGGACACTAAGGTTCAAATTTCCACTCAGCTATGGAAACACATTGGGTGACCTTGGGCAAGTCATACTCTCTCAGCCTCAGGAGGGCAAAGACAATTCCCCTGAACAAATCCTGCCAAGAAAGCTCAGTGATGTATTTGCCTTAGAGTCACCATAAGTCAAAAATGACTTGAAGGCACACAATAATAGCAACATCTTTTCATGGCACTGGATAGTTGAACGGATACAGGATGTAGGTTGCTGGAAAAATCTTCTCACCCCTGTATGTTTCCCCCCCCCCCTTTACCTTTGTCTGATCATGTTGAAATGTTAATTTAGACAGCAACAATTGGTGGCTGAGGGTGGGGAGTATACTGCTAGTATGTTAAATATGAATGGGATGGCAATGTAGTAAGGGCAGTGTGGCTCTATGTGTGCAATGCAGTCAGGTAAGGACTTCCCTTGTCTGTATCACATGCTATTTTGGCTGGTGTTTGGGGTGTATTTCTTGTCCTGAATTCAAAAAACACAGA
>CM034703.1:154592492-154605124 GCA_020142125.1 Phrynosoma platyrhinos
CCCCCCCCCCCATTTTGGGTATTTCCAATTGTTTCTTCCACAAGCCACTGGTAGTTGGAGGAAATCCTGTGTGAGGCATATGAGTTTAAATAAAACCATTATAGAAGATGGGGGTGATCTTTGAGAGAAGGGTCCATGAACAGAAATGTGTGCACAGAATAGAAAAGATTAATATGGGCAAAGAGTTTTGTGAGTCTGATGTTGCTTTATATGATAATATTTAATATTCTTCTAACATATTTCATTGTAATATATTCATAGACTTAGTAGTGCTTTTCTTTAAGGCAGCTAAATATTACCATATACATTTTACACATAAGGGGACAACACTGAGGGTGCATCTACACTGTAGAAATAATATACCGTAAATACCTGACTATCAGTTGACCTCATGTATAAGTCGAGGGCAGGTTTTGGGGCCAAAATTATGGATTTTGAAATGACCCGTGGATAAGTCGAGGGTAAAACTTAGCTGCATGTAACAAAGGATTCGTAAAGGATGATGCAGAGGAAAATGGTGCCAAAGAACTTACAACATTCTGGCAGGCATAACTGTTTGTACTCATTCTTAAGGCATGATAGATGAGAGAGTAAGGGGGAATCCGTGCTTCTTTCTGGTATTTCAAGGATGGACTAAGCTCTTGCCTTTTACAATCTTTTCAGAGAAAGGGGATGGCTCCTTTTTTCGATATATAAGAGTTAAAATTGACTCATGGATAAATAGACCCAGGTTTTTTTGGGTCGATTTTTTGACTAAAATTTCTAGACTTATATATGAGTATATACAGTAGTTAAGTGGTGTATGTCCATCCTATAGAATCCCATGGTTTGTAGTTTTACAAAGTCTTTAGCCTTCTTTGCCAAAGAGTGTTGGTGCCTCACAAAACTTCAAATCTCAGGATTCCTTAGGATAGAACCATGGCAGTTAAAGTGTGTTAAACTGCATTATTTCTGCAGTGTAGATTCACCCAGAGAGATTTAAACAAGAGCTCAGGTCCTTTCAATTTCCTCCCATTTTTACATACCTGTCTGGCCTTTGTTGCAGCCCAATTGTACAGAAGATTCGTCATGATTGTGCTGAACCATTTGCTGCTTTTGAACAGTGCCTTAAACTAAACCAGACATCTGTGGTGAACTGCACAGAACATGTCCAGCAGTTTTTACTCTGTGCTGAGAAGGTGAAATTGGCCACATAAGGTTGGTGCCTCAGCTGATTTGCAGTACTCAACGTATGTGTGTGTGTGTGTGTGTGTGTGTGTATGCATGCATGCATGTTTGTTTACACTTGTATGTATACTTAAAGAGAATTGGATGTTTTGAAATTGAGATGAGATTTTAGCTGTTCATCTGCCTCTCATTCCAAACTGACATGATGGTATAAAACATTCTTCAGGATTTTGCCAAGTGGAAAGGATCAGTGGCAGAATGCTAAGCATCTATATATCTTTCATCAGAAGCTGAAAGGGCAGTTGACCTCAGTGGATCTTCACATATAACCTGATGAGGCTGAAGGGAGTTGTGTGCACTGAGCTTTTTGGGAAAACAGGATTCATGCAAGAGAGGGCAACTGAAGAATTTGAGTCAAATAGGATAAAGATTGAAGGCAAGGAAGCTAGAACCTTTTTCAAGTCCTAGATCGAGAGGGATTTTGTAATGTTCATGGAGTGGAAGGAGAAGAGCTGAGCGTATGTCACATTTTAGTTTTCAGTGTCTCTATTTCTTATACTTTTGCAAGCCTCCTTCAGCAAGAGTGAAAAATGACTGTTCATTTTTGTAGGCTGCAGTTCATAGAATACTAATCAAAAGCAGAAATGAGAAAGAATCTTGTAGCACCATAAAGACAAATACTTTTATTACAGCATGACCTTTATGTCCTGAGTGTACACCATCAGATGCATGGAATGTTATGTAGTATTTTAGGTATAATACAGTAATTGTTTCAGGGGGTATTGTAGATAGACAGTGAGATTAGAGGAAGATTGAATGCAGACATTGACAATGAAAATCATTTATTTACACTGGTCAGTTAGAAAAACTGTTGCTGATAACACAAACATCCTGATGCTAGGTCAGCTGTTAATACATGTAGGCCTCATGTGTCAATACACTACAATCTCAGTATAGTATATGAATGCAGGCCTAAACTATGCTGAGCCATACACACTCATACACCAACTTATCGTAAAACCCTTGAAGCTGCTCTGCACAGCCATTGGGATCAAAGAGGTATCTGGCTAAATCCCCATAGCCAGACACAAAATAATGACGTATTGAGATCTGCTGGTGTTCTCCAGAGGTTTTGGTGCTCCTGTAATCATTGTGTGTCTGGTTATAGAGACATAGCCATATTCTCCTCCAGTCCTGCCCACTCTCTGTGAAGCATCGAACGACTGTTTAGGGTGCCTCCAGGGGCTTTAAAGTAAGTTGGAGAAGGTGGGTGCTGTGAAGGGAGGAAGGCAATATGAACCACCACAGAACCCAAAAAGGGTATCTCCTTGCACAAAGGACACTTATGCATGTGTATGCCCCTAACAGAGTTGTGGCAGTAAGTACTGAACGAATGCTAAATAAAAATTTAATGCAATATTTTGAAAGGTACTTCAAGTCTCTATCTTTTTTACTCTCTTTTGCTCTCTCCTCTACCCCCCCTCCCTCACTTTCTTCACAGTACGAAACATTGATGTCTTCTTCAGTAGTAACTTAGTCATTCTTTGGAGTTCTGACTGGACTAAAGGTTCCTACCAAGAATGACACCAGCATCATGTTCAAAATCGTATTCAGACACAGGAATCCTTTCCAAATCTGGATGCTATATGGCCAGCCATGGTTGCCCATGCCATCCCAGCTTGGCATGTTGACTTACTGCTCTTGATGGAAAAAACATGGAAGCTGCATTGGCATGACACTGGGATCATAACTCTTCTTACAAAGCCAGAACTGTCCCTTGGAACCCTCTATGTGTTTTGCTATGCCTGCCTGGAACTTACCCAGACATGGTGCAATAAACTGCAAAGCACAGACCAAAGTAGAGTTTTCTTTTTTGTGTATAATGATCAATTTTGCAAGCAATTCAGATGTATTGACACTACAAATCTAAATCAGTTTCAAAATGCTCTGGTTGCATTTTGAAAGAAAGATTGACAGATTGAAGCAGAGGGGATGTTCGCTTCCTTGTTATGGATCTTCCTTGCAAAATCTGTGGTGCTTTGGCATTCTTTCCATTGGCATTCCTCTGCACAGGAAAAGCAATGTAGGAATCTTCCTTGGCTATCCTGTTTCTGGCCAGCAGAGAGCATTATCTCAACACCAGAGCTTTCTAAACTACTTAATTCTGCTTTATAGTCCTTTTGTGAAAAGATGGCATATGTGTATATAGGTACATTTATGAATCCTCATTTTAGTCAGTCTGGAATAATGAATACCTTATAGCAGTGGTCCCCAACCTTTTTACTGCTGTGGACCGGTCAACGTTTGATAATTTTTCCGCGGCCCACTGGCTCCTCTGAACAGCGTCAGGGACGTCACTCATCATTCACTAAAGCCGCGCACAGAAGCCCCGCCCCCACGCTGATCAGCTGGACCGGGGCACGTTGGCAGACGCAGGAGTCCTGTCCCTGCGCTTATTATCGGGACTCGCAAAAGTCGCAGGACTCGCCGCCGCCACTGCACAGAAGACGCAGTAGCAGGGCGGCCTGGTACCATTTGTTCTGCAGACCATTACCGCGCCGCGGACCAGGGGTTGGGAACCACTGCCTTATAGGCTGGTTTAGGCATGCCCTGGAGTCCAGAGAGTTGTGCTGGCCCATTTTGTCTGCTCTGGAACTCTGCAGGACTTACTAGAAAGGATACAGGGAACATGAGATTCTAGGATCTTTTCCCATCTTTTTAGTGACTATTACTATAGGAAGACAGCACCTATTCCTCAAGGGACTTGGTTGGAAGTGGGCTTTTCTCATCTTGCCCTTGGGACATACTGTGTTTCTATTCATAAATGCAGGGATCAGTTCACATCAGCTGTTTAAGTTATTATCCTATGGTTCTTTATCTTTTCTTTGGAACTACTGCCATGTAGGGCATTCTAATTATTCCTGTTTTACAGACCGGTAGTATCCACTCTAGATGTGGATACTGATGTGCCTAAACCACAGTTTCATCCATGGCTACATTAGCACAAACCAGAAGGGGGAGAGGATGTACATCCTATAGACAAGATCTGAGGTCTACCTGCTCCAAAACTTTCTGGGTTGTATTGTCCCCTGTTAATGAAAACTAAAAGTGGAAGGCCACTTCAGTTTTTTCCCTCTAGAACAAAGTATGGGTGAATATAGAAGAAAATTTTGTACCAGTTCTTCCATTTTACGAAAAGCAGTTGTTTGCTATTATGTTGGGGGGGGGGTTCTTTACAGTTCAAAAATAGCATTTGGGGCTGGTTTACATCAAGGTAGAGGTACTGCTGGAGGAAAGAGAGAGCCTGTTTTGGCCTGTGCCTTACGTCCTACTGTGCCTTTTGGGCTAAAACTGATTAAGAATTAGGATCAGTGTGACCTGGTAGGATCGGCATGCCAAATCCTAAAAAACGACAAACCACCTCTCCCCTACCAAAGACCCCTACCTTGTGTTGCATTCAAAGTCAGTCTGAAGGAAATTACTTGTACCTGATGTAAGCAGCTTGTTTGATTCCACTGATTTCAAAGGGATATAGGCATAAGCAACAATCTCTGGACAGGAGCCATTAGTTTGGGAGAAGAGGCATTCAGAAAGGGTTGGACTTCAGGTTGTGGAAAACGTGGGCTGTTTCACCTCTATTTCCTCCTTGATGCAATGGAATGAGCTTGTCTCCCCATGGGAGTTACAAGAGAGCTAATTAATTGATAGTTCCGATGGGCAGTAGGATGATTGGTCCAGGACTGCTACAGACAATTAATTGATTGATTTTTTAACCTTCCCCACTGTCTCTTTTTAATTTTTTACTCCCCAAAGTCCTGAATCCCCAAATTTGGTTGAACACATTGCATCAGACCATTGCTCTGTCAGTTGTGGTCGTCTCCTGCCAAAGAGAACTTGTATGCCAAACCCGTGCAGATTAGAACAATCAAACCGGCAACTGCCCTTAATTCCTCATCCAGAAAAATGCCCTCATTTTACACCCTGCTTCTCTCTGGCTATTGGGAATGTCCATTAATCAACCCCATGGCTTTTGGTGTCAATGGTGTTGAGTAATGGACTCTCTCTATTTCTCTGTGTGTGTAAAAGCGGAAAGGTACATTCCAGTCTTACACAATCTGGCTTTGACTGGCTCATGCCCAGTCGAAAGTGAGACAATTCTCCAATAGGTGTGAGAGAGAATGAATGGAGGAGTTGAGTAGATCAGAAGCCAAGCATTTGAAATGTGTCCTCAGGATAAACTTTATCAAGTATTTGGAGGCTCTTACCTGGCAAATGATCCACTTCCTGGACCTGGCTACCAGTCCATAGCAGCCAGCAGCAGGGTCATGTTTAGTTGCAAGTGTTTTGGAGCTGCCACGTTAAATTTCCCATAGTGCCCTTGATGTAATTTTATCCCAAGGTGTCTTGGGAAATTTTAATAGCCTCCAGCCATTAAGATGCGTGAGAAGATAGGTGAATGAGGGGGCAATGCACTTTAATGCAGCGTTTGGCACTTCCAGAGTGCTGGAGCCCTGGCAGTTTCCCAAGGATGCCACGTGGTGGCACTGAGCCTGGGTGAACTGGCCCACAATGCCGCTTATGTCTGCATCTTCATTTCGTCTGCTGCTTGCCAGGTGTGGGTATGATCCAGGCAACACAAATCATTTTTATGTCCCCACTGATTGTAGCATGAGTTAAGCACAGGCTAAATCCTGGGTTCAAATGTGCTGAATTTGGTTTTCCTTGGGATGCATAAACAAGCGGTGTCCTCATGCCATCTTCTTTTTTCCCCTTGCCACAATACTTCCCATTCCACCCTGGCTATTTTCAGAGCTGAGACCACAATATCAGATCCTCAGCTGTCATGGGCCAGGTTAGCTGGTGGTAGAGGAGAGAAAAGGGGAACAATGCCCCCTTGCCAAAGATCTCTCCCCCCCCCACACACACACGTCCACTCTCATCTTTCTGGACTCTTGTCATTACTTGAAGGATGAACACTTTTTGCATATACAAAAGGCATTTCTATAATCCAGTTAGATAAGGGACGTGCACCTTCAAGTTGCCTGTTGACTTGTGATGAACCTATTAATTTCATAGGGTTTTCTTAGGCAAGGAAAACTCAAGAGGCAATTTTGTCATTTCCTCTGAATTATAGCCTACAGCACCTGGTATTTGATACCTAAACCTAAACAACCTTACGACACCAGATCTCATCTTGGAAGCTATGCAGGGTCAGCCTTGGTTACTATTGGATGGGAGCCCACCAATGATCACCAGGTGCTGTAGACTATATTTCAGAGGAGGGGACTGTCAAAGCCACCTCAATATTCCTTTCCTAAGAAAACCCTATGAAATTAATGGGGTCGCCATAAGTCCATAGGTGACTTAAAGACACACGCACAAATGGAAGGGATTTCTCTATGGGAGGCGGATAATTGTTGGAGGCTAGGAGGCCATGTTAAATGTCCTCAAGGCACCGCATCCCTTCTGATCTTGGAAGCTTCCAGCCCTTGTGGAATTTGTAGCCCAACCAAGTTGTAGAATAGTGGTTCCCAAACTTTGGTTATGAAGATATTTTGGACTTCAGCTCCCAGAAATCCCAGCTAGCCTGGACCATTGTTAGGGATTCTGGGAGGTGAAGTTCAAAACATCTGGAGGACCAAAGTTTGGGAACCACTGCAGAACATGACCTTTTGGGCTGCTTTCTTCAGCTGCTGTTTTTATTATTTATTTATTTATTTACTGATTTCTATGGCCTGAAGCAGATTTGGGCCAAATTTAGGGCCCTTCAAGTGAAATAAATTTCACCAACTACACATGCTGACATGCCAGATACATGTCACCAGCTAATAGGGGTCCTTGGTGGTATCGCCTCCCTCGCTTCTGTGTGATCCTGATTTCTTGCCCACTGACCTCCCCACTTCAGAACAATAAGGTGACCCATTCATTATTGCCCCACAAACCAAAGGGGATGGGGCAACAGGTCAGTCCCTCGTTCTTTACATAGGGAAAAATAATAGCAATAGCAAGCATATAGAGAAGGTTGTTTCAAGGCTGGAGACTACACTCCTGATAAAAGCATGTAAAAAGTTTAAAAGGAGGATAGTGGGGCCAGCATGGTCATAGTGGTTTGACTGTTGGGCTACAGCTCTGGAAACCAGGGTCCAAATCCCAGCTCAGCCATGAAACCCACTGGGTGATCTTGGACAAGTCACACACTCCCAGCCTTAGAGGATGGCTGTGGTGAACCTCTTCTGAACAAATCTTGCCATGAAAACCCCATGAAAAGTTTGCCTTAAGATCTCCATTTCAACAACAGAAGGGTGTTTTCTGTTCTCAGCCCAGTCACCAGCTCAGAGGTGCCGGTGGTCACTGCAGCTGTCTCAGCAACATATCCCCTTCCTTTTAGTTTTACATTTTCCAGTGAGCGACTGTAAAAAGAAGTGTCAAACAGTCCTGCCTGCTGTCTTGATTTCCCAAGGCATTTTATGATTGGGAAATGAAAATAGCTAGGAATGACTGTGGAGCTTCCTTTAGCAGCTGTGCACCACCCGTCCTGCAGAGTACTCTCTCCCTCCAAATAAATAAATAAATGGAAAGAGAAGCAACCATTGCTATTGTGTATAAAGGAAGGCAGAGGAGTTATAGGACTTATAATAAAAAGGTTTTCTTGTACAGGACCCTGCTTGATCCACCTTGCATAGCTGCTGTGCTGAGACTGGTTTGTAAGGGCTCAAGCTGCAGAGATCTGCTAAACAGTGTACAGATTTTCCATTTTTAATAGGGCAGCCCATGCTTGCTTGCTACTGTGTGGGGAATGGACATTATGATGAATGTTTTCTAGGATTTCACCTGGGCTCAGCTTCAGCACTAAACAACTGGAAGTGCAGACAGTTTATCTTAGGGAGGCTTGGCATTTGATGTTCACTGTTTTATTTCCAAATATACATGCAAAAGACATTAGCACAACACAATACTGGATCACAATGGGCATAAAGAGGTCATATTTTCCCAGCAGGCCTGACATCTGGAGGGCACTTTGCATTTTGGACGTGCTTTCAAAACAAACATTCTGTTCCAAATTTAGTGAAAAGCTTTCAGGGGCCAAAGTATAGATATCTACAGTAAGTGAAATCCACCTAGATATTCAGGGAGGGGAGCTTTTTGGTTGGTTGTGCCAATGCAGCTTTCAGGCTTAGCTTTCTGGTCAAACTAGATAGTAATGGGATTATGTACTCTCAGTGTTAAGGAGTGTATCAACGCCATGCAATTATACCACTTTGATGCCACTTTAACTGCCATGGTTCCCAGGGATTTGTAAGTTCATGATGTTTTTGGACTTCTCTGTCAGAGTACTCAATTTTCTCACCAAACTAGAAATCCTATGATGGAAGCATGATTGTTAAAGCAGTATCAGACTACTATAATTCTGTAAAGTGGATACACCTGAGGATGTTTTCCATGCCCTACACTAGAGGATATCTGCTTTGCTCTTCCACCAGAAACACTATATGTTCTCACTGTGTTGGATCTGAATATAATATTCCTCTGTGGGTTTGGACACTGGAAAATGACTACAAAATTCAAGGCTTGGCTGCCCCATTCCATGGTATCATGCATGGATGCCCTCTGCAACCTGCTAGAATTGATGCACATTTTGAAAACAAACTTATTTTAACAAATGATAAAACGGTGGTGAAAGAAGGGATAAATACATGAAAATTCATGCAATAATTTTTTTAAAAGTGGCCAAATTCACTGGAAGCACTTGAGAAAAGGCCAAAACTGATAGCAGAGCTGGCATTCAATTCACTGCTGTGAGTGTCTATAATTTCAGTTACAAAGCCAGGCACACCACCCAGATGAAGGACATGCTGTGAGATTTCTGTTCCATGTGTCTTTCTCAAGCTCAATTCAGCATGTATATGATTCCTGAGGTCTGGAATTAGTTTCAGATTTTACAACAACCAAGTTGTTTTGTCTACTTGTTCACTGAAACCAGCATCCTTCATCTTGGTTATAGATGAAAATTCTGGATTGAATCTCCCTTTTTCCGCATTAGATACTTCCAGACAAGGTGGGAATTGGGTAGCTGTCCAGAGGTAGGATTTGCAAATCCCATTCTCCATCATAATTGGGTGTGCTGGCTAGGACTGCTGGAAATTGCAATCCAACTATATACAAAGCAGCATACAATTTCCACCTTGCTTGAAGAGGATGCCTAGGGGGCTGAGGCTGTACTTTCTCTTCACCACGTCTCTTGTACCCAGGTTGTTTTTGCTGTTGTGTGCCTTCAAGTCATTTCCAACTTATGGGGACCCTAAGGCGACCCTGTCATGGGTTTCTTGGCAAGACTTGTTCTGAGGAGGTTTGTCATTGCCTTCCCCTGAGGCCGAGAGCATGTGACTTGCCCGAGGTCATCGAATAGGTTTCATGGCCGAACTGGGAATCAAACCCTGGTCTCCAGAGTCATAGTCCAACAGTCAAACCACTAAGCCACATTGGCTTATCGTACCCAGGTTAGCAGTGTTACATTCTGCTTACATATGGCCACACTTTTTAGGAACTGTTTAGATATGCCCACATCAAACAATTTAACTCTCAGATGGGAGAGCTTTCCTTCTCTCCTTTACTGGAAAGCCAGCATGGCATAATGGTTTGAGGATCTGGAGTCTAAGGTTCAACTCATCGCTTGACCATGGAAATCTATTGGGTGACCTTCAACAGAACACTTTCTTACAGCCTTAGAGAAAGGTAAAGGTAAACCCTCTATGTTGAAATACTCTTGCCAAGGAAACCTTGTGACAGGCTCACCTTAGGGGTGCCATAAGTCAGAAATGACTTGAAGGCATATAACAACACACAACTACTGGTAACTCTCCCTTCCCACCTCCTTCAAGATATATTTAAGCCAGGGCTAGTGACTACTAATGTAGTGAAGCCAGAGCACCCAGTCAGTCAAAGAGCCAAGATTTCGAAGTCCCCTGTTACTCCCACCCTTCCCTGGTCCCCTCTAGGTTTAGCTGCAATTGTCACAGTAAATAGGGGAGGCAGCAATGAATTTTCCCAGCAACATGATAGAGTTGTGAGCTATCCCTGTTGTAATTAGAGTTCCCAGATCTTAGAGCTTGGCCCCTCTTCCCCAGTCCCCTACAGAATGAGAGGAATCTCAGTGGGGAGAGCACAGCCTTGAAAAGTGTGTCCATATATATTTTCCTCATTATCAGACCTGATGACTAGTATTCTAGATGTGCTGCGTAGTTGCCTAACTATCTAAGGGGTCATTCAAACATCACTTTTCTAAGCTTGATGATGCAAATCACCTCTCTCACATGTTCCAGGTTTATTACTGACATTGGAACCACATCAATGTGCATCTCTGCAATTTCGGTTGCTCACACATGCAAGCATGAATAAAGATGCAGTCAATTACGCGAATGCATTCAGAACATGTTCAAGGCATGCAGAGTTAATCCTGGGTCTATTTGCATCAGTTATTCACACTAGTGATGATACAGATCTTTTTAAAAAAACTCAGGGAAAACCTTGATATTGATTATCCTGAATTAAGTGGTTTTTGTGGAAGCCACCTCCAACTTAATCAGGTCCATTTGGGATGCATGTGAACAATGAAGATTCAACCTGGGTTCATCCTGGATTATTTTCACAGTGTGACTAACCCCTTAGTTGTGTAGCTAAGTAGCTAAGCAGTGTCTCCTGCCCCAGTCTGCTATGACTTAGCAGCAGCAGCCGCTGTGAGCAACAGGGGTCTGTTTGCAGCAGACTGACATTTCCTCCTCCACCACCCACCAGCAGTTTCCAGTGAAACAGTCAGAAGCAGGATCCCTCTTGCAATTTCTCCGTACATGGAAGATCATTGGTAGAAGCGGGATGGAAATTTCAATCTGCTGTGTCCCGATCAACAGGAGAACAGACCTCCAGTGCTTTCAGCAGCTGATGTCCAGTAAGTCAGAACTGGAGGACTTTTACAATCCCTACGTATTCTCTACACTATTTAATATTTAGGGATGGTTGATATGAATCGGTTATGTATATGTAACTGAGGATGCATATGCACTGCAGATCCTATGCACATCCTATGGAATCCTGAGATATGTAGTTTGTTGTAGCACCAGAGCTTTCTGACAGAGAAGGCTAAATATCTCACAAAACTACAAATTCCAGAATTCCTCAGCACTGATCCAGTTAAAGCATTGCCAAACTGCATTATTTCTGTAGTGTGGATGTAGCCTGAGTTATGTATTTATAACCTGACTGTGAATTGCAGCCGGTGTTTTTTATTTGAATGGCACACCTTGAGCAGCTGTGGTCAATACTCCATGTATTATACTTAATGATATAACTAGGGGATGTCCCTTGTCACATCACCAGCAGCCACCTGCTGTGGCATAACAAGGGGTCATTCTCTAGGTCACAGGTTTTGGCCCTGAAATCTCAAGGTCTGGGATAGTCCTGACCTGGCAAGCCTAGTTGTAATACAGTAATTATGAGGGTGTTGGTGGTTTGGCCTTGAATGGGCAATTGGGACCGAAGAGCATGATACAAATCCTATTGGTGACAATGAAAATTGTTTTAGTTTTCAATGTGGCTGCCTGCCTTTTTGACTTTCCATGGCAAAGTGGCACTTGGGATGGTCATGATGAAAGCTGCAGGTGGACTTTCCTCCTTTTTAAACAGAGGACTTCTAGTGAAGAGTACAATATTGTAGTACACTTATACAAATCCTTGGTGATACATAGCAGGGATGGGCAACATGCACTTTACTGGATGTGTGTGGGCTACTGGCTATTTTTTCAATTCCCCCTCCCCAGTATCCTACTGCTGCTGTCAAATTTACAACTGCGGTGCTAGCCAAAGTGTGCCACATTTTATACTATACACCCGAACACTAGCAGCATGGCTGCAATTGTGACGAAAACCCCCATTCAAACATGTTCCTGTGCCTCTTAACCAGGCATGTACTTCTCCACAAGCAGCCTTGGGAACTGTAATTTTATGACAATGTACAGTCGACCCTCCATTCTCGCAGACTTAGGATCTGCGTCCCTCGCCTATCCGTGGGCAGTGACCGGAGGGGGACAAAATGGGGTGCACGCCTATGGGGCTTGAATATAAGTGGTTTTCTGTTCTCGTGGGGGGGGGGGACTGGAATGGATCCCCCATGAGAACAGAGGGTCGACTGTACTATCATGAGCCCTGGTGACACAGTGGTTAAATGCCTGTACTGCAGCCACTCACTCACAAACCACAAGGTTGCGAGTTCAGTACCAGCTAGGGGCTCAGGGTCGACTCAGCCTTGCATCCTTCCATAGGTTGCTAAAATGACTACCCGTCTTGTTGGGGGCAACAAGCTTACACATTGCTTCAGGTCAGTTTCAGGTCAGTTTCAGCCAGGACAGGGGAAGGAGGAGGAGGCTCCTCTCCAGGCCAGTTTCTAACAGAAAGGAGAAAGAGAAAGAGGCTTT
>CM034703.1:154605224-154616227 GCA_020142125.1 Phrynosoma platyrhinos
TGGCCCTTGTGGTCTCTTCCAACTCTATGATTCTATGATTCTAAACTGCTTAGGGAGTGCTTAAGTGCACTGCTAAGTGGAATAGAAATGTACTTCTTACTTGCTATCTATGAGCCAAGAATTCTCAGCATCTTTATTAGATTCCAGTTCCCAGAATCTTTAGGAGTGGGCAACCACAGCAGTTAAAGTGGCATAAAAAAGTTTATAGAATTTTCTGGTGCAGAAGCATCTCCAAGACATCCTTTCATCATAGGGTTGCCAGAATGAATACTGGAGAGGGATCCTGTACCATTAATGGTTATATTGAAGAAGGAATTTCAGCAAGTGTCACTTCTTGCCTACTGAAATTCCCTCGAATACACAATTATTAAAGGTATAGAAACTCTCTCAGATCTTCAGCTTGACAACCCTATTTCATCAGGTGACTTTATTCTTTGATGTCAAATCTTTTTCCATCTCTCTGTTGACAGTTCATGAAAAGGGAACTTCTACGTTTCACCACTGCTGGAGGAAATTAATAAGGAAAACCAGATAGGGCAATATCATGAAAAGCTGCACAAGACCTCTGGAAATCTTGCCCTTAGCAAAAGCTAGAGCTCCCAACTTCTTCTTCTTCTGCCTATGAGTCAACCTAGCCTTAATGCCCTACAGTTTAAACACAAAAACACACTTGAATAAGTACAGCTACACAATGAGAAATTGTCCATCAACAGGATGTTGGGTGAAGAGAAGGGAGAGGCAGTTTAGCCAAGTCCTCCAAGACTCTATGGTCAGTACCCAGGAAGTAGCACTCAAAAGCCTGTATGACAGCCTCACACGCCTTATTGGCTTTGAAGGCTCCAAAGTGTTCTTCCAAACAGATATTTAGGTCTTGCTCCTCCATGCCATTTCCCTTCCTTCTAAGCCCAAAGTGTGGCATCCATCAGGTGGGAGAGCCAAGAAACGTCTCCATGGTCAGGAGGTGAAATAAGAGCTCTGCATAGAGTAGAGCCGGTCAATGGGGTTTCCCACTCGAGTCTGCAGGAGGTTGGCTTCCGCAGCTGACAACAGGCAGTCACCCAAGTGGCCAATGGTGTCGCTGTCCATGTCGTGGAAGACACCTTCCGAATCTAAAGGAGGGAAAGAGAGAATGAAAAAGAATGACACACAAAGAGTGAAAGTTACACAGAAGGGCCAGGACATTTACATCAAAAAAGTCCCCCTACCTCTAGGGCTGAAGTGGGAATCATGTGCCCTCCAGATGTTCTTGGACTGCAATCCCCAGCATTCCCCACCATTGGGAATATTGACTTAAGCTGATAGGAGGTCCTGTCCAGCAACATCAAGGGGTTTGGGGAAACATAATTTCCAACTGTTGTCAGCTCTTGGGCATTATAATATCAGTGGACCCTCTGAGTGGGAGGCATTTATGTATATTTATTCAGTAGCTACATTTTTTATCCTGCTTTTCAGATAAGGACTGTCTTCCAAAGCCATTCACATTAATGAAACAGAGCTTGACAGTTTTCACCTAGTTTCTGCAAACTGTCTGCAAAGAGGAGGTGTTTGTAGGAAGGGTGGGAGGGAAGCCTTGCCAATTTTCACATCGCTTTTAGTAATTATTCTCTCTAGGGCCTTCAAAAGCCCATGTGTGTCCATCTATCCTAGAGTGCAAAGTAATGCTTCATTTTGTTTCAAAAACACACCAGGGCAGATGTTTCTATGTGGCTTTCTGAAAGGGAGCAGCAGACATGCTGATTAAAGGTATAAGGGTAGCATAACCTTCAGAATTTCACAGATGAAGTTATCAGTAGGAACAAGAGCCTACAGCAGTTTGCTTTTGCTTGAGCATAAAGGGAAGGACAAGACTGCCTCCTTCTCTCATTCCCCACCCCTGAATTAATGATTTGAAAACTATTTTGCACTTTGAACTCAGTTTGCTGCAAATGAGGTAAGGCAAGGACAAAAGGGGGGTAGGGGAGGGAAATCCAGACATTTTAAAAGCAGCTGAAAAATGGGATGATAGAGAATTAATTGGGACTGTCCCTCCTAAATCAGGCCAGTATGAAGAAGTTGAGGGGTGTGGTTTTGCTATTGCTCCACCACACAGCAGTATATGTAACAGTGGGGACATTAGCAGAAAAACAGGAGAGGGCCACATGTCATGCACAGGCTATGTGCTCCACATGTATACTACAAAAATATCAGAATTGGGTAATTTAGTGCATGGGTATTTGGGAAGAAAAACAGAAAGCGTAGAAGTGTTTATAGACAATGAGGTTTGGAGGATGCAAGCTCACCATAGGGATGAAGATGGTCTCCGGGCAACTGGGGTGGTGTGAGCCCTTGTCGGTACAAGTCTGTGCTATAGCTGTTCTGGTCCAGGGGAAGCAACTGCTGTTGGGCAATCCTGGAATACGGCACCATGAGCCCATCTATCCCATGCACACTGGCACCATCTATTGAGCAATTAATGAGGCAGAAATAAAGGAGGGGGCAAAACATATCTGAGATCAATGTCTGAATCCCTGCTTGGCCATGGAAAATCAGTGGGTGACCTCGGGCAAGTTACACTCTCTTGTTCTCTAAGGAAGGCAGAGGCAAGCCTTCACTAAACAAATCTTGCCAAGAAAACCTTAGGATAGGTTTGGTTTAGTGTTGTCGTAAGTCAGAAATGACTTGAAGGCACACAGCAACAGAAACATATCTGACTATAGGTGTACTTTGGATTTAGACAGTTTTTAAAGAGAGAAGAAAACTAGGTTATCAAAAGCAGGGTCTCTTCCCCCACATCTTTTACACTTGTGTACAACTTAGCTGTCACAACCTTTCTAATGGAAAGGAGCACTTAAGCAATAAATCTTCGGGAAAAGACAAATATTGGGGAATGTAGATTGGTGTTGTGGTGATGGATCAATAATTGCTATCCTATATCTTCACAGTAAAAATAACAATTAAGTACGGAAATCTATATGGATTGTCTAATAATCTATATTTCAGTTTTTTAAAACAAGTTTCTAGACTTCATGACTGCAGAGAAAAGTTCAGCACAGGCAATGCTTCAGCACAGACCACAGGTTGATCAGAAGTTGAATGGAGCCTTTGCTAAACTTCATTTTAACTGATGTAATTGCCTTGGCTTCCCCAGGGATTGTTGGAGATGATAAGTCTTTCTCTCTCTCTAACTGAAACACAAGTCCTCTAAAAAATGCTGCACAACTCTTTGTACCAAAGACTGAAATCAAGTAAATGCCTGGTGCAAGCATAAATCCTGCTCATCTACCCATATCTTCCACATACAGTTTCAACTATTTGATTAAAATACAAATATGAAGTTTCATAAACCTGGCCCTGAACAGAGGATACAGCTTATAAAACAGAGCAAACTTTCAATGCTCTACCTGTTTAATGTGTACCATGTATATTCCCTTAAGAATGTGGATAGTAGTGGAGCTTCTGAAAGTTACTTTTTATACAAAACGTGGAAAGATTAGCTTTTTAAAAAAATAAAGCTTACAGGAATCCCAGCCAGCATGCCTAATTTTAGGTATTACATTGCAAAATTCAAAAGGATTATGAATAATAGAATCATACACTCTTGGAGCTGGAATGACTGCAAGGACTACCAACCCCCTGGCATGCAGGAATAACAACTAAAGGGCCTGTGAGAGATGCTCATCCATAGAATCATAGAATCATAGAATTATAGAGTTGGAAGAGACCACAAGGGCCATCCAGTCCAACCCCCTGCCATGCAGGAACTCCCAATTAAAGCATCCCCGGCAGATGGCCATCCAGCCTCTGCTTAAAGACCTCCAAGGAAGGAGACTCCACTACTCTCCGAGGGAGTGTGTTCCACTGTCGAACCGCCCTTACTGTCAGGAAGTTCCTCCTAATGTTGAGGTGGAATATCTTCTTCTGGAGCTTGCATCCATTGTTCCAGGTCCTAGTCTCTGGAGCCATAGAAAACTAGCTTGTTCCCTCCTCAATATGACATCCCAAACCTCCAAAGACAGAGTCCATCACCCTCTGAAGCAATCTATTCTACTATCTAACAATTCTTACAGTAAAAAAAAAAAAAAATTCCTAAGGTTTACATGGAACCTCTTTTCTTGTAATTTGAATCCATTGGCTTGTGTTCTAGTATCTGGAGCAGCAGAAAATGAGTTGGGTCTATCTTGTATATGAGAGCCCTTCAGATATTCATAGGTGGCTATCATATGAACCCACAGTCTTCTGTTCTCTAAGCTTAAGATATCCAGATCCCTAGATTGTTCCTCTTAAGGCTTGGTTTCCAGACCTTTGATCATCTTGATCACCCTTCTCTGGAGACATTCCTGCTTGTCCATCTCCTTCTTGAACTGTGGTGCCCAGATCCGGAGACAATATTTCAGGTGAGATCTGACCAAAGCAGGACAGAGTAGCAGTAATATTTCCCTCAGTCAGGACACTGTCTTTCTATTGATACAGCCCAGAATTGCATTGGCTTTTTTTTTTTTTTTTTGGCTTTTGCATTACACCATTGACTCACGTTTAGTTTGTGGTCTATTAAGCCCCCTAGAACATTCCAACACGTATGTTTTAAAGTAAAGTGTTGCCCCTCCTATATTTGTGCATTTTATTTTTTCCTAATGAGATGCAATATCTTACATTTATCCCTACTGAAATTAATTTTGTTAGTCTTGGCCCAGTTCTCTAACCTGTCATGGTCATATGAAATTCTGATCCTGCCCTCTGCATCATTAGCTGCCCGCCCTAATTTGGTAGCATCTCCAAATCTGATAACCATGCCTTCTGTTCTATCATTAAATTAATTCATAAAGATATTAAACAACATCAGGCCCAAGTCACAACCCAGGCCCAGGAGGAGTATGCTCACCCTTCTCCTTCATCTCATTGGCAGTCTCCTCCTGAGAAGGAAGTTTCCACTGTTGCAAAGCTGGGCGGGGAGCATTTGCCCCTTCTCACTCCACAGCGGGAGATTGGCCTGACCAAGTGTCACCCTCTTCTGAGGTGTCACCTGGTGTGAACCGCACTCCACACACCCCTCTAGTGATGCCACTGGTATTTACATTGACCCATGGATGTGTTGACCCAGATTGTTTGGGTCGATTTTTTGACTAAAATTTCTCGACTTATATGTGAGTATGTATGAGGAATATCATGAGCTGTGACAAACAGATATCTTTCACCCCTCAAAATGAAAGTGTATAAAAGTGCACTAATTGCACTGCCTCAGATGCTCTTTGGTTGTTCCCAATCATTCTTACCTTCGCTGTCCTCATTGCTTTGTCTGCTGCTGCGGCCGTTCCCCCTTCCTGTGCCTAGACGAGGGTTTCCTAGCTGCTCCTGCTCCTGCTGCTGCTGCTGCTGTTGTTGCTGCTGCCTGCGGGCAATCTTCTTCATCTGTAAGGAGGAGTATGGATGCTCCTGGGCAGGGGTGCAACAAAAGGGGGAAGGGAGGACAGAATCCTCCTCCTAAATTGGGGTGAGGGGGATTCCAACTCCCAAGGCAGGTGCCACTTGCCTGTGCCTTGTAGACCCCAGACTTCCCCTACATGATCTTTCCCCTGCCATCCTCTACTGCTGCACTGACCAGGGTTGTCAATTGACCAGAAAAAAGACTGCAGTGATGATAGTAAAAGAATGAAACATTATCCCCTTGTTGTTGTTGTTGTTGTTGTTGTTGTTGTTGGAAAGACCAAACCACTTTTAAAGTCACAGTTGTAGGGCCTGTTTTAAAGTTGGTGCCCCTTCCCCTCACTCTACTTTCAGTCTAAAATGCTGTGGCGAGGTTGTTGACTGGAGCTGGTTACAAGGGATCAAATGACTTTGTTGAAAAAACTTCTCTGGCTACTGGACTGTTTCCAGACAGAATTCAATGTACTGTTTTTAGCAATTAAAGCCCCAAAGAGCTAGGGTCCAGACTATCTGAAAGACTATCTCCTTATACAAACCAGTTGAAGTTCAGGTTTTAAGATCTTCAGGGCAGGGCTTTCTCTTAATCCCACCACTTTTTGGAGAGGACTGAACCTTCTCTCTACTCCCAGGCTTTGGAGTTCCCTTCCATAGGAGGCCCAGTTGACCTCCTCCCTGCTCTTTTTCTGCTGGCAGGTAAAGATGTTTTTATTCAGGCAGGCCTTTGAATTTTAATTATGAAGCAGTTGTGTGTGTGTGTGTGTGTGTGTGTGTAAAGTGGTGTGCTGTATTTTAAATCTTTTACTGGAAATTATGTTTGAAAAATGTTTTAAATGTTTTAAACAGTTTTTCATTATTAAAAAATATAATTTTATTCTTTTTAACTTTTATAAACAAATGTTTTAGCTTAATCTTTTTAAAATTTTGTAAACTGCTTTGAATCCCATCTCAGGAGAAAGGTGGGATAGACATTCAATAAAGAAGCAAAGAAAGAGAAAGAAAGAAAGTTGAATTCTGCTTACAGTAGCCTTGAAGGCAAGGTTTTTCCCCAGGTAGGGAAAAACTCTATTAGTTTTTCAGATGTTATTGGACTCCCAACTCCCATCAACCCTAGCAAGCATTGTCAATGGGAGGGAATATAGGAATTGTGGTCAAAAACATCCTCAGGGTGGCAGGTTACTTACCCCTGAACTGGAGGACCACAGGATACCCATTCTTGGGAGGAATTACTCAAGTGATTCAATTCTGCATGAAAAACGGGATGGTGGCATAATATCTTTATGAGACAAAGGGTGGGGAAAAACTTATATCTTCTGATTTAAAATAAATCTTGGGTAGGACTTTGATGTGTTGTTGAGGGAACTTCCTGGTGGGGTTTAGAGACAGAGATTAGTTTGGCCCCAAAGGCATAATTTTGGCAAACAGAGGCATTCTCATGCACAACAAACTTCAATAGCAAAATTGTGTTGTTGATGGACTTTTAGGTTCACGCAACAAGACTCAGTTGGGTCAAAATTCTGGCATCCAGAGATGGATCCAACAGTCACCCCTGTTCACCAGAGATGTGTTTTCATGCATAATATGCAAGAGCTCTGAGGCAGTCACTCACCTTGGCCCTTTGGTTCTGGAACCAAACTTGTACAACTCGAACGGTCAAGCCAGTCTCAGCCGCTAATGTCTCCCTCACCTGCCCATTGTGGAGAAGAGGACTGGTTAATCTGAAGAAAATAACTTCAGCATAGGTGTCATACTACAACAATGTGCTCCGGAGGAATTAACAAAGCCTTCCCCCTGGTCCAGTCACACACATACATACATAAATCACTATAGGTGGATTCAGATGAACCCCTATACCAAATCTGGCTGACTCAGAAGTGACAGACATGTCGATTGCAGCAAGACTGCTCTGTAGAGGACTGATCCAAATCTGAACACACCTGAATGTTTGTTGGATTTGGAAGAAACCAGAAAAATACACAATATGTCTGCAAATCCTGGTATATCTCTCCCCCCCCCCCCCCCCCCCCACAGCTCTGTATGTAAGGAAAACAGAAAGGCTGGGAGAGAAAAAGAGTGTGGTTTTGTGATGGACAGCTTCAACGTCTCATCACAGTGGATTATTTTATCAGAGCTCTCCAATCAAGGGAACCCTGCTTTGGGGGAAGGAAAGTTGCAATAATGCATTATTATGTTAGCGATCCAATCTACCATGTTCTTTTCTAGTTCTCTCTCCCAGGAGCAAGGATGTGAAAAGTGAGTTTGAGTATAGCAGTGGGTGGTTGCTTGGAAAATACTGGCCATTCTAGTCTTTTTGCCTCTGTCATTGTAATTCTGTATTAATCATCCACCCAAGCCTATCCTATTTCACTTTCTGTGGCTATGCCAACGATTCACCTGAAACTGTGCAGTTTCCACCCACCACACAAGATTCTTCAATGGCATATGCCATTTTTCATCCAAACATAAATACACCATTATGGAGGAGGGTTAAGAAAAAGACTAATCACTTCCTCCTTCCCAAATCTGAACACTGACTTTATACCAGGAACAGTGCATGGGTCTTTCTGAAATTTTGCTGGTTTAACAAGGGCTGGATCTGCACTGCAGCTGTGGCTCAATGCTATGGAATTCCAGGATTTGCAGTTTTGTGAGATATTTAACCTTCTCTGGTGCCTCACCCAACTATAAAGAGCTCTGGTGCCTCACCCAACTATAAATCCCAGAATTCCATAGCATTGAGTCTTTGCAGTTAAAACGGTGTCAAATTGCATTCATTCTGCAGTGTACATGCAGCCTGAGTGTAGTTTACTCTCAAGTTAGAGCACACAGGTCAGCTTGAAGGCAACTTTTATTACTCCTGGGATAACTCCAATGACATTGATGACAGCTGTCTTAATATTTTTTTAGAACTTAGTCATTTAGTACACTTCTATTTGTTAATGCCTGAGGAAGCTCAACTACATAGGAGACATGGTGGTCCAATTCTGCCAGGTCATGGGGGGGGGGCTTACCCCCTCAGCATATTTGGGGGGGATAACCTTTCCTGGCCCCCACTCCATGTGCTTTAGGCCACAGAGTCACCATACATATTTAGTCCCAGCCTACATGATAGAATGAGAACTGTGCACAAAGTTAATGAAAGTAAATCAAATACTTTCCTTGCTATCTGACCACCTTCCTTGCTTTGAAGCTTAACTGTAAACAGCTTCCCTGACTGACCACCACCATGCATAGAGTTTACCACCTGCTCTTCCTCACTTTTTTGCCAACAAGCTTTATCGGAAATGGTTTTCCTAGTGGTGATTGCTTTCATCAGGTGGCTGGCTATCCTCAAGGCTGGAGGTTTTCCACCAAGCTTTCTATGGCTTTGTATTGTAAAAGCTGAACTTTACAGAATCTTTTTCCCCTTCTTCTCTCCCCATTGCTTAGTCCTTATGTGTCATGTTTTAAATGTAAATTATAAGCCTGATAGCAATGACTGTAATCTTGTATGCTTCTCCAGATGCTTTTTTTTTTTTTTTTTTTTTTTTTTTTTTGTAGAAGGCATAATAGATGCTACAACTATTGGAAGATTTTTGCATTCTCTTTCCCTCTCCTTAGATAGATAGGGTTTTCCCTGCATGCAAACTCTGCTGTGTCCGTCTTTAAAACATCCCATTTGATCCAACTGAATCACAGGGGCAATAAATATCTTTGTAAATTGGTAAACAAATCATGTGATTCAGCTTACTTCCTTTTAGGAAGTTTCTCTCACAAAAAAGAGATTCTCCTGTTACAATCCAGTCTGCCATCTCCCTGCTCTCTCAACTTTCTTCAGAAAGATGGTGAGATAAAAATTTCTTCTTGTACCTGAACTATTCATTAGTTAGTTTAGGATGTAGCCTCTATGCATATGTAGATTCAAGCCATTAATAAAGTTTTGTTTTTAAACTACAAGCTATTTGTGTTGTCTTTGAGTCAATCTCAGTTCTTAGAGAAGCAGTTAGGCAAGGACACAAGTTTCTGCTACTCTGCTGATTTAAAGCTAGACCCTAAAAGGCTTGGCTTTGACATTTTTGATATTTTCAAATTTGTGTTTCCTTAACAAAGGCTGAAGCCTTAGGAAACTTGAACCCCAAACAATAACTAACTACATAAGTAAATAAATAGCAGTGTTAAGTTGAGTGTGTTGGAGTATTAGCATCAATGCTTCTGTGTAGTTCTATGTGAGGTGCAGTGCATTTTCCCCCCTGAGCTTTATAAACAGGAGGTTTTGTTTTGTGGGGGCATAAGCAGTGGCATATGGCTGGTCTTTGATGCCTAAACTAACTGAGGATAATTTTAATATTTTGCTTCAATGAATGAAACTTCAGATGGATGAAAAAGGAGTCCTATATATTTTGGAAATGGAATGTCCAGAAGGAGAAAGCGAGATAAAGACTTGGGATATCCATCATGCAAAGGTGATTTTTTTATTGCCCATACTTTGGGAGATGATCAATATATTCATGTAAAAGATAAAACTGATGCTAAGAATGTGATTACAATTTTAAAAAAATACTATGGCAAAGCAGGCAACAAACATCAAACATTATTATTATTACTACAAAGATCTGTTTGCATTGCAGTTTCCCAGTGGTGGGAATTATTTGAAGCATATTCAAATTATGAAAACACTCTTAGATAAACTTCATTTAGCTGGTGGACATTTAAATAATCAACAGAAAATTGCAGTGCTATTGGGATCTTTGGCACAAGAATTTGGTCCATTTGTAACTGGAGTTGGAACTTTGCAGCAATCCATGCAAGAAAATCTGATGTTTGATGATATATTGTGTAGATTTAAGTCAGAAGCGGAGCAGATTCAAAGTATGCAAAGAAAGGGTGAGAGTAACTTCTCTCAGCCAACACACTCTGGACCAAATTTCACTGCTAGAACTCAACAAGGCATGGCAGATTTGCATTTGAAACACCAAAGGGTTCATTAGCAAGAAGGAGATATTTTCATTGTTTTTTTGTGTGGTCAAAGAGGGCATATAGCCAATCAGATGACATCATCAAATCCAGCCAATGGTAGTTCTCACTCTCCACAATTTACAAGGCAGCAAAAGCAGGAACAGAGAGCAAATGATTTCAAAGCTGTTAAGAATCACTGCTTGTCCATGAAGTTTACTAGCAAATAATAATGGTGTTCTTATAGACTCTGGAACAAGTAAACACATGGCTGGAAATTCAAATTTGTTGAATAACTTGAGTCCAATTGATCATAATGAGGTTGTGAAAAATGCAAGTGGTTCATTTCTGCAAGCTGTGTCTGAAGGAGATTGCTTGTTAAGATGCAATACAGACAATGACTCAAATTTAATCACAGCTAAGAATATTTTATTTGTACCAGGGTTACCTCAAGCCGTCCTAAGTGTATCAGTCATGACTGACAAAGGGTATGGTGTACATTTCACTGCCAATCTATGTACAATAAATTGTGATGGAGAAATATATGCCAGAGCATTTTAAAAAATAGTGTTTATGAACTGGACTGTACCAGAGAGCAAGTCACATGCTGAGATCCTGTGCAAATGCAAATATAGATTGTTATCACTTATGGCACAGAAGGTTAGGTCATTTTA
>CM034703.1:154616327-154648584 GCA_020142125.1 Phrynosoma platyrhinos
TTTATTGTGCTTCTTTTTTGTCCTGGGTGATGGTTAGAGTTCTTGTGAGGTATCTGTCTGTATGTGTGGGTTTTCTGTATACTGTGTGTCCGAGATGTTGGTTAGGTTTGCGGATGACTAGGACATTCACAAGAGTGTGAATTTGATACTTCAAGATGTGTGCATTGCATAAAGGCAAAAGGTACTAGACCTTCCATTCCAAAAATCCGTGAGCATAAAACATCAAGGATTCTACAGATAGTTCATTCAGACTTATGTAGACCAATCCAAATTGTATCTACAGCTGAAAATTGTTATTTGCTGACCTTTACAGATGATTATTCCAGATACTGTGTGACATGTTTATTAAAAGCAAGGAGTCAGGTCCGTGGGCTGCTGACTATGTATGTAGCTATGGTTAGTACCAGATTTGGAAAACGACCTGAAGCTATACAAATAGATAACACTGGTGAATTTTTCTCACATGAAGTGCAGACATACTTGAACAAGGAATTGAACATAGACGTTGCATTCCTTATGTGCATGAGCAGAATGGGATTGTTGAGAGAAAGAACAGATCCCTGGCTGAGATGGTCAGATGCATGCTGCTCAATACTAGATTTCTCAACCAATTTTGGGGAGATGCTGCAATGACTGCAACATATTTACAAAACAGACTGCCAATGAAGGCAACCAATAAAACCCCATTTGAACTATGGCAAAACAGAAAGCCAAGTATGGACCATATCAGAGTTTTTGGTTCATTAGCCTATGTGCATGTTCCACAAGAGAGAAGGTCTAAACTAGATGAAAGTGGAAGAAGGCATAATGGTGGGGTATGAGACTGGAAGTAGAGGATATAGAATCCTGAACCCGAAAACAGGAAAAACCACAGTGAGAAGTGTTGTATACTTTGATGAAAGTGAAAAACCAGACATGTCATGTGCAACAACTGATTGCACACAGACAGAGACACAAGATGTAGACCAACTACTGGAATATTGGCCTAGATTTGAAGAGGAAGAAATAAATACACAAACGGAAGGGGAGAATGAGCAAGCAGAACCAGGTTTGGAAATGGACATCACTAAGGAAGCAGACAGGGTTCCAGAACCACAGCTCAGATGTTCATCTTGAACAAATATAAAGTACCACCTCTACGTTTTTCCTATATTGCAAGGACAGAAGTACCACATGAATGTTCTACATCAAAGGAGATGCCTGTGGGCGTTTTTACCAAGCAACTACATAGAGATCAATTTCAGTACCCGAGAAATAGGATGAATCTTGTCACATGAAGACAAACATTGATGAGAAGAGGTGTTGGAGTATTAGCATCAATGCTTGTGTGTAGCTCTATTTTTCCTTGAGAAGGGGTGATGACTTCTATACAGGAACACTGATACATAGCTCTATGGTCATTTGGTCAGTGTGACTCTTAGAAGAGGTCACTTCCCATACCTATCCTTTTCCTGAGGGTAATAAAGTTTTATGATTCTTTGTTTGCTAGCATACTTTTCTCTCTGCTCTTACCAAGCATGGACACAGAAACCAGGCTTTGCTCCTAACGACGCTTTTCTTCTTACTTGCACACATGGAGGTCAGCTATCTAGGGACCTCTCTACCAAAGTATTTTTTTCTATTGATTAGTTATTTTTGTAGAACCTAGATGTAACAATAAAGTAAGTTTCTTTTTACCTACTAATGTATCTTGTTTATTTACCAGAAGCTCAGATCTAGTTGTTTTTACCAAATACCTGTGGAGTACACTCTTGTTGCTGCTGTGTTGCTGCTGCTGCTAAACTGATTTAACCACAAATAACCAAAACCATAATTCTAACAGAGTGTTCCCTATGAGAAAGAGTGAGAGAAGCAAGTGATACTCAACCTTCCGGCAGGGCTTCGAGGAGACTTCAAAGGAGGCCTTGAAAGCTCGCCGCTGCTGTGTGGTGAGGATGGTACGTGGACGCTTGGAGCGCTTGTGGTCCTTTCCTTCTTCACCTCCCTTGCTATGTGGGTGACTCCCATCCTCATCTTCACTCTTCACTATGAAGGAAAACCATGTTACTAAGGAAGCTGGTACCCAACAGGGGGTGATACTAGGAGAGATGGACTTTCCAAAGGTATTTCCCCTTTTCAAAATTTCATATATATCAACATTAGACAACAGAAAACAAACTTCCACACATTATGATCTTCTCTTCACTGATTTTAACAGTGGTTGGATGCATTTCTAGACTTTTAAAGGAGGTGGCCAAGCTGTTGACCCCTAACCCTGTGTGCACGCACGCGCGCACACACACACACGATTCAGCACTTTGAATGGCTGCTTTGAAGTTCTGATAAATAAAACCTACAACTACAATCCATCCAGGTGAACAGAGCAAAAAGACCCATGACTAGTGAAGGGTGTTACCCAATCTCCTGGATATTGTCACTGCTTGTCCATGAACACAGACAGTGACAGTGAGGGTGGAAGAAGGGTCAGAGGGTCCAACAGTTGGCCACTGTCCCATTTGGTGTTGTGGAAGTGGAGAAAATATTCAACTACACTTACATAAACAGCTGTGCACTTACAGGGTGCAGTAGAGGTAGGGGCAAATGCTTAGCATTCGTTGGTGTTCCCCCTCTTTGTTTTGCCTGATCTATTTTTTTCCTTGCCTTTGGAGTGATATTCTCAGATCTAATTTCACTTCCTCTCACTCCTCCTCTTCTGCTGCCTTTGTCTTAAGATTTCTGCCACACTGCAGAATTAATGCAGTTTGACACTGCTTTAACTGTCATGACTCCGTCCTATAAAATCCTGGGATTTGTAGTTTGTTATGGCACCAGAGCTTTATGAAAGCTAAATAGCTCACAAAATTACAAATCCCAGAATTCCATAGCATTGAGCCATGACAGTTAAAGCAATATGAAACTGCATTAATTCTACAGTGTAGATGCAGCATGAGTCATGTAGCAGAAGCCAGCTGACTCCATCCTTCTCTATCAGGTATGTTGCTTTTTTAATAAATTATTTTCTCTTCACTGAAGAGAGGGTCTTCAATGCTAATGCTGGTCAGCAAAACCCCTTTGAAGAAGCCTGTGAAGAAAACCCCACCATAGGCTTGTCTTGGGGATCGCCATAAGTTTGAACCAACTTGGAGGCACACAACAACAACAATGGCAAATTGCTAAATTACAATAAACCTCTTGCTGGTTGTTGTGGGTGGACTGCTCCACCAGCTGCCAGTCTACAGAGGGGGTCTCCATGTAACTCGTGTTCTCTCACCTGACTCAGTGGGAGCTGGGCTGATGGCACTCAGCATCTCCCTCTCCTTCTCATAGTCACTGCGACACAGTAGCTGCCCTTCCTTCAGCACAAACTCATCACCACGCTGCAGCCGTCGTTCACACTCACAGCAGGAGAAGCAATGGACATGGTAGACATTCTCTAGCACCCGCATGATGAACTCAGAAGGAGCCACTGCCTTAAGGCAACCACTGCATTTGGTCTGGAAGAGCCTGAATAAATAAAAGGGAGTGGAGGATGAAACTTATATAACATGATTCAAGCTTGAATTAATTTTCTACAGACTTACCTATTAGCAAACCTTGCTGAAATGTTGTGGAAGTTATTTTCACACAAAGTATTGTTCTTATACAACAATTGATGGAAATTTCTCAAAGATTTCATTACTTGGAAAGGCATTGTTGTTATGTTATCATGTTGGAAGGACTGGAAACACGATTATTCTCCCTCCCGCAAAACAGAAAAGAAAGTAGAGATTCTCTTGAGTGGTACAGGTTGAGTCTCCTTATCTGAAATGCTTGGGACCAGGTGTGCTTGAGATTTTGGATTTTTTCAAGATTTCAGAATATTTGCATATACATATTGAGATATCTTGGAGATGAAACACAAGTCTAAACGAATTTCATTTATGTATCACATATACTTTATATACATAGCCTGAAGGCAATGTAACACACAATATTTTATATACTATTGTATATGAAACAAAGTTTGTGTAAACTGAACCATCAGAAAGCAAAGGTGTCACAAATTCAGACTGAGAATATGTCAGATTTTGGAATTCCAGATAAGGGAGACTCAAACTGTATATGAGACAAAATATGTCTCAGAAGGGCAGGACAATGAGTACAAAAATGTCCAAACCTTGTTAGAGTATGGCTTAAATTCTTTTAGTCCTGACTAGAGTATATTCATTTATTCCCTTAGATTTATCTTTATGTTGACTCACTATTCAACAATTGATTGAATGGGTGTACTCTAGCTGCAATGAACCATAGGATGCCAGACCTATACATCCTGACAGAGATGTATGACTTTGCCACTGAGATTGTTCCTCTCATTGTTATGATAGCATACTTGCTATTGCTCTTTTTCCCTGGTTCCTTACATTGGCTTCCTCTTTCTATTTAAATTAAAGGTCTACTTTTCCCATCTTCATTCTATTGCTCCCTTTCTTCTACACTTCCCTCTTTTACCTTGCATCCTCCTTCTTGCCCTGTTCATTACTCTACATCTTCTGTGACCCATCAGCTCATCTTTCTCCCTGCTGCTCCTTATTGCAGGATTGTTTTGCCTTCTGATAACCATCAAGTGCCTTCTGTTGGCAAGTGTCAGAGAAACATAGCCTTGCCACTTGATTTCTCTGTGTGATCTTCTACTTCTTTCCCTGTTTAGTGTGTCTCATCTTTGTGCAGACTACATGATGATATTATGAGGAAAATATGTGTTTTTCTTGTAAGATGAATGTGTATGTGGATTTGCAGGTAAAGACTAATGGATTGCAAAGGGAATGCTTAACCTGTCTTTCCATCTCAGGGCCTTTGCAGACTGCCAGAAATAGTGCAAATTGAGCCCACTTTAACTGCCCTGGCTCAGTGCTAGGGAATCATGGGAATTGTATTTTTTTCTGAGACATTGGGCCTTCTCTGTCAGAGAGCTCTGGTGCCACAATAAACTACAGTTCCCATGATTCCCTAGTACTGAGTCAAGTGGACTCAATTTGCACTATTTCTGGCAATCTGCAAAGGCCCTCAGTTTCTTCCTTGCAATTGTTTTCTATCCATTTCAGTAATCCACCCCTTGCAGTCATCAGTTGGCACCAATTGGCAAGAGCTTTAGGCCACACAAACACAGCATATAGTTAATCTGTGAGAGTCACTTCAGTTTCTCATCACAACGAATAGTGTTATCAGAGCTCTCCAATCAGGGGTCTCCCTGCCTTGGGGGAAATAAAATTGAAATAATGCATTATTATGTTAGTGATCCATCAAATATTCCATCAAATAAGCCCCAAGGAGCTTAAGCCTGCTGATGTGGTTGTCCTGCCATTTTTCTCTCACAACAATCCTGTGAAGCAAATCAGGCTGAGGAGCAGTAACTAGCTCCAGGTTACCCAGTAATCAAGTGAGGATTTGAATCTGAGACTGCACTAGCCCAAGTATGGGATCCTAACCACCATGTTACACTGTCACTGACCTAAGCAGCATTGGCCATCAACAGATATTGTGCCTGCTCATATGAGGAATAAAAGATGGATGGGATATGAGTGCCCCTGCTAACCTGTACTCAACATATCTGCCCCAATCCCACCATCCTTGGGGTTGAAAGGGAAGCTATGAAGGGAGTTTCTGTTCAGGTCCAAGTGAACATGGACAGAACCCTCACAGCAAATGAATCCTGCTTTCATGGGGCTTCTGCTTGTGTGGAGGGCTTTACTCACTTTCTGGAAAGTATGAGTAAAATCAGCCTCCTGCACAACCTTTCATTTAGAATGGGAAGGCCAAAGAGATGAGGGATGTTGGAATGAGGTATACATTTCTGTCAATGTCCACTCCCCATTTTTAGACCTTGCATAAGCAAGCTTAGCACTTATAGAAGGCTCCAGACAGCTTCAAAGTGGGATTAGACACAGTGGTATCACTGGGCGGGTGCAGGGTGTGTACACAGCACCAGGTAATACATCACAGGAGGGGTGACATCCAAATGGGGTCCTCCTCCTGCTTTGACAGAGGGGTGAGCACGCTCCTTGTGGCTTCATCACAGTCCAGCTCCCTCCCCAGAGAGGAATCCCAGGCAGTGGCAAGGGATGTGGAGGGTCAAGGGTGCTCCTTGTGTCTTTGTTGCAGCCTGGCCCCCTCTCTGGGGAGGGAGCCAAGACGGCTGTGGAGGGGTGAGCATGCTTCTCATGGCTTTGCCACTGGCCTAGCTCCCTCCCTGGGAGCTCTCTGGGGAGGGAGCTGGGCTGGTGACACAGCCACAAGGGATGAGCATCAGGGAGATGGGGATGGGGCAAGCTGCAACTGCTGCCCCTTCTCAGCAGCCCCTGTCAAACACTAGGTGTCACCAAGGCTGGTGATGCCACTGATTAGACATATCTGACTACACTTGTAGCAAGTGCAAACTGGTGACTCTCATGGAAGAGAAGGTAAGGACACTTCAGGAACAGAGTGACACTCTTCAGTGCATTGGAGTGCCTAAGACTTCGTGAGTAGAGCAGAGGGAGAATTGGTTTTATAAAATCAACAAAAAGAAGCTGCCAAGGAAAATGAAGAGGACTCTGTCAATAAGGAAGCACCCTGGAGGACAGTCACTGTTAGGAGCACAAGGGATATGCAGAACCACTCCAACTAAGCAATTGCTTCCTACATCTTTCTGAACATAACAGTGGTGAAGATGGTCAGACAGGGCATCAGCAACAAATGACATTGCACACTGAAGAAGGAGTTGACATAACTATTAACTGCAGCAAGAGGAGAAGAAAGGTGCTGGTGGTTGGGGACTCATTGCTCATGGGTATAGAGGCACCTATGTGCCAGCCTGACAAGATGAATTGGGAAGTGTGCTGTCTCCCTGGTGCACACATTAAAGATGTCACTGTACCCCATCTCCTTATTTATGTGGATACCAAGGACAGCAAGCAGAATACCTTTGGCCAGATCACCTTGGACTATGAAGCCCTGGGAAGGAGGTGAATGGTTTGGGGGCACAGGTGGTATTCTTGCCAGTTCTACAAGTGAAAGATAGAGGTCCACATATAAACAGGAAGATAGTGCAAATGAACACCTGGCTACACAGATAGTTTGGCTCTGGGATCATGGTTTTTACTTTTAGATGAAGGACTACTGGCTACAGATGGGCTGCACCTCACAAAGACCTGGAGAACTGTCTTTGGTAAATATATATATATATATATATATATATATATATATATATATATATAATATGTTATTCATTTATATCCCACCTTTTCCCAAATAATAGGACTCAAGGCAGTTAACAACATTTTAAACAATATAGGTTAAAATTACAAAAAGTTATATGAAAGTATCAAATATGCAATTACACAATCATATATTAACACAATTAAAAATACTAAAATGCCTTAAAACAATAAAGATAAAAATAGAAGCTATATACAGATCCTTAAAAAACTTCAAAACCAGCACCACATAGCATAAAGGGCCCATAAAGAGCATGGTGAATCTAATCAAGAGGGCTTTAAACAAAATCCTTGAAAAGTTGGTGGAGATGGTAGTTCAAATATATGTCCAAAATCTAGTTCTAAACACAAGAACATGGATTTCAGAGGAAAAGCTAAGGGAGAGGATGACAGCCATGTAAAACTCACAGTAAAATAAAAGATGTGAATAAACAATGCTTTAGATGTCTATACACCAATGCACAGAGTTTGGGGAACAGACAAGATGAGCTTGAAGTCCTAGTGCAGAAAGGTAAATATGACTTTATAGGTATAACAGAGACTTGGTGGGATGACTCCCATGATTGGAATATGATAACTGAAGGCTATAATGAGTTCAAAAAGAATAGATGTGGTAGAAAAGGAAGGGGAACAATATTATGTCTCAAAGACAAATTCACTTGTACAGAAATCCACAGAAGTTATCATAGTCCAGCTGAGAGCATTTAAGTCAAGCTAAATGGAGAAAGAAAGAAAAACAACATTGTGGTAGGAGTTTACTTCAGACAACCAAACCATGAGGAGGTGGTGGATGATGCTTTTCAGAAACATATCTCAGAAATCTCTAATAAACAAACTGGTAGTTATAGGGACTTTAGTAATCCTGATCTCTGCTGGAAAACTACCTCTGCTAAGCATAGGCTCTCCCACAAATTTCTGGTGGGCCTTGCAAGTAGTTTCTTCCTTCAAAAAGTAGAGGAATGAATAAGGCGAGCAGTAATCTTTAAACTGATCCTAATCAATAGGGACGAGTTGATCACTGAAATCAAAATAGTGTTTGATTTTAATCAATGACTTAGATAATGGGAATCCTTATCAGGTTTGCAGAAACTGCAGGTAGAGATTTGACAGCTGAATACGCTGTCCCAATTTAAAAGAGCATTAAAGGCCAGACTTATCCAGATGATTTTTAAATTGCGATTTTAAATGCTGAATTTTAAAGGAGGATTGTTTTAACATGTTTATATCTTATTTGTCCTCTTAAACTGATAAGTATTTTAATAGATGTGTTTTAACTGATGTTGTTTTTTCATTGCTGTTCCTTAGCTTGATCCATGGGGAGAGGTGGGTAAGAAACAACAACAACAACAAACTGGGAGCGGTGGCAAACATATTGGAAGATAGTAACAGAATTCAAAAGAGCCTATGTAAAGTAGAAAATTGAGCACAAAGATTTCATGGCAAGTCCCCTGTCTTTATGTTGTTCTTCTTTTTTATTTTTTTATTTTTATTCCACCTTTCTCCCAGATTGGGACTCAAAGCAGTTAACAACAATTAAAAACACTGTTAAAAAAATCTACAAACTACAAACGTTAAAAAAACAATTAAACAATCGGTCCACATGTGTACAAAAATGGAATTTCTGTGCAGGAGACAACACTTAACGTGCAGATTTTTTTTTTTTTTGCACACAAAAAACTATGCATTTTTCACACAGAATAAATTATGAAAATTCATGCCTGTCTAGGAGTCTTCTACTTGAGAAACCTACTTTTTTTAAACATTTTCCAATTTTTTTTTCCACCCCAGTTACATATTGTGCTTGCTTATAACTTACCCTTCATGTACTCACACTTTGTCTGGGGCTGCATACGCACTGCAGAAATAATCCAGTTTGACACCATATTAACTGCCATGGCCCAATGCTATGGAATTCTAGGAACTGTAGTTTGTTATGGTGCTAGAACTCTCTGACAGAGAAGGCTAAAGGATCTCACAAAACTACAATTCTCAGCATTCCACAGCATTGAGCTATGGTAGTTACAAGTGGTGTCAAACTGGATTATTTCTAAGTGCGGATGCAGCCTTGGGCCTCATTCACACTACGTGATACAACAATTTTTGCACTGCATCATTTCAAACTGATGGAGTGATTTGACACTGAATAGATGTTCAGACTATGCTTGCCACAATCGAAGCTGTCAAGGAACATGTTCACATTAAAGTTTACATTTAAATTTGTAACAACTGAAAATGGCGAACAGAGCCAGACAGGGGTTGGGGAAGTCAGTGGGGGTTTCTTGGGGGGGGGCATGGTGCAGCGTGTTTTGTTTTTTTAAACAAAACAAGTTTACAGCTTCTGTGCACTGTCACATTTGTGTGGGTCCATGGGGGCCCATGGGTCATGGGTGCCATGGGGGAATTCTTCTATGCATGCAGGGAAAAGGGAATCAGTTCACCCAATTCACTGGCAGAAGTGGGAAACAGCTACATGGTGATTTAAAGGGGAAATCTGAAATCACAAAGAGCTCCATGGAACCGTGAACTCTGAGAGAGGAAAAAGAATGCTTTGCATGATCTTTGATTATGTTCCACACCTCTGCCCACCCTCTGCCAATTGCCCTTCCCTCCTAGATGCCCCGAATATGATCGGCATCATGTTCACATTTGGGGCAACCCGCACCTTTTCAAAAGACACAATAAAGATCCAGAATCAAAAGAACTCGTTCAGGCGGGCTTCAGCTGATTCACCCCCAACAAACTTGTGGGTGTAATTGGCTCCAGTGTGAACGAGGGACCTATAACCTGGTTTGCAAACCAGGTTAAAGCATAGTGTGAATGAGGCCCTCACTGGCGGCAGCAAGGGGAGGTGAGGAAGAGGAGGAAAGAGAAAGAAGAGGGAAATGGCGGCGATGTCAGTGAAGAGGGCAAGGAGGAGGAAGAGGAGGGAGGGAGGGGGATGTGGTGGCACAGATCCGGATCAGTAGTTCCCACTACCAAAGATCCGGATCCTTGCGGTACTGGGAAAAAACTTGCTAGTTGAGCCGGTGTCAAATGCACTGGGTCAAATGGGTTTTTGGTGGATTCCCCGCAAACTGCGCGGAGTGCAGTTGGTGGGAATGTGAACACCTATGAAATAACCTGGGTTCCACACCGGGATATTTCATAGTGTGAGTGAAGCCCTTGTCTTTTAGGATGAAATCCACATGCGCCAGATAGAGAGCCTGAATCCAGCACGGATGCCCTACCTGCCCAAGTCCTGTGGTGCCTTACAAAGCCTCAAATGACTCCTACTATAATGCTAGATATGTCCTCTTGGGAGCTGAGCCATGCCGGTATGTTGTCTACATTAGCTTATTGCTTACATAGCTCATAGTTCATCACTTCACTAAATTATTTATTAAAATTATTTCTTCATCACTTTTCTGCTCAGCAGGGCTCCTAAAGCAATGCTGAATAGAGAGAACAAAAAGATAAATACAACTTTTAAACACATAAACAAAAGCAATTTCAAAAGTCATCTTTAAAACTAGGAGCATCACTAGAGGAGTGCAGAGAGTTCAGGTCACACCAGGTGACACCTTAAAGGGGGAGTAACACCACTGATCCCCAAACATTGGCTTTGGACAGAAACAGAGTTTGGCTTTACCTGTGTCCCTTTAAAACACTGTAGCTCAGCAGAAGAGATTATATGAGTGGGGCAAGGCTCAGTGGGAAGAGAAAGGAGAGGCTTCAGGACAGTTTTAATTTTTTTTTAAAAAAAAATAACATTTTACATTTTAATTTTTTTTTAAAAAAAATAAAATTTGTATTCTTTTAAATTTTCTTCATATCCTACCAGATTATCACTTTAATCACATGAAACTATGTACCTATGGATACATTTCAACTGTGCTGATGATATTGCAATTTAAAGGCATAATTTTAGTTTTGCTACTTCTTTATGTCACAACTATTGCCATGACATTCAGAGATCTATGGGAATTATGATTGATGAGTAACATTAGTATCGAAACATTAGTAAGGATTCTATATGATGTGATATGGGAGGAAATCAAAGGGAAGGGGGTGACACCATAAGTTCATGCACCGAGTGACACCAGTCGGAGTGATACCACTGTTTAAAACCAATTTCAGTGACCAAAGGCCATGCAGAATAATACAGTTCTGGCCACCCATGGGAAGCTCACTAGGCATGTGGCCAGACTGATCTCTCTTGGGAGGGCATTCCAAAACTGAGGTACCACCCCAAACAAAGTCTTGCCTCATCTGCTCAGTAACCTAGCAGTTCATGGTGGTTGAACATGCAACAGGTCTTCTGAGGATCTCAGATTCCAGGACGGCTCATGTGAGAGAAGGCGGTCTTTTTGATTTGATCCTAACCTAATGAAAAAAGATTGGCTTTCCCTGACAAGCTTGCGTGAAGCACTTTCTTAATTTTCACAAATATTTATTGGAACCATAAAAAAACATTTCATATCACTGGAATGAAAAGGTTAATCCCCAAATACATGTGGTACTTTAAAAATCAGTTTGAAAACTAGCACAATTATAGACCCCACAAACTGTGTTCCCTGTGTGAAATTTATATCCTGCTCAAGGTGTTGTGCATGGTTCACCTTGTCATTTTTATTTGGAAAACAACCTTGTGAGATAGGTTGTGGCACCAGATCTCCGTGTCAGAAAAGGATAAATATCTCACAAAACTACCCCCAGAATTCCATAGCATCAAACTATGGCAATTAAAGTGGTGTCAAAGTGGATTATTTCTGTAATGTGGATGCAGTCTGAGAGATAGTGACTGGTCCAATGTCATTTAAGACTAAATGCAAGTTCCTATTGGCAGAACGTTTGAGCTTTTCTTCCCACTCTTCACCTCCCAGTTACTTTTCCACCCCCACTCCCTGCAAGCAAAACCAATTTTGGAGATATAGGGGAAACTGTAGGGAATCTTCTTTTGATTCCGCTTGATTCCACTACTGGACTTTTATCGTTCAGTGTTCATTATTGGATCTTACCCTTTTTAAACTTTGTGGTTGAGGTACTGATTTGAACCCAGGACTACTCAGTCCAAAATTCGAACTACTACATACCAAATTTCAACATATTAGTTCAATAGATGTATTTATATAAGTGATACAATAAGTCTTTTTTCTGTATAACTTGTTTAACTAATGGTTGCTCTGAGGATTATTTATTTATTTAAAAAAATAAAACTTCCAAACATTGAGAAATGGAAGAAGATGGGAAAAGTGTATAATCAGTAAACTAACTTTGCTAGGGAAGAATGATTATGGCTTTCCACAAAGGGAATTTAATTTGGTTTTGGTTTTAATTTGGTTGCATGTGCTGTAATATTTATCTTATTTGTCGCTTTTTAATCTTGGTTTTATATTCTGCTGTCTCTACTCATCGGTTTATTGGTATATTTTATATTTTCAATATACTATGTACCACAAAAGAACTTGCTTGGTGAGGATTTTAGAAGTGCAATAAATACATTTGTTTCTTCACTACATTTTTAAGAGCCCTTTCTTTGTGGGGATAGGAGAAATGAACCGAGAAAGCTTTCTCCATAGATTGCTAAAGAACTTTAGCAGAAATAGGCTATGCAAATAGATCATCCCTTTTGTATAGCAGATAGGAAGGAAGAGCAAAGAAGCAAATAACAGTGCAGAAATCAAGCAAATGGGTTACATTTCCTGCTGCAGAAATGACTTTCTGTTTATTGATAATGTTTAACCCACTCCTGTTTGAAAGACAAAACAGCTCACAAGTTTAAAGCAGCAAAATTATGGGTGTCAGTAAATGGCTCCTCAAAAATGTCAACTGTCTTTATGGCGAAGAATGAGGGGGTTGGAGGCAATTTCATCAAATTCTCCTGCAGGAGAGCAAATTCTCAAAAAATGTCTTTAAGGCAAGACTCACTGTTAACAATGGCTAGCTGTAGCACAGAGGGCTCCTGTAACTTTAATGGTTGTATAGGGAGTTTATCACATGGGGGGGGGGGAATTGGAACTGTAAACAGTGATTATCCTGAGAAAATTGTGCAATTGACATTAAAACACAATTAAAGTGAGATTAACACACGTGCGATTATCCTGTGAATAACCAGGCAATGAACAGCAAAAAGTCATTCACGGGAAAATCCCATGAATGGTTTGCTGCTGTTTCTTGACTGGTTATTCACGGGTTAATGACACTTTAATCCCGTTTCATCTCAGCATCGTGTGAAAACTATAAATGCAATTGTGCGATAATAATGGGTTATACACGGGATAATATCACTTTGAACACAACGTTGTGTGAAAACCATTAGTGCAGTTGCAGGATTATTGTGGGTTAACCACTGTTTATACTTCCAATTGTCCCCCATGTGATAAACTCCTAGGGGAGGGAATTTCAGCAGATGTTATCACACAACCAGGTAACAAGCATTACCTGTTAAAATTTCCTCTTCTGTCTAACCATTAAAAATCAGGAGCTGTCTCCACTTTTCACTGTGGAAACCTAGTTTTCATTCTTGTGTTGCCACCATTAAGAATCATATCTTTTTTAAAAAGTGGCTTTTTTTTTTTTTTTGCAAAATTGAGAAGCAGTGCCGTGTTGCCTTGGGAAAAACAAAATGGGGCTGGAGCTGTCGTTCCAAACATCTGCCCAGATATAGTAGGCATCACCCACTGTGGGCCTAAGTGCTTGATTTCCTCCATCCTCAAAACCTGAGACTTTGCATTTTGCTTCCTGAGTTGCATCATCAAGGAAATCCTTCTGTTTTGGCAAGATGCGCTGGAGAGTCCAGCCAGAGGCTGCATCCACACGGTGGAAATAATCCAGTTTGACACCATTTTAACTTCTATGGCTCACTGCTATGGAATTCTGGGGACTGTCATTTTGTGAGACATTTAGCCTTCTGTCAGAGCTCTGGTGTCCCAACAACCTACAAATCCAAGCATTCCATAAGAACTGAGCCATGGTGTCAAACTGGATTATTTCTGCAGTGTGGATGCAGTCAGAAGTGTCTCTCCAAACTCTTGGCTGGCTGGCTTCACCCATAGCTGCACAGCCAACCAATCTAAGAGGTGTTCTTTCCACTGCCACTGGATAATAATGCTTAAAAACACACACACACACACCAACAATTCTTGGATCCATGACTCTAAAGCTGCCTTTTAGAGTCTTCTGCCCCTTGCCTCCTCAGCAGACAGACAAGAGAGGAGTCTGAATAGAGAAATAAAGGGCCTCGGCCAAGACGTTTGCAGCAGATGGTTCTGATGAAGTAATTTGGGAGCTAAACAAACGTGAGTGGGGCGGCTCACTGGGCTGACAGCTTCTCTTTAGCCACTTGACAAGAGAAAGTAATAAAATGAGGATTAATTAGGCTGTTGTTTAAACACACAGGATCCTCCCAGCCAGCGGGGAAACTCATAAACTAGGATTGAGAACAAGACGTGGGTTAATCCTCCTAGCAAACTCTTGCAGAGCAAGGGATGGAGAGGGATTTTACTGGGGAAGGACTGGCGCATCCTTTCCCTAATACCACCCTGCCTGGATTTTGCACTTTGGCTTGAATAGGCTGGGACTGTTTTGATTGGGTGGGCTGGGCCAGATTCCTGCCCATTTCTCCTTTTCTTTCTTGGATTTATTACAGATGAAAAAGAGAAGCATGTAGAGGTAGGGCAGGTGGGCTGACGAAGAGAAAGAATATAAAGAATTAGGCCTAGAAAACCAGTATAAGAATTTAGGATCAAAGACGCATCTGAAAAAAAGAGAGTGTCTAGAATTGCCCTCAGCATGAAAACTGAGCATGCTGGTGGGGGGATTCTGGGAGTTGCAGTCCAAAACCCTGTGATTGATTGAGGAGTAAGATGAAGGAATTCTGCTGTCAAATCTCTTCTCATTAAGTGGTTTAAGAACAGTGATAATCTTTCAGCCAGCCTTATCTTGCAAGGCTTTTGTGGGGAAAAAATTATTATTTTTTATTTAATGTATTGCTGCCCAGTCTACAATGAGCCAGCATGGTTTAAGCATTGGACTATGACTCTGGAGACCAAGATTTGATTCCTGCTTGGCCATGAAACCCATTGGTTGACCTTGGACAAGTTACATGCTCTCAGTGTCAGGGGAAGGCAATGGCAAACCTCCTCTGAACAAATCTTGACAAGAAAACCCCACAATAGGGTTGCCATATGTTTGAAATGACTTGAAAGCACACAACACACAGACACTTCCAGCCTCCAAGAGCTCCACAGGTGCTGAACAAATAAAAACCAAGGGAAACAACAAAGACATAAAAACATTTTAAAAATAGATCAAAATACTCTTTCAAAACTCCTAAAAGAGTCTTTAAAAAATCCCAGAATTCAGCTAAAACAGTTAAAGCTGCAATTTCAAACAGTGAACACTAAATAGAAGAGCATTTTTTTTTTTGGCTGCCTGCCTGCCAGAAGCTTAAAAAAGATGAGGCTAGCCTAACTTCCTTTGTGGCAGTGGAGAGAGAGCTTTGTTCATTGCCTTGACCTCTTTGGAGGAAAGATCGGATATGGATAAATATGAAAAATAAGTACACATTGTTCCTATAAATTGAGAGTAAGAGTGTAAAAATGGCAAGGTATTCTTAGCAACTTAGAAAGCAGTAGGAAAAGAGGAAGATCACATTCCAGATGGATGGACTCAATCAATGAAGCCATGGCCCTGAGTCTGCAAGACATGAGCAAGATGGCTGATGAGAGGGGACCTGGAGGTCTCGCATTCATAGGGTCTCCGTAAGTCAAAGTCAACTTCGTAGCAGTTAAGAACAACAACAGTATTTGCAACTCAGGTATTGATCTCATAATTAGTTTTCAGAATGTGACATTTGGCATGCCACTGATATTCTATTGTTTGGGAGGGTTCAAAGAGGCTGAAAGTAAGAGTTAGCCAGTGCAATAGCACATACTGCCCAATGTTGAATGCTGCATCTTCAGAACTGGTTGACACTTTATGGCAATCAGATACTGTCAAAACTGACCTGCAACATTTCAGATACTAACAAACACTATTTGCTACTGCATGTCAAATCTGATGCTGTCAGAGAACGATACGGCACTGCATGTCAGCTTTGGTATGCTGTCAAATACCATATGCTACTGCATGTCAGCTCTCAGATGCTGTCAAATGTTGACTGAACCTTCTCAGTTCTTGCGTGTCAACTGCTGGTGTTGAGCTATTAAATATTGAATGTTTGCCAACAACATTCACAAATGAAAATTGTGTGTGTCCTCACAAATTAATTTTAGCTCTGAAAAAGAGAGAATACTATATAGGATGGATGGACTATCATACTCCAAGGCTAGCTGGATCACAGAGGCACTAACTTAGTAGTGAATTTGATTGCTTATTTTTCTGATTTATATGCCACCTTTCTCCCAAATCCTGGTCTCACAACTAGCTTAAAAAGAGGCAGAAATAAAAACACAAAGTTATAATGTTAAAATACAACTTCCGGTATTGTTTTTGTTTTTGTTATCTGCCTTCAAGTCAACTTTAGGGTTCAATCCATGACAACCCTATTAATCAGCCTATCCTCAACAGCCCTGCTCAGATCTTGCAGATTCAGAACCATGGCTTCCTTGATGGAGTCTATCCATTTGGAGTGTGGTCTTCCTTTTTTCCTACTGTCTTCTATCTTACCAAGCATTATTTTTATTTCTGATGAACCATACATTCTAATTGTAGAAGTAAAAAAGGACTTTTAAAAAACCATCACTCATTCAAATCTCTTTTTTAATTGCCCAAAGCCTACTGGAGTGAAAAGGTCTTTCCTTGCTGGCAGAAGGACAACAAGGATGAGAGCAGAAATACCTTCCTGTATTCCCTAGTCTGGAAGCAGCAACCATGAAAGCCCTTTTTGGAATGCATTTTTGAGTGAATAAGGCCTCAATATATGTTGCCCTATTTCTTAATTGTTCATAATCACTGTTATGTAGCAAAGGAGTACTATTAGCTTCGAGAATCAACATCAGTTATTTCTTTCAATGTCTGAGGGTGCATCTACACTGTAAAGATAATGCAGTTTGATATCACTTTAATTACTGTAGCTCTATCCTATGGAATCCCGGGATTGTAATTTTACAAGATCTTTAGCCTTCTCTTCCAAAGTGTGCTGGCGCCTCACAAAAGTACAAATCCCAGGATTCTGTAGGCTGGAGCTATGGGAGTTAAAGTGGTGTCACACTGCATTATTTCTGCAGTACAGATGAACCCTAAGACAGGCTCCTGTTTCTCTGTCAATGTCTTCCTGATTACTTGATTAAAAAAAAAAACCCAACCAAAAAAGGCAAGGATGTTGGAGATGGTGAAGAAGTTAAACTTGCAAAATGAATGAAATCTTGAGGAGTGATTGGAAGTGAGAAATTGGAAGAGTGTGGATCGTAGGATAAATTGTGGATTTTAAATCTAACTGCCATTGAAATTCTCACATCATCACTGTTCAGATAGACTGCTCTGGTATTTTTGAGTGATACCAGCTGTTCCTTTTTGGCCCACAACCACAGTCCAGTATCACTTGCCTTTTACGTCCTCTTCTTTTAGCAGCATCCAGTAGTTAAATGTGCTTTATTTTGTTAGGCAGTAAGCATACTGGTGGCCAAGACTAGACCAGGCTCCGACTGTGGCACAGATCACGAATTACTCATATCAAAAATAAGAGTAAGACTCAAGAATAAAACAAAACCAGTGATTATACCAAAGTATGATCTAAATAATATCTCAACAGAATTTATTGACAACATAAGAAACAGATTTGCACTACTAAGCATAATAGATGGAGAACCAGAGGAACTATGGTCTGAAGCCAGGGACATAATAAAAGAGGAATGCAGATAGACACTTTCAATACACAAAAAGAAAGAGAAAAAGCCATGAACAACAGACAAAACACTACAAGCAACAAAGAATAGAAGAGAAGAAAAACAAAAGGGAAATAGGAACAAACGAAGAAGCATGAATGCAACAGTACAACAGCTTGTGCAGAAAGATAAAGAAAATTACTACAATGATCAATGCAGAGAAACAGAAGACAACAACAAAAAGGGAAGAACAAGAGATCTATTTCACAAGATTTGGAAAATCAAAGGAAAATTCAAACCAAAGACTAGGATGTTCTATGACAATAAAAATAACATTATTCAAGTCCAGGAAGGAATAAAAAAATTATTCCAGTTATTCCAACATGAAAACTATTCTTAAAAAAAAAAAAAGCAGATTTCAACTTATTACATGATTTTTAATGTATGATTTGCACTCCAGCCACAGCCCACTTAGCTTTGTATGCCAAACTGTGTGGCAAAGAAAGAAAAGCTCTATGATCTCCTTTCCTGAATGGGCTGGTGACAGGTTAGCTCCAATTCCTCCACTCTGGAAGTGGAGGATTACTGCAAAAATAATTCATTTATGGCTAGGAAAAGAACAGCAGGCACTCAGAGGCTGTGGTAATCCATAGACAGAAGTGCTGAATGCTTGAAGTCCAGCTATTTAAGAATATAAGGCAGATTACTTCTGTCAGGGCATTGCTTTCCTATTTAAGAGACTATGCCCAAAAGATGTTTCCAGGTGCCACCTCCATCCTCTGCCACCTTATATTTTGTGCAACAGCGGTGTTAGCCATGTAGCCCTCCAGATGTTGTTGGATTGCAAGTCTCGGCAACTCTAGCCAGCATAGCCAATGGCAAGGAATGTTGGGAACTGCAACACAGAGATATCTGGAATGCCGCATGATTTCTCCTCCCAATGTAGAACCAGGGCTGGCCCTACCATTAGGAAAGGAAAGGAAAGGAAAGGAAAGGAAAGGAAAGGAAAGGAAAGGAAAGGAAAGGCAAAACAAAAAACAACCCACCACTAGGCCACCCACCCAAACACACAGAACAAGACAACAGAATGGAACAGGCCACTTCAAGCTGGAATGGAGGAGGATGGTTGACTCCCCCCCCCCCATGCATTCCTACATCAGGAACTCCCTGCAAGCAAACAAACAAACAGACAAAAAAGAAATAGCACAGTAGGAAGAAAGGCACATTTGTCCTTGCAATGCAGGCTTTCTGTTTGCAGGGAATTGTAGTTGGGGTCAGAATCATGAACCTAATGGCTTATATATGCCTCCTGCAAGGGCCAATTTGTGAGCCATTGGTCTCTTTACAGACTCCCAGATAGGAAATGTTTGTGTGGTGTTTAAACATTTTTTTTGAGGATCAGCATTTCTAGAAGCTTTTAGTACTAATAACTCTCCTTTACAGTCTTGCCATGCCTTCTTTTGCACTTTTCCTTGATTTTTAGATTAACCCCCCCTCCCCTCGCTGATGTACTCTTCTGGACATACTTTCGATTTTATTATTTCATTTTATTTTTAAATTGGCCTCTCCAGTGCTTTCCTATTTATTTCATTTCATTTGTATGCCACCTTTCTCCCAGAATGGGAATGAAAAAGGCTCAAATGAAAACACATTCACAATAAAAAATGAAAGACAATTAAAATCACCACATAAAACAGTATAAAATCAGTTAAAAAGATAAATAAAGCATCTCAATAAGAAGCTCCCCTACTTACACATTAAAAGCACATTGGTTTTAAGATTATGTGTTTTAAAGCTACCTTGAGGCCCAATATTGGGTAAAAGGCAGGATAATAATAATAATAATAATAATAATAATAATAATAATAATAATAATAAATAGCCTGCTTAAACTATACACACACACACACACACACACACACACACACCTGTAGGCAAAAGGAAAGCAGGGAGGGGCTGCCTAATCTCTGGTTAACATGGAGAAATATTTAAAAATAGATTCTGCCAGCACCCGCAATGCAGAGTGGTATAAAGTCTTACCTCTGCATTCTTGTCTCATCTCCTAGACTAGTCTTAGGATGTGATAGTGGTCAGTCTGTAAGGTTAAACCTAGACCTGCTTCAGTCATGTACAGCAGTGGGTTAGACTACCCCTGCCCCCAGTGAAGATCCCATGGTTCTCTTACACAAGTTTCCATATAATGTGTATGTAAAGCCTTACTGGGCAACTCACAACCCTTCAGATGCTCTTGGATTGCAGCTCCCATTGGCTTCAGACAGGAATACCAATGACAAGAACTGCAGCCCAAGAACATTGGAAGGGCCACATTTTCTCCATCCTAGTTTTTACTGGGCTCTTGTTTCGTTGGAAAAGAGACTTTACACAACCTTAAGCACTCCCCTATGGGCATGGTCTTCATCCTTTCAAATCTGGCTTTTTGAACCCACTGCCTGCTTGTTGGTGAATCTGGCCATGCTATCTGCAGGATTCTGGGAGTTATAGCCCCAAAACATAACACTTCAAAGCTCTGTCTGTTACACAAGCCCAATGGGGCTGCTTCACACCCATTTGTTACATGAAGTAGGTTTACTAGGGGCATTTTGCTCTGTGAGAGATAGCCCTGAGCAGTGGTGTACTGGGGGTTGGTGTCACCTGGTGCAAGGGGGTGGGTCAATCTGCCTCTGGCATGACTAAAACTATGCCAAAGCCCAAATGGAAGGGTCTGCTATGGCTTCTGCACAAGTGAGAAAGAGATGCAATGCCATTTCTCACTCAGCCAGTGGCATCACTAGGGTGGTGGAGGGGGTGTGGACCACACCAGGTGACACCCTCAGAGGGGGTGACAGCACTGCTCCTCAAAATCTGCCGTTGGGCAGAAACAGGCTGTGACATTCACCTGTGTCCTATTAAAATGCTGAAGAGGTGGTGTGAATGGGGTGAGGATCAGTGAGTGGAGAAAGGAGAGGCCCCAGATTTTCTTTAAAAAAATTAAATTTTAAAATTTCAAAAAATTTAAAAAAAAAATCACGTTTTACCAAATGTTCATATTAAGCTCATAAAGGTATGTATATGTAAATACATTTAGGCTGTGCACATGATATTGTAATCTATTGCCATTATGTTCAGTGATATATGTGAATTATGATTTATGAGTAACATTAGTCCAAAAAACATCACTAAGAATTCTGTATGGTGTGGTATAGGAGGAGGTCAATGGGTGTGTGTGTGTGTGTGAGTCACCATGACTTACCGCACCGGGTGACACCAACCTTAGTGATGCCACTGCACCCAGCAACCGCATTGGGTACACCACCCCACTGGGTGTCACCCCCCTCTGGGATGTCACCCGGTATGGTCCATGCATCCCACATCCCCTAGTGATGCCACTGGCCCTGGGTACAATTGGTCTAAGCCCCTGGTGCTGGCTGAGATTAACTGGGAGAGGTTTGGGAGAATTGTGCAGTTTGTATCCTTGAAAAATCAACCTACAGTGAGAGGACAAAGGAAAGATTTCTTGTTGTTTTTGTCAATTGTGTGTATTGCCTCTCCACAACAGAGTTGGTTGTACCCAGCTATGAATTTTGCCTCCTCCCTTTACATCTCATTAGATCAGCATGGCTATCTTTGTAATTTTTTCTATTCCTATTGTTGTTGCTTTATCTTTTATGATGTTAGATCAAGCCTCTGTAGATGTTTACACAGAACTGCCAGTCTATTGCTTATCCACCCTTACTGAGATGAGGAAGTTAGCTTAGTGGGTCTAAAAAAACCTCACGGTATTTACCAGAAATCTCCCTTGAATTTACATCTTATGGGATTGATGATGGTGACAGAGTGACCCGTGTCTATCAGTTCTTCTCCTTACTCCATAACTCAATAATGCCTCCCCCCCTTAAGCCCCGAAAACAAATCTATACCTCTTTGCACTAATTGAAGAAAACAGGCAGCGAGTGCCTCATAAACACGGTGTCAGCTCGCATTACGCAAAATTAAAATTCTCAGCACCAGGAATTCCTAAAGAGGCTGCTTTTTTAATATCGTCTGAATCCGTTTAAGCCTGGGTAATATTGTTTAGGTTACCATGGGAACTGAAGGCAGCTCTGTTAGCCACCGATGGATTGAAAACTGGTTTATTGTTGGTGCCAGATTGACAGACAAGGTAACTGGGGGGGAGTCTGTGCATTACCTGTAAGATGGGACTACCATCATTTTGGGTAGCACAGCAGAGGTTGCTTTCAAGCTAGAACTCTGCAGTGCTACCAAGGTATTGTTTTCTATGATTAGCTGAAAATGGAATTAAGACAGAAATTCCACACATGTACTTAATATAGTACTGCTTTATCTAACAATGCCCTTTTCCTGTGGCCAAGATCCTTTGGCCAAGGTTTCCATGGCCAAGATGCTTACTTACAAGTAAGTTCCATTCACTAAAGATCCCCAGCAATGTTAATCAAAAGTTTCCTTCTTATCTATGAAGCTCATTTTAGTGTTTTCTGATCAGTATCGGCATGAGACTAAACAGCCTATTAATTGACCCTTGAATTCCCCCACTGTCAGTTTCCATTCCAACAAGGGAAGAGGATTTTATTGATGATTTCCTATGATTTTTTTTCCAGTAGTGAGTAATGAGATAGTGCTATTTCACTATAAAAATTAAAAATAGGAAATGATGGTCAGAAGAAAACAGTAGCTGATACCATCTCTCCTTATGGGAACAGAAATTGCCACGGGGCAGTTAAGAAGGGCTATTCTGGGAATCATTAATTCCTGTTTTGAAAGATTACCTCTCTGGAGATGGCAATGAAGTGGAATTACAACTTCTCCTCCCATCCCTTACTGTACAACATTGTTACTGATCTATTGTTAACCAGTTGCTCTATCATTATTATAGTGCAACTATAGAGTGCAACTATTATAGAGATACTCATGAATGACCACCAATCTTGCTTCATTCATGCAATTATGCATGTGTGGATCTCTTTAGCACTACAGTGTTGAGATCGTGTTTCTCACATTCTCACATGACTTCAGCCATTCCCTCCACTTCAGTTCTTTGTTCAACCATTCTCACCACTTCCATTCTTTGTTTTCGGTCTTCAAGGAAGGGTGCGTGTCCTGCAATTGGTGAGATTTTGATTTTCCCTCTATAAATAATATGTTATTTTAAATTTGTATTTTGAAATGTTGAGGGAGCTTTATGTTTTCTTTTATATGGAGGATTGGTGGAGTGCAGGGTGTGCCAAAAACAGATCACAAACATATTAGTAAAAAAATACAGATAACCCCAGAATTAACAGGCAATGCAGAAAGAACTGTTTCTATAATGTTATTGAAAACATAATTATGTGAAAAGAATTTTGATAATGCAATGCAAAAGCACACTTGTGTGGTAATCTCTTTGGATTCATCAGGAAAAAAGGAACAAACAAACAGGACAGGCCTAATTAAAGGCACCGGATCCTTAAAAGCCATAGGTGCATTTTCGTTGCCTGCTAGCTGGTGCGGCTATTGCTTTTCATTGGAAGAACAGTGCTATGGTTCAATTCTGAAAAGAAAAGAGAGTACACAGGGGATACACTGGACTCAGATAGCTCTGATAAGATTGCCATCTAAATGCTCCATTAAAAGTAAGCAAAGATGGGATAACAATTCCAAGGAATGAAGCAAATGAAATAACCAAAGACTGAATTAGGTTTCAGACACAGACCACCTACTTTTTCTTTTTCTTTAAAGGTAGGTGGTCTGTGTCTGAGGCAGAGTGTTTACAAATGAAAATGAGAAATGGGGAAAGCATCTTGTTGGGCTTATTTATTAATTAAATTATTTATATTGCACCTCACATGAAAGATCACAGGACGGCTTACAAAAAGCATTGAAACAGGCTACACAGTTTAAAACAACAACAAAAAAATTAAACAAACAAAAACATATTAAACTGCAATAATAAGTTAAAAGAGAACTAGTGTGGTATAGTGGTTTGACCATAGAACCTGGACTCTGGAGATTGGGATTCTAGTCCCTGCTCAGCCATGGAAACAAGTGGGGGTGACGTTGGATGAATTGCACACTCTCAGCCCTGGAAAAAAACATGATAAGTTCGCCTTAGGGTTGCCATAAGTCAAAAATGACTTAAAGGCACACAAGAAGAAGAAGAAGAAGAAGAAGAAGTTAAAAACAGATTCAAAAGATTTTAAAAGTTTTAAAAACTGTGTACAATATATTTGGGATAAGTTAATGAGACCCAAAGGCTTGATGAACAGCCAGGCACATAAATTAAGACCTAAATTGCATGAGTGTTGGCACTAGTCAGGCCTTCAAGGAGAGGGCATTCCACAGTTGGGCTGCCATGGCTGAGACAGCTGAGAATAAGGATTACAACCCCTCATAAGCCTCAGCCAGTGGCCATTATGGCTGAAAGGACTCTTGAGATCTGTCCAAAATATCATATTGAAGTTCTGGTAAAGATCTAAGATCAATAGTCTGTAGCTCCCACGTTGGAGGGGCAGTGAATGCATTCCAGGTTTTGACTAGCTTTAGAAGAGCTATCCAAGGTGCTATTTGGGAGTATAGTTCAGCATCTTGGAGAGTTTCTTTAATACCTGCCTCACTGATCCACTGACATGGGAGCCACCCGTCATCATTGCATCAGGTGTAAGCAATCTGGAGTCCCATATCCTTTGTAAATCCAGTAGCCTGAATCCTATCTGTAGTCCTAACAAGGCTAGAAACATTGGTTCACTGGGATTTGCATAAATGACATGATAAACATGTTTAAAATGTTGATGGGATGTCATATCGAGGATGGAGCAAGCTTGTTTTCTGTTGCTTCAGAGACACAGATTCCCAGTGTATTCAATGGATTCAAGCTACAGGAAAAGAAACTCCACCTCAACATTAGAAAAAAACTTCCTGAAAGGTAATTGCTGTTTGACAATGAAACATGCTACCTCAGAGAACAGTTGGGTCACCTTCTTTGGAGGTTTCTAAACACAGGCTGGATGGCCATCTGTTGGGAGTGCTTTGATTTTTTGTTTTGTTTTGTTCCTGCATGGCAGGGGGTTGGACTGGATGGCCCCTGTGGTCTCTTCCAATTCTGTGATTCAATGATTCTATGAAATGTTGACTTACCAGTCTATATTTGATTCAGTAGGTTCACTCTTGATGAAACTAGCAGTAGGATTCATACCATAATGATCTTTGGCAGAGCCCAACATTTTTACTATGTTTGAGGACTTTCACATGGAATCCTTTTATGATTCAGGTTACAATGTGACTTCATTATCAAACCCACTCCTTCTCCCATTCTTGCCCACCAGTTGTTTTACTCACCACCTTATCCCTCTCACTCAGCCACCTGACAAAGAGTTATGGGGAATAGGAAATCTTGTTCACTCTTTTTGGTTGACAGTAATAGAAGCACTGCCTGGTTGTGCATTTCTCCCCTTTTTCTTTTGGACCAACATGACTTCCTTATGCAGCTTCAAGAATGAAAACTGAAGAGGGTGCCTGTACCTTTAAGAGTTGTATAGAAGAGGAGACTACAGTCTTCTTATCAAGAGATAAGAAGAAGACTAGGAATAGGAAGTGCAGCCATGAAAGAGCTAGAAAAGATCCTAAAGAGTAAAGATTTACAACTGAGCACTAAAGTTAGAATTGTACTAGCCATGGTATTCCACATCACTATTTATGGATATGAGAGCTGGACAATGAAAAAAGCGGATAAAAAAAATTAACTCATTTGAGATGTGGTGCTAGAGAAGAGTGCTGAGGATATCATAGACAGCAAAAAGACAAACAAATGAGTCTTAGAACAGATAAAGCCTGAAATACCTCTAGAAGCCAAGATGATCAAATTGAGGCTGTCATGTTTTGGCCACATCATGAGAAGACATGACTCACTGGAAAAGACAATAGTGCTGGGAAAGGTTGAGGGAATTAGGAAAAGAGGAAGACTGCATAGCACATGGATAGATTCAATTAGGGAGATCACAGTATAAGTCTGCAAGACTTGACCTGTGCAGTAGAAGACAGGGAGTCTTAGAGATATCTCATCCACAGCGTTGCTACATGGTCAACTCAAGGACAGCTAACAACAACAATCAGAAGAGGGGATTTCGGCAGCTGTTGTTTCTTACCTGGTCATATGACAAGCAACATCTACTGAAAATCCTTCTTCTGTACAACAGAAACCCTCTCCAGTTTTGTTTTTTAAGATGCTTGCTATATAATCACTGAGAGCAAATGAGGTATCATGTTAGGTCTCAGAACATGAGAATCTGAAGGTGGGGGGAGCAGTTGTGCCAAATGCAAAGCAGGGGGAAATGAGGTCAACCAAACCTTCAGGCTTTGAACCTCTGGACCCATCGGCTCAAACTGAAATTATCAGTTCCCATCTGACAAGAGGAATGTGGTTACTTAGTGGCTAAGATGCTGAATCTGATGATCAGAAGATTGGAAGGTTGGCAGTTCGAGGCTTGGGTGCTGCATGATGGGGTGAGCTCCTGTCACTAGTCCCAGCTTCTGCCAGTCTAGCAGTTCCAAAGCATGCAAATGCAAGTAGATAGATAGGTACCACTTCAGGGGGAAGATAACAGTGTTCCTTGGACAAAATTGGCTCTTCAGCTTAGTAACAGAGATGGGCACTGCCCCCTACAATCGGTTATGAATAGACATTCATATCAAGGCACTACCTTTACCTTCAAGTGCTGAAGTGTTGGGGAATGTTCATGAACATTCCAGCTACTCAGAACTAATTTTTAAAAAGTGACAGGGGTCTAAAATTAATGAGGCCATATGATTTTGATGGAAAGGTTGCAAAAAAGAAAACAATAGGCAATAAAGGGTGGGACCTACTATGAAGCTGAGTGAGGCAACTACTTCAGGTGGTAGAGCAAGTAGGTGGGGTGTGGTACCAAGGTGTAGGAGCACAGAGCTGTATGTGTGCTGTAGAGTTGCTGGCCTGCAGCCTTCATGTGTGGTAGAGGCATCAAGTACAGATATAAAATCAACTACCAGTCTGGAATGGGTGTACAATCCATCTTGTCTTTCACTTCAGGCATTGATCATCTTGGGCTAGGTCTGAAGCACCACTACTTTGGTGATTCTCAGTGTCCCCTTCCCTTTCTGAATGCTGTAATCATACAAGATTATACAACTTTATACAAAGGAAAAGGAGAATGGATGCAATGAAAATATCATACACCCACATATACAATCCTGCAAATTGATGTAAGTCCCCATTTGTAAAAAGGGCTTTTTCACAATTATACCACATAACTGCACCAGAGATGGACATCTGTATACCACAACAACCCTATCCATGCCAGTAAGTTGAATAAAGTGTGCTGATAAAGGACATGGATAGGAAGCTTTTGATGAGACAATGAAGCAGCAGGTTTTCAGTTTGGCTAGTATGCAAAGATGCTTTAGATGAATGCATGCAATGATGCAAATCCACCTGAGTATAGTTTGTGATTTGGCTAGTATGGTTAGTATCATAAGAAGACATGACTCATTAGAAGAGACAGTGATGCTTTGTAAGATGGAAGGCAATTTGAAAAGAGGAAGACATATTACAGGTGGATAGGTTCACTCAAGAAAGCCACAGCCATGAGTTTGCAGGACCTGGACAGAGCTTTTGAAGACAGTGATGTGGAGGTCTCACATTCATAAGGTCACCATAAGTTGGCTCCTCAGCAATGAACAACACCAGAGGTTGACGTCAACTCCACAGCAATTAACAACAAAATAGGCAAAGTCAACTAGGTGACAAAAATTGACAGCTACAATGGTGCAGTTATACAGATTTGCACAAGAAGAGTGTCATGCCAATAGCTGATAGCAGCACAAGAAAAGTTACACTGTGGAAGTGGGGTCAATGTGTATTTTGAGGCAAAAGGGAAAAGGGAGATACCCTGTTTTCATATGCTGGATTTCTGAAACACAAATAACGGTACCTTTTGATTTAACTGTCTCATCCTAAATATATTTTCTATGAAACTAGGGAGTTCTGATTTTATGAGCTTCAAGTAAATATGCTTAAGGACTACTGCAACCTTTAAAAAATATTTCCACTTGACAGCCTAGAAAGGCTACTTTTGGGGACTACAGCCTCAAGAAATTCTGAGCTATCATGGGGATTTCTGGGAGCCCAGAAAATATTAACTTCCCCAAGCTCTATCCATAGTTTTTTGAGTAAAAACTCGGTCCAAAGCAGCAAAGACTAAATGGGGAAACTTCACTTCTCAAGTGCCTGGAAGGAACAGCGGGAGCTATTGTGAAGTTCTTTACTCCAGTTGTAACAGCATGGAGGGCCCTGACCTGAGCCTGGGAAGGGTAATTTAGAGAATATAAAATTGTACCAGTGGGATTAAAAGGTGTTAATGAAGCAGGACTTGAAGTCACCTCAAAGCCTACTTGGGTCCCTGCTTCATGAAGGCGACTTGTTTATTTAGGATTTAGTCAAAATGAAGCAGTCCCCAGCTTAAGAGAGGGTCTGTTTACTCAGCACTGAGCTCCAAAATCCACCCTTCGCTGCCTGAAATATTGAATTGGGACGGTTGAAAGCTGCTCACCAGATTGCTGGCTGGGACCAAGAGGAACAAGGGATGCTGGGAGCCTGGAAACACAACACTATGCCTTTCTTCCTTTTTAGGGGTTTTGAATGGAGTACCTCTTGACCATGATACTACGATGAAAGGTTTCAATTAATGAACTCTCCTCTCTCGCTCTCTCTCATTCGCTCTCTCTTGCGCGCGCACACACACACACACTCATGCTCACAATCTCTGGCCTTGTCTTTTTAGTCCCACATTGAAGCAACATAGATGAAGGCTGTGTCTGCCTAACTCATCCATGATCATCATTCAAATGCCAACAAAGCTGGAGAACTGGACTGAATTATACCTCTGAGAACAATGTGGTACCAATACTGCTATCTCCTCAGATGAAAACTTCTACAAGGCCACAATCTTGTAGATAACATATGATGGTATTCTTGTATGCGTTCAAGTTATTTTGGATTTATGGCAACCCTATAGCAACCCTGTCATGGGGTTTTCTGGGGCTGGGAGTGTGTGACTTGCCCAAAGTCACCCAGTGGGTTTCCATGGCTGTCACACATTCCCAGGCCCAGCTCTGCTCCCTCAGCTACCCTTTGGCTGTAGAGGTGTAACTGGCTGTGTTCTGGCTATAGTAGGGGACAGATGCTGTTCCTTTCTCTCCAGCTGTGCAAAGGAACTGGAATGCATCCAGTGCATCTCTACAGTCGATTAGCAGCCAAGAAGATGGCGCTATACCCAGGAGTCTCCTGGTTGCTGCTGCACACACAGAGGAGAAACCAGGAAGGAAGGAGAACCATATGACCCTGATTATTTGTTCACTGAGATTTATGCTCCACCAGCACTCTTTTGGATCTATGCCCATGCGTGATTCCCTCTTGGTGGTCAGAGACTGGCCCTCACTAGGATGTGGCTCAGCATACCTTGGTTCTTGAGTCAGAGAGGTTTTGGCCAACTGACCAGCAGCAAACATCTAATATGGACTGAACTTCAACTAAGCCTTTCTTTAGTTTTTCTTTTTGAATACCTCAAAATTTCACTAGACCCTAGACCAGTGTTCTCAAATGTTAGTCCTCCAGATATTCTGGACCACAGCTTCCCAGAATCCATCATCATTGACTATGGTATCTGAGAGTTGAAGACCCAAAATCTGAAGGACTAAAGGTTGAGAACAATTGTCCCAGACCATTCTTCTGACTATCTGTGATGCATATATATATATGTGATGCATATATATATATTCTGGGTTAGATTAAAATTTTGTTGGTAACTCTGGCAGGCCAGTCAGGTTTACTACAATGCATACCTTCATGAAATTTAGTTTTAGATTAATTATCCTCCAGCCTTGGCCACTCCTTCCCCTGTTTCTCCTGTGACAAAACCCCAATAGTGTGCTGAGCAATTTCCAAGTAAGAGCAGAGATTACCTATCAGCAAGCAATGAGCATGGGATGTCAAGGTGATCCTCTCAAATAACAATAGCTTAACTCACTATAGAATGCTGGTTAGATTCAGAAACTCGCAGGACCAGGGAGAGATCCTAAGCTGGTCCAAAAGGAACACAGGAGGCCACCACCTACCCAGTTGGACCCTTGATCTAGTATTGCTAGTTCTGTCTGACAAGTTGTTCTCTGTGGTTTCAGGCAGGATTCTTCCCAGCCCTACTTTTTGATCTGGTGGAATCCCATCCACGTAATCACTAGAGCTAGCTGTGCTAGGCTTCAGAAACCAGACAAGGTTGGGTGAGTATAGTGAGTTATGATGCTACAATGCAGCCCAATACAAATGCAGTGCAACTCCAGATACTAGGCTGTGCTCTTATATTCCACCAAGTAAGTCTTGATTTCTATTCCTCAAGAAATTTGAAGGTTCTGCTCACAGGGAAGCTGTGGCCTTGGATTGCACTCAGGGATTATTCATCAGTGACTTTTAAAGAAACCAGGCTTTAGACAGGTGGCTGAAATTATCCTGTTTCCCTGAGGTATGAGTAATCAGTGCCATGCTCGGATTTTAGGCAGCTCTTCTGTTTTATTGTAATGTGTGCCTTTTGACTTTATTTTTAAAATATATTTTGGAACTTTATCTGTTTATGATTTTTCTTTTTTTTATAAATAACTTCAAGCAGTCATGAGTGGATGAGAGAGTCAAAAGTATATTGTACAAACTAACTAAGAAATAATTTATTGTTAATATTTTATATTCTCCATTTCTCCCAAAGAGAGTCAAGGATCTTATGGCAAAGGACCAGGCAATCTTCCATCATAATATCTATTAACATCAGGACCCATAAAATCTAGCTAATCTTCAAACATAACAAAGAGGAATATGTTATTCTCCCAATATTGGATTGCAACTCCCATCATTCCCCAACATTGGATGCGATTGATGAGGTGGCACATAGTGTAACTCCAATTGTAACTGATCATATCATTATCAGTGAGCAGCCAGTCTTTCAACTTTACTGAAAGGAATCCTCATCCATCAATCTGGTTCTTGATTTCAGGACTATGGGTGTCTCTTTTTTAATTCAGAAGCACATCAGCATACTGCTAAAATAAATCTAACTGGATTCTGCTTTATGCCCCTGAATCTCAACCAGAAGTGCGGAATGGGTGCTCCTCCAGATTATATTTGGGATGAAAATCTTCTTTTAGAACAATGCTTCTTAGCAGGGAAGCAGCCAAGAAGTCCTCAGGTTAAGGCCTCAGAGATGTCCAAGATTAATTTGGTCTGAGCAACATGACTGAGGGTGCATCTGCACTGTAGAAATAATGCAGTTTGATGCCATGTCAGCTGCCATGGTTTCATCCTACAGAACCCTGGGATTTATAGTTTTAGGAGGCACCAGCACTCTTTAGCAAAGAAGGCTTTGTAAAACTAAAAGTCCCAGGACTGCATAGGATGGAGTCACAGCACTTAAAGTGATGTCAAACTGCATTATTTCTACAGTAGTTGTACCCTGAGAGAGAGCAACACAAAGTCTACTCAGATCTACAGGAGTTACCCCGAACTCCAATAGGCCAATGCCAGTTATGTGACACATCATAACCAGTATAAATGCTTCTGGGTGATCCCATCATTATCAGTGAACAGCTTGCCCTTCAACTTTACTGAAGGGAATCCCCATCGATCAATTTGGTTCTTGATTTCAGGAGTGTCTCTTTTCTAATTCAGAAGTACCAGTACATCTTCTGGTCTTGAACTCTACCATATCTTTGTGGTTTTTCTGGCCTCCCTTTTTAGACTGTGCCACCAAACAAAGAAGAAACTAGCTTTGTTAAAGCAAAGCAGCTTCATTTATATACCGCTTCATACCACACTATGCAGTGTCTAAGCGGTTTACAACTGTAAGCTCATTACCCCCCAACAGCTGGGTACTCATTTTAGCAACCTCGGAAGGATGCAGGCCTGAGTCAAGACTGAGCCCTGGCAAGTATTGAACTCGCAACCTTGTGGTTTATGAGTGAGTGGCTGCAGTACAGGCATTTAACACTGCGTCACCAGGGCTCCTGTTAAAGCCTGATAAAGAATTATGAGGATAAATTTCAGGAGGAGAGAAGAGACTTGAGAGGCTTAGGAAGTGAGTGGGCAAGAATCATAATTAAAAGTGAAAGAAGAGCCCTGCTGGATCAAACCAAAGGACTTCAGAATTTTGCAAGATGCAAGGGCAATTGTCTTCTGCT
>CM034703.1:154666955-154678383 GCA_020142125.1 Phrynosoma platyrhinos
TTCAGGTCAAGCACTCACAAATTTTAACTTCAACACAACAAGTTGCCACCTGCCAAACATCCCCTCTGCCATGCAGTTAGTAGTATCTTAAATGCAGACACATTTATTACAGCGCTCTCCAGCTTCCTCCATCAGAGCAATTTCAAAGGGAGACTCCACTATGAAATAGTTGAATTAGGACCCATGAAGTGTGATTCTATTGATCTGGACTCAAATAAAAGCAGTGGTTTTCTGTTGTACGCTAAAGGCATTAATTTACTTACCAGAGCTAAGGGGATTGTGTTTTATCATTGGATACTGCTGTTATGTATTGTCACTCTCTGCCTGCTTTACATACTTTTAAGCTTTAGCTGAATTGTCACTGACTGTGCTCTTTTTTTTGGGGGGGGGCATTTTTTAATCTTACTGTTTATATTTCACTCCACTTGGGGTATGTAACTGCCAAATTAAGTTTATACTTCATGCGTCTAATAAACTGGACTCTAGCTAACAAAGTGCCTAAAGTTTGTTAACATTTACGGTAGTATCCTGCAAACCTGTTTGTTATTGTTTAGAGTTTTTTGCTGCAGCAATTTGTGACTTTTCTGCAACTTGTTCCCACAAAAGGCATGAATGGCATTTTGCTCTTTGTGAAAAGCAATATTGTAGCACCTTTGAGACTTAACTGAGAGAAAGATGCTTGTAGCATATGTTTCTGTAGACTAGGGTCAGATCTTCATGAGAGAAATAATGCAGTTTGACACTGCTTTAACTGCCATGCCTCCATCCTATGGAATCCTGGGATTTGTAGTTTGCTGTATTAGTTGAGGGCAGGTTTTGGGGGCCAAAATTATGGATTTTGAAATAACCCATGGATAGGTTGAGGGTAAAACTTAGCGGCATGTTACAAAGAGTGTAAAGGATGAAGGAAAGGAAAATGATGTCAGAACACACTGCTATTTTCCCACCCAGACCTTCAAAAAGGCCAGAAGCTGCACTGTGGCAGAGAGAAGAGCGGGGGCCAGTGCTTCTTTTAGGTTCTCCTGGGATGGACTAAACTCTTGCCTTTCACCACTCTACTCAGAGAAAGGGATGGTTCCAATGTGCCAAATGCATATGGGGAAAATAGGATTCAGCACTTTGGATAGCTTGTTTACAGTTTAGATTAAAACCTGGAGCAGATGCACCACCCCAATGACAAAGGATCCAGAACCCACCATTGCCGAGAGGTTTTCAACATCCAAGAGGGCCCGATTCACAATCCAACAGCAACAAGAAGTCTTTATTCTTGTTCATAGACACAACAAGTTCAAATTAACAATAGGTAAGATAAATGAATAGCACAAGGAGTAACTGGATCAAATCATACAAGCAGAATAGACATTTTCTCCTAATACACAAGTTAACTATTTTCCAATCCTGAACACCTCAGACAAAAACATGGCAATGAGCAAGGTCACACTTCTTCATAAATAACTTTTGTATGTTTATACATTTTAGACTGTTAGCTAGCTGATTTTAATTGTCTTTGAAATTTTTATTGTAAATTTTAAAAATGGTTTTATTTGTGAGCCACCTTGGGCCCCTTTCTGGGAGAAAGGTGGCACAGATATGAAATAAATAAATAAATAATAAAGTTGGGGATGCTGAAGGTCCTACTTGCAAAGAGAGCCATTTAATTCTAAGGCCAGCCCTGTTCCCATTTGCATGTCAGGAACCCTTGATTTTTTGACTGTAAGCTAATTAGGGCAGAGAAACTGTCCTCATATTCAAGAAGCATCTACACTGATGCTGGTGGACAGATAGTAAGCAGCAAGAGCAACGAGGCCAGATCAAACAGCCTTTCTCTCAAGCCAAAGCAATTCAATAATAACATGGGTAAATAGGGCCTAAATACCTAAAGGCAACAGATTCTGTCTGGTCTTGGAAACTAAGTAGGGTTACCCTGGTTGGCACTCAAATGGGAGACCACCAAGGAATACCAGGTGTTGTAGGCTATATTACAGGGAAAGGAACTCGCAAAACACTATGATCCCTTTGCAGGCAACATTGGGAAGCATATTTCCTGAGGAAGAGATCACAAGGACATTATATTGATGATGATGATGATGATGACCACCTCAATCCATACAGAATTTACTCTTAAAGCACACACCAGCACAACAAATTTGTAAAAGTAAGGGGCACTGCATGTGACCAGAAAGGACTCCTTCCCCTACTATTCTGAATTTTTAAAGCAAGAGTGGGAAACTGTTTGCCTTACACATGTTTTGGACAGCAGTTCCCATCATCCCTTAGCACTGTCCACACTGGCTGGGCTTCCAGGAGCTGATGTCCAAAACATCTGACGAGCCAAATTTTCCCCTCTTCTGTTTAAACATAAAGTTCATCGCATGGAAAGCCATAATGGGAAAAGGCCTTTTGGCAGTCTCTGCTCCCATTTTGTAATATTTTAATTGGTTTCAGCATTACTGTGTCCACAAGACTATTAGATTTACACTAGGGAATGCGGGGGAAACCTCTCAGTATCCAAACCAAAAGAATAAGCCAAATGTAGTGAGCCAAATGTGGTAACCTAAGGAGCACAGCAAAGTACAGAGAACTCTTAGTCCAAAAATAATCTTAAAGTTGATTCAGAAACCATGGCCAAGATCCTGTAGTTAAGTCTGATGATGCTTTCCCCCCAAAAAACCTATTTTTGCAGCCTGACAGCACCTTAACTCAAAAGGTTACTGAGGTACTGGAAATGGGGTGCTTGGGGATGACGTCCTCAGTGCTCTCCCAATTGTGTGGTGCATCCAGAATAGGCATTTGAAGAGACCTCTGAGGGTCCTGCCACAACCACTTATCTCAAGGCACCCTGCAACCAAGAGAGTTTTGGAAATGTCATTTCCAAACAGCCCAGACTCCAGCATTGCAGAAACACTTCTGTTGGTGTGTTGTCAGGCTGCAAAGGTAGGGATTTTTTTGGTGGTGGTGGGGGAATCATATCCCATAGTCTGCAACCATAAACCTGAATGCTCTGCAGTTACAAGATAGTAAATCTTGGTTATGATCTTGTAACTGCTGAACAGAATGCCAGCCCAATTTTTTTTTTTTTTTTTTACAATGAAGCATTCAACATAACTGGGTTTTTACTGTTTTTCAGAGTAAGAACTTTGGCTTAACTAACATAACAAGCTGTATATAAACCACATCCTTGTTTAATGCATCTTTCAAAGTTATTTTTTAAAAATAATTCCATGAGCTAGGTCTCAGCGAGATCTTGTGTCCCTCCAGAAGTTGCTGGACTGCAATTCCCAGCACTTTTTGCCACTGGCTATGCTGATTAAGATGGATAGGAATTGCAGTCCAACAACTTCTGGAGAGTCATGGGACTTTCACCCCTATGCTAGGAAATAGTCAGTACAGCTTTCACAAAGACCTCCTTGAGAAAATTATCACTGCTTTATTTTGATGCACTTAGAAAAGTTTCTTATATGTATTACTCTGTGTGCATGAGTGCGAGAGAGAGTTAATCTGTAGGTAATTGGGTGGGTGGAAATTACATATTATCATGGTAATTACAATATTTCAGAGGAAGAAACTGGCAAAACTACCTCTGAGTATTCGTTGCCTAAGAAACCCTATGGAATTCTTAGGGTCACCATATGTTGACTTGAAGGCACTTACACACGCCTACTATAGGTATCTATATATGAAACCAAGAGGGATCAACAGTGTTAGTTCAGTGGTGTAAGACTTGTGTAAATGTAGGCCTTAGTTTCCTTCAAAATTCTGTCCCTGGAAGCCTCAACTTTGTTATCACCTTCAATGAAGATGTCCAGAGGAGGCCCCACCACCTCTCTAGACCATTGGTTCTGTTGCCAAACTGCTTTTACCATTAACAAGTTCCTTGTATTGCTCAACTGAAATCTACCCTCCTGTAAACTAACCATTAGACCTAGTTCTACCTTATGAGGCAGCAAAGAATAAACTTTCCCCCTTCTTTTTGTGTCCACCCTTAAGGTACCGTACTTAAAGAGTGCATGTCACCCCTCAGTCTTCTCTTCATGAAGCTGAACATGCCCAACTCCTTCAATCTTTCCTCAAATGTTTTGTTTGCCATATGTCTTATCATCCTTGTTGCACTTTTCTGAATCAGCTCCAACCTGTTTAAAAAAAGGTGCACAGAAAAAAGTGGAACATAGAATTGGACGTAGTACTCCAGATGAGGCCTGACCAGCACAGAAAATAGTAAGATTATTACTTCTGTGGGATTGGAAATTATGCTTATATTAATGCAGGCAAAAATAGCATTCTTGCCTCCTCAATATACTGTATATACATTTTTCTTCAAGTGTTGAGACCAGGACACCAGTTCAGATTTTGAATGAAACAGTTCCTCAACATCCCCTACATTTTCTTTCATCAGCATTGCAGACTTGCCTTCGATTTATGATCCATTTACGACTCCCAACTCCTTTTCTGCAAAGGCTACTTTAAATAGTGAAGCAGCCAAGGCCCTGTGTGTTTCTTGCTTGTGTAGCTCTCCCTCTCTTTCTTATGACCTCTGGCTATGCATCACTAAGAAATGGGCAAATGCTGGTATTTTTATTACCCCCGTCCAGTTCTGCTGCCAAAGCTTTGCGTCAGTGGCTGAGCATAGCATAGTGGAGGAGGCTGCGCTCTCTCTTCTGAAGAGAGAGATAAGGCCGGACAATTAAAAGAAAACTTTCAAGGAGACTGCCAAGATTCAGAGAGCTCTCCTGAGTAATGCACAAACTCTTCCCGAAATCTTCTCAAAAGTCTTGTCTGCTGTCTCTGCATTTCCTTTCCTGTCAGGGCTGGCTGCCAAAGGAGGACTTCAGCTCTCCCTTTTCAAAACAACACAGTTGTCATCCCTCTGCCTCACAACACAAAGGCTCCATAATAAGTTACAGCAGTGTCTTTCAATTCAGTACATCCCAGATGTGCTGAACTACAAATATGTACTATCATCCTCAAACAGCACACACATCACTACCACCAGTTGGGATACCATTAGAATGAGTTTGGACTACAATGCCCATCATTCCAAAACAACAATGTCCACCAATCAAAACATCCAGATGTGTTGAGTTACCATTTTCATCATTCTTAGACATTGCTTTCAAGTAATGCTAATTTTAAGATGGCTCTATCACAGGGCTTTCTTGGCAAGACTGATTCAGAGTTGGTTTGCCATGGCCATCCTCTGAGGCTGAAAGACAGTGATTGGTCTAAGGTCACCCACTTGGTTTCCATGGCTTGGTGGGGATTTAAATCCTGGTCCCCCAGGATCTTAGTTCAACATTCAAACCATTACACCACACTGGCTCTCTTTTGACAGTGGGGGAGACAAAAGGAGCAAAAGAATGTGCTACACTCCAGCATCATGCACATAGGCTCTAATACAGTATCCTGGGATTTTTAATTTTGTGAGGCACCAGTACTCTTTGGCAGAGAAAGCTAAAGACCCTGTAAAACAACCAATCCCATCATTCCATAGAACAGAGCTACAGCACTTAAAGTGGTGTCAAATTATTTCTACAGTGTAGATGCACTCTAGACCCACAGTTCTGCCGGAAGGAAGGAAGGAAGGAAGGAAGGAAGGAAGGAAGAAAGGAAGGCAAAAAATGTGAGCTGTCATTTCTAGATGACTTAAGGAAGAACAGTTTGTTTTAAATAGGTAATGGACCCCTTCCACTGTTTTGTTGTTGTTGTTGTATGCCTTCACATTATTTCTAACTTATCATGACCCTAAGATGAATGTATGATGGGGTTTTCCTGGCAAGAATTATCCAGAGGCGGACGTCCCTTGTCTTCTTCTAAGGCTGAGAGTGGGTGACTTGGCCAAGGTCACCCAGTGGGTTTTCATGGCCAAGCAGGAATTCAAGCCTTTGCCTCCAGAGTCACAGAGCATTGCTCCAACCACTACACCATGCTGACTGCACTGTTTTACACCACTTTTTAAACCAAAAGTGAATGTTTGCTGATCCCTTCTCACCTCTTTCTTTCTTTTCTGGGAGCATGGGGAGTCATCTGTACAAACCTGCAGAGCATTCTAGAGGTAGAAGATTAGCCCCTTTAGACCTTCTCAAGTTGCCCACCTCTGACTGGAAAAAAATCTTAAAATACATTTCACCATAGTGGGAATGGCAGACTGTAACCAGGTGACCTGTGTGCCTTCCTCTTCAGTCTCCTGTCCAGGCACTAGCTGTTGGTGGCCAATTTCAAGGGACTTTCCTGTCCTCCATGCTTATGATTCTTGGCCTTAGATCAGGGGTCGGCAACCTTTGTTGCCAGGGGGCTGGGGGGGGGGGAATGGCATGGGGGGCTAGGCGAGCACGGTCATGGTTGCATGCGTGCGCATGCTTGCCCCCCGCGCATGCATGCGCACAACAATGTTGTTGTGCACATGCGCGTGTGACTTGGGCACCATTTTGGAAGGCCACCCCGTGCCTGCGGCGGGCAAATTCACCCGGCACAGCTGGGATGCGGCCTTCCCAAGGCTCAACGGCGGCTGCACAGCTGTTGTGGGGACCTTCCAAAATGGTGGCTACCACTGTGCGCATGCGCCTGCGCTCGTGTGCAGGGCGGTGGCAGGGGGACCGGCTGCGGGCCAGTCCCAAGGCCTCCATGGGCCGCACCCAGCCTGCGGGCCGTAGGTTGCTGACCCCTGCATTAGATTGTCCTTGCCTTCAAACAGGCCAGGGGGGAGGACATTTTGGCCTCCTTCCAGATGTTTTCGACTTCAGTTCCCAGAAACCTCAGCCATCATGGCCAAGGGAAAAAATGTGGTAGTGGTTGTCCACAAACATCTGAAGATCTTCAGGAAAAGGGTTTCTCTTAGTCCCACCACCATTGCAGGCTTGCTTGGTGAGGACATGAGAGAGCCTTCTCAATGGCTGCTCCCATTTTCTGGAACTCCCTCCCATGGAAGGCTAGGTTGGCCCCTTCCCTGCTTGCCTTTTATCTGCAAGCCAAGACATTTTTTATTCAAGCAGATATTTTAATATGTAATCATGCTATGGTGGCTTTTATGTAGGGTGTGCATGTTGATCATGCCTTTTAGCTTTTATATATTTTATGTAGTTTTATACAGTTTGAGATGATTTTAAATGTTTTATGATTTTATTGTAATGTTTTCTGTGAGCCGCCCGGGTCCCTTTTGGGAGAAAAATTGCATACAAATAGAATAACTAAAATAATAAATGAATAATAAATAAGACTCCAGACGCCTTCATCCCTGAAATAGAGGATGTCTTCAAATAGAGGACTGCTCTCTGTAAAATAGGGCACATGGTCACCCTACCTCGAAAAGGCTTATTCTGGTGAGAGTTCCCAGCAGGCCTCTCTAAGCAACCTTCAATGGTGTTGCTGAAGCCTTGAAGCATAAAACCCAAAGTATGTAACCTTCCTTTGTAGGTGACGGGAGTGTGAAGCTTAGTGGAACAAGGAGACACTTTCCCCTTGCTTTCTGCTGCCAAGATCAAAGCTCTGGGTGTTGGGAGACATAGAAACCTCCCACCTTTTTTCCACCAGCTTTGTACACTCAGGCCCCATACTTGGCCTGGCAGCAGAATGGAATGGGTTTGGAGTGCTGGTTAATCATTCCAAAACATGTTAAGGGTGAGCAATCCTTATAGCCTTTCTTGCAGCTTATCACTATGCCTCAAAGTTTTGAAGGAAACACGGTCAAGGCAGTGGATGCTGTTGGCTTCCCATTTGTTTTCAGAATTACTATCTGAAAACCCTTCTATTAAGAATCCATAATAACTTAACCCAGGCAGCTGGGAGAAGGATTGCAAGGCCACCTGGGCCAGACTTCCCCAACCTGGTGCCCTCTGGATGTAATGGATGCAAACTACAACCTGAGCAAACCCCAGAGAGTGCAGATGAGAGGGTTTAGGCTGCATCTGCATTGGAGAAATAATGCATTTTGGCACTGCTTTAACTGCCATGGCTCCATGTTATGGAATCCTGGGATTGGTAGTTTGTGGTGGCATCAGAGCTCACTTACAAAATTACAAATCTCAGAATCTGGGAGAGGTCATCCAGAGTTTTGGGGTGCGGTATCATCAATATGCCGATGACACTCAACTCTATTACTCTTTTCCACCCAAATCCAAGGAGGTTGTCCTGGTCATAAACTAAGGTCTGTCATCAGTGATGGACTGGATGAGGGCAAACAAGTTGAAACTTAATTCAGATAAGACAGAGATGATCCTGGTCAGTCATAAGGCAGATCAGGGAATAGGGATCCAGCCTGTGTTAGATGGGGTGACACTCCCCCTGAAGATGTAGGTTCACAGATTGGGAATACTCCTGGATTCAGCTTTGACCCTGGAGGCCTAGGTCTCTGCAGTGACCAGGAGTGCTTTTGCACATTTAAAACTTGTGTGCCAAATGCACCTGTTCCTTGAAATGCTGGCTCTGGCCTCAGTGGTACATGTCTTGGTTACATCCCATTTGGACTACTGTAATGTGCTCTACTTGGGGCTGCCTTTGAAGAAACTTCAACTGGTCCAAAGAGCTGCAGGCAGGCTGCTAACAGGGGCAGGTTACAGAGACCACACAACGCCCCTGTTGAAACAGCTCCACTGGCTGCCAGTTTGTTTCCGGGCACAATTCAAAGTGCTGGTGATGATCTTTAAAGCCCTATATGGCTCAGGTCCAGGATATTTGGTAAACCGTATCTCCCTCTATGAGCTGGCCGGGGCTCTGAGATCCTCCATCCCACCCCCATCACAAGCATGATTGGTGGGGACACGAGAGAGGGCCTTTTCCATGGGTCCCCTGGACTCTGAAACTCCCTGCCCAGGGAGACAGAATGGCCCCTTCCTCAATGTCCTTCTGCTGACAGGCGAAAACCTTCCTTTTCTGACAAGCATTCAAAACAGAAAGCTTTTAAAGAATAGCCTGGGGTGCTATAACATTTTAATGTATTTTTTAAAAAATTAACTTGATATGTTAACATGTAATCTGTTTTAATTATTGTAGTAAATTAATTCTGTTTTAATTATCTATTTTTGTATGTTTTAATTGTATTGTTTTTTAATGTAAGCCGCCCTGAGTCCCAGTCCTGGGAGAAGGTGCGGGATGATGATGATGATGATGATGATGATGATGATGATAATAATAATAATAATAGCAGCAGCCATAGCAGTTAAAGTGGTGTCAAACTGCATTATTTCTGCAGTGCAGATGTAGCCAAAGTCTAGCACATCTGGAGAGTGTCAAGTTGGTGAAGGTTGACATTCTCTTGTAGGAAAAAAAGGAGGAAGAGGAAGAATTAATAGTTATCAAGGTAATATAATGTTTTATTGATCATGTAAGGAAAAGATATGGGGTGGAGGAGGTCCTTGCCCCAAGGAACATGCAGTCTAAACTGAATCTGGACAGTATTGATAATGGGAGATAGCGGAGAGAAGAGGAAGGCAAGTGTTTAAAAGGGATGGAAGTGGATAAGTGAAATTACACATACTTTTGGAGTTGATGTGGTTGCTGGGTGCCATCACAGCAGAACTTTGACACAGATGCCCAGGATTCCTCTCAGCAGAATACAAGAGGGCCTGTAGCTGTGGTTAGGCTGGCTTACTACATTTTGGGTACACCCTCCCCCAAATCAGACAGAAAATGCTGTTTCAAAAATTCCTGAAGTCTGCTATGTTTGCTCCTTAGTTTGGTTTAAGTACACTGCACACATCCGGGAGCAGTGTTTCTCAACACCATGGCAACAAATACCTTGTAGTCTAGGGCTATTTTTTAACCCTTTCAAATCAAACCATCTCATTTGGGCACAAGCCTCCACTTGAGAACTGTGGTCTGAGAAGCTGTGACAGTCTTTCCTAACTTGGCTCTCCCCAGACTGGAATACTTGTTACCCACAGCCTCCATAGGGATGTTGGGAGTGGTAATCTAATACATCGGGAGGACCCCCAGTTTTGATGTGGCTGGAATTCAGTAAAAGCACCTGCAGAAGACCACATGCACTTCCACCATGGCAGATACGTGAGATGAAATAGCCTGGATACATTGGTCCAACTTGTTATTGGCAGAGTCACTGTACCTTGAAGGAAAGCTTGGGGGAATGGATAAAATAGGGCAGAGTCATGGGCAGGACATGGATGGAGCAGGGGATGAACACAGTGGCATCATATGCTGTAACGTAACTTGTCAGTCCCTGTTTCTTTCTTTCTTTACTATTTATGTATTAAAATATTTATATACCACCTAATATCCAAAGATCTCAGGGCATCTTACAATACACAGTTGTTATCTCTTGGGGTTTGGTTGCAGGACCCCCTGTGGATACCAAAATCCTTGGATTCTCAAGCCCCATTAAATACAATGCCGATATCATAGTGAAATGGTGTCCCTTATATAAAACAGTTATATCAGAGTTTGTTTTTAAAGACTTGGATGATTCAATCCATGGATAAAGAATCCATGGCTACTGAGGGTCAACTGTATCAGTTTAAAACAATATTATAATAACAATAATTTCAAAAATATTAAAAATATATTGAACAGCTTGTCAATTAAAAACCAGACAATTTAAAAATAATTTAAAAGGATACCGCCATAAGATATGTGTAGCATGGATAAAACCAGTTAGAGCCACACACTTTAATAAAAACAACAACCATGTTTTGCTTTGGCCCTGAAATGATCCCAAGATTGGCACCAATGAGGTCTAGGGGGAGGGAATGCCACAGCTGGGGTGCCACCATAAAGAAGACCTTCTCCCACATTCTTCCATGGTGTTTTTCTACTAGTGGTAGGACACAGACAAGGGCCCCTCCAATAAATCTCAATTCTCAATCAGTGTATACATTGCTGTTGCTGCTTTATATCATCCTCACATTGACATCAGTGGAAGGGTGGAATGTAAAAAAATGACCATCCTTGTGGCCATGGTTATTATGACATAGGACACAGTGTATGCTAGTGCCATGTTTCCATTGTCTTTTGTTCACTGGCTGCCTCTGTGTATTTGAGCAGGTCTTGTAAATCGTTGCCAGTGAAGCCCCCAGTTGGTGGGCAGTGGTGGCATTTCCAGGGACACTGGAGGAGTGTCTGTCATTGCCACACCATTTCTGTAATTTATATATGTATTTATTTTTTTTTTGGAGTATTTATACCCTGCTCTTCATCCACAAAGGCTCTCAGAGTGGCTTACAAATGGTTCCCTGGCCTCAGGTTTACAATCTAAAAAGACATGACACAAAAGGAGAAGGGAATGGTGGTGAGAAAGGGGATCAGGTCCAGCAGTTCTTCTCTCCCTCTGAGGCATGGACCATGGCAGATGGACTGGACTTCTTAGTCTAGGCTAGGCCCAATGGAGCTGGCCTGCATCTCCCTCTGAGGCCAAGGAGGTAATGTAGATAACAGACCGTTGTCTCTGTCCAGCAAAAGGACAAACCTTTGCCCTCTATACTCAGTG
>CM034703.1:154678483-154701569 GCA_020142125.1 Phrynosoma platyrhinos
TGTAAAGATCAGTGCCTGCTGAATCAGGGCTTCAGTTCTGCAAAGAGCTAGACCACTGAGGAAATTTTACTACATTACTACACAAGGCTTTTAAACCATGATTACACCAGTAAAGAAGCGGCTTTGGCCATACAGATTGCATGATGATGTATCTGACCCATAACTGCTCTCTCTTTGACCTGTCCCTTTTCACTGACAGGTGAAACACATCAATGACCTGGCAAGCACACACATCCCTAGGTGCAAAATGTCACTTTCAGGCAAGTTGCACAATTTCCAGTCATGTGATGCCAGTGTCCCTTCCTCCCACCACCCTCTCACTATTCTCTCCCTGATTTTCTTTCTTTTTTCTTTTTTATTTCAGTCAGAAGCAGCACTCTGGAATTGCGCAAAAAAAAAGTGTAGATAAATAAAGGCAAGCTGGGGAGAGCATAAGGCAGGGATGGTGTTAAAGGATAGTGAGGAAGAGACTGCAATGGGGCAGCAGCGCTGGTCCTGTGACTGAGATGAGGTGTGGTTATGGCTTCTCTACAGGTGGTATGCTCCCATTTTATTTTTACTAGTGTGACTGCTACGAGAATGGGGTACATATAATAAAGTCCTTAGCTGGCTTTTTTTGCTTCCCCCACAGCTGAAACATACACTAGGTATAGCAGCTGTTCTGCTGGTCTAGCAGTGGCATCTCTGTGAAGTGAGAAGCTGGGCAAGCCTGATTGTTTGTGTGTTGTTTGCCTTCAAGCCATTTCTGACTTATGGCAACTCTGTCACAAGGTTTTCCTGGCAAGTTTCTTTGGGTGTGTGTGTGTGTGTGCGCCATTGACATCCTCTGAGTCTGAGAGTGTGTGACTTGCCCAAGGTCACCCAATGGGTTTCCATGGCCGAGTGGAGATTCAAATCCTGGCCTCCAGAGTTTCAGTTCAATACTCAAACCACTACACCAGGGTCCGGCAACCTACGGCCCGTGAGCCAGTTCCGGCCCAGGGCCCCGCATTTACTGGCCCAGGCGGACCCCTGCCCCCGCCACCACCGCCGCGCGTTTTGGTCGTCGTGCAGCCGCAATGCATTTGCGCATGCGCAGGAGTACTGCGCATGTGCAAATGAGTCGCGGCCGCCATTTTGGAGAACAAAATGGCAGCCGCGACATGCACGGAGGCGGCAGTGGAGGCAGCAGTGGCAGCGCATGCGGGGGGGATCACGCGCGCGGCGGAGGAGGTTGCGCAAGTGGGGGGTCAGACACGCGCCGCCATTCCTCCCCCTCTCGGCCTGCTGGAAGGGACAATTTCGGGGGACTGGCCCCCGGCTCAAAAAGGTTGCCTACCCCTGCACTACACCATGTTGTATCCTACAGTGCCAGCCAATTACAACTTTCAGAATGCTATGGAGAAAGGATATAAAATAGTCTGAAGAAAGGGTGAGTTAGAGCAGTCAGAGACAGAGTGAAGGCCAGTTAGGGAGAGAGGATAAGAGCTGAACAGGTTTTTGGGAGCTGGGAATGTGGAAGGAGTTCAGGGAGTTCAAGTTTAACTTTTTTGTTATATAATAAACACAGTTTTATTTCTTACACCTGTATTTTGACTGTTTTAATTTAAGAATTGAAAGGGAGAACTGGCTATGCTTTGCTGCACTGAATCCACTAATCAGCAGAACCACTTGTCCAATATAGTGGTCACCTTGAAGCCCAAGTACCAGATCCAGGGAGGAATCCTAAGGGTAAAAAGGCAAGGTGAATGATAGAAGCTCAAAGATTGGAAGTGTGGAGTCAACCTGGATAGGGTTCCATTACCAAATTTCTGAAACTGTGGACTACCGGTAGTTTGAATATAAGACTGCTCTGCCCAGCTCTTTCAATTTTATGATGCTGTCTCATGGTGTTAATTCTGAAGATCAATTCAGCATGTCTAAATTAGTTACATGCCAAGTCAGAACCGAAGACTACAAAAGCCATGGAGCAATGCAACTTGAGCAAAACCATGTACACGTTAAAAACAGGTACCATTACATAAACATTTCTAAGTGCAGATCTTGTGCAAACATATTGGGGAACCTACATTAAAGTGAAATACTGAGAAATCAGTAAGCAATAGAAGATGAATTTCAAATCATCTTTTCCCTACCTCTCAATGGAAATTGGTTGCTTCAAAGGGGGGATTGATGCCATGGAGATTGCTCATCTCAAGTGCTGGGAGATGGGTCAAGTGAAACTGTTACATTCAAACCACTACACCACACTCCCTCTTGTGCCCTGCATTATGTCCTGTCAATATTTCACCATATCTAGACAGTGATGCTGACTACTAGTAGTTATCACCCACAGTGTACACAATGAACCCATGATTTTGTTGTACAGACATAAGAGTCTGCTGTCTGACATGGAATTATGCTATTTTATTATTTTAATTTTTATTAATAAAAATGATGTCTTTAGGCTTTTTAGGAATGGAATAAGGCTAGGAGATGTCTCCATGCCCCCCCATTCCTATTATTCTCTGGTTTGCCAAATAGTTCTTTGAAAACCAAATTCAAGGCAGGAAACTAAATTATGCCAAAAGCATGCCTAGGGCATTCGGCAGTATTATTTCCTGCTCATAATCTTTTGTCTCAACTTAAAATTGTTTTTTCTGTTTGCAAAATATTTATATTTATTGTGCTGCTAAATACACACACCGTTTATTAACCCACTTCAAAATTGAATTCAACAGCCTGTTAACGATTTGTCCACATGCCAATAAATTCATACTCTGGGATTCTCCTTCTCTTTGTGGATTAATTTTCTTACACAGGCAAAGATTCTGCTCTCCTTTCCTCCAGCAATCCCACATGTGATAAAATCTGCAACCACACCACAAATAGCATCTTTCCCCAAATACTTAATGGAATTTAATAAAACTTAATGGAATTTAATAAAACTATTGGCACCAATAGTGGACCATTCTATGGGGTGTCTATAATTGATCAAAAGATGCTAATAGAAGCAAATTCTAAGATCTCCTGGTTCCCAATTAGTTGTCTGGTCCTACAAAATTCCACTTAACGGTGATATCACAGCAGTTAAGGACATGGTGACCACAACTCTACAAAGTTCTGCAGTGACATTAGATAACATCAGACACTTGGTCTCAGATACCACTTACAAACTGCAGGCTGTGGACATAACAAACTTGGTGAAAAATGAAAGCACCATTACATGGGTAACAAGGTTTTCCAAATCAGTCCTCTACCTATGTTGATAATTCTCCAGCAACAGACTTTACACCATACTCAGCTCATACAACTCCAAGCACAGACAAATTTATTGGCCAAACAGGAGGAAATCAAAAAGCAGTTGTGACTTACTTTTCATAGTCATGCTTGCAGTACAGCTGCCTGTTGCGACAGTAGCATGTGCCTGAGAGAGGCTGGAGGCATGCAGTACACTTCACACAGCCTTCATGCCAGGAACGTTCATTCACCCTCAGCAGGAAGCGGTCAGAGATCGGGGTGTTGCAACCAGCACAGACCTCTCGCATTTTGGACTCTGATCCTAGGCAGCAGGGAGGAAGGACAAAAGGCAAAAATTAATAAAATGAATTGCATACTTACAAAGGAGCAAGGAAACCAGCTGGGCCAGGGCTTGGGTACCGTATTTTACCTTTTTAAACTACAACTCCCAGAATCCCCAGCCAGCATGCCCACTCACCACACTTGCATGGAAATTCTGAATAGTAGTCCCAAAAAACAATTTCTGATTAGGATGAAGGCCTGGAATACAATTTGTCAGAATGTTCTGAATGTGCAATTCTTTTCTATTCAGAAGTAAGTTCCATTACATCCATAAGGGTTTATTCCTGAGTAAATGTGTGTGTGTATAAAACTCTTGCAGCAGAACTTCCTGGTGGATCCTGCCCCTGAAACAAATTGTTAGAAGTAGTACATTCTCTGTGTGTCATTGTACAAAGTCTACAAAGTTGTATTTTCATTTGCACATTATATTTGGAATCCTTTTGGGGCTTTATGATAGCATAACTGGGCATGATGCTTTTCATGACCTTGAGTAAGGAAATATCTAGTGTCTTCTTACACAAAAGGTTTACTTGGTAGCCCAGTGGCTGCTGGGCAGCACCCAGGCAGAGGCCCACCCTGTGATTCATGGCAATACTTTGGAAAAGTTCCTTTATACCATTTCCTGGGTTTTCCATCTTGCTTCTGCCTCTTGGCCTGCCTAGATTCCACATAACCATGCTCAGGGAGCTTTACACATCACCAGTTTTATACAGGATTTCAGCCTATATTTTGCACTTAATAAAAATACTTGAAGTGGTTTGCTTCGTGTTTGCATTATCTGGAGTTTTTATTCCAATTTCATTTATAATCAATTTTAAACTACCTCATCCCAGAGAGAGCCATCATAGCATAGTGGTTTGATGGTGGACTGTGACTCTAGAGACCAAGGTTTGATTCCCCGCTTCGCCATGAAACCCACTGAGTGACCTTAGGCAAGTCATATGCTGTCAGCCTCTGGGAAAGCAATGACAAACCTCCTCTGAAAAAATCATGTCACAAAACCACCATGATAGGTTTGTCATAGGGTCATCATAAGTCAGAAATGTCTTGAAGGCACACAAAACAACAATAACATCCCAAAGCATTAAGGGCAGATAATGGCATTACAAGTATGCCTTCAAGTTTTTCCCCAACTTATGGTGACTCCAAGGCCAGCCTTTCATTGATTTTCTTGGCAAGATTTGTTCAGAGGGGGCTTGCCATGGCCTTCTTCTAAGGCTGAGAGAGTATGATTTGTTCAAGATCACCCAGTGGGTTTTCATGACCAAGAAGGGAGTCAAACCCTGATCCACCAGAATTTTAGTCTGATACTGACACCACTATGCCACACTCATTCTTGTTTTCCTCCAGCAGGAAGCATATTTCCCAGTGCTACATGCAATGAAGAAAATACTCACAATGGTCATGCCTCTCCCACTCTGGACAGCTTTCATATCAATGTCTTGTTCATTCAACTCAACAACCAGCTTTGGGCAGATGGTAACTCATCATCCATTGCTCTTCCCCTCCCCCAAGTGGTCTTATTACCAATTGACCAAATTATACAATATGTAGGAGATTTTGTTTATTCTAATAATTTTTTAAAATCCCAAACAGACTGGATTTTAAACGCCCTTCCCCCCAATGTCCTTCAAAGAAATAACCTGAAAACCAAAGCACATTTCCCAGGGAACATTAAAAACAACAAACAAACTACGACTATCATTTCAAATGCATTCAAACATTTGGTAGAGAAAGCTTGTGAATTCTCATCCTTCATCCATTTCAGACAGGAGTTGAAATGCTGTTCGACTGCAATTCCTTGCATTCCTGACCACGGGCTATGCTAGCTGGGATTGCTGGGAACTGTAGTCCAACATCTGGAGGACCACATGGATGATTCCTGCCCCTGTTCTGATCTAAACTGTGAATTAAACTTTAACTTAAAAACTTTAGATTTCATCATACAATCCCCTTGCCTCATTTAAGTGATGACTGTGGAGGTAGAGGATTTCCAGAGTCTGAAGTCATTGTCTTTCATTTGTAACTCTGTTTTTCCTCACCACTTCTTCCTTTTTTCCCTCCCTTCCCACAATAATAAAATCAAACAACAACAATATATTAAGAAAGAAACGAAAAGAAAGAAATAATTGCACAGTGACTTTTGGCTCTTAGCACTGGGATCCTTTCACCTGGAATCACCCATAGTTTCATCGTCTTACTAACTTCTCCAGTGTTGGTTGGATGTTTTGGATTTTAATCAAAACTTTAAAGATGTTATTGAAGGTGCTGGATCTATTTGAGGAGTCAGCACCTTGGATAAATCCCTCAATGGTCCAATTAAAACCTGGAGTAGAATTACTTCCCTGTAGACATCAGAGCCACAGGACGCCACTGTTGCCTCATGCATTTCCCAGTATTTTCCAGTCTTTAGTGAGTGAGTTGAGCCAGTGTAGTGTAGTGCTTTGAGTGCTAGATTTGAAACACATTGGGTGACCTGGGAAAAGTCACATGCTGTCAGCCTCAGGGGAAGGCAATGGCAAACCCCCTCTGAAATAATCTTGCCAAGAAAACCCATGATATCAGGTTTGACCGAGGACGTTTTCACACTGGGCTTAAGGCAGACGCAATCCTACCTCACGCCGGCCCCAGTCCGGATCCTTTGCAAAGTTTTCACGTCGCACAAGCCCCGCCCCATCCAGTGCCATCCCCGGCGCAATCCTGCGTCAGTCCGGGTCCTTTCTCCGAGTGTTCACACTTACGTCGCAGCAAGCCCCGCCCCACCCCGCCCCATCCAGTGCCATCCCCGCATCATCCCCATTCTTTTCAATTCCTTTTTCAAAAAGGAATTGAATTGCCGCGGCCAGAAGCAATCAAGAACCATTCCGGAATGATGCTGCTTTCACCGGTCTGAAGCTACAGGATCCATTCCGGAATGATTCTTGATTGCTTCCAGGCGGCTTTGAGACCCCTAGTGTGAAAACGTCCCATGATTGGGTTGCCACAAGTCAGAAATGACTTGAAGGCACACAGAACAACAAGGATCTAGCACTGGTAACACTTCCATTCCTCATATCAGGGCTGGCCCTCCCAATAGGCAGAATGAGGCAATTGCCTCAGGAGGCAGTCACTGGGAGGGATGGAGCAGCAGAGGCAGCCTCCTATCTGTTTCTATTGATTCCCCACCCAACCTTTCCTTTTTGTGAGAGTCATATGTGTCAATTGGCCTGTTTTGCACTTCAATCCAGGTCTATGCTTTCTTTTTCCTTAATATGCTATGTGTAGTTGCTGATGCAGGCTTATCTGCTCTTCAGTTTTCTCTTTGTTTTGGTGTTCATGCACACTCCATAATGAATCTTGGAGGTGTGTATGCATGTACCTTCAAGTCACCTGTTGACTTATAGCAATTGCATAAATTTGGTATGGTTTTATTAGACAAGAATTACTCAAGAGGTGGTATTGCCAGTTCCTTTCTCTGAAATATAGCCCGTAGCACCTGGTATTCATTGTGGTCTCCTATCCAAGTACTAACCAGGGTTGGCCCTGCTTAGCTTCCGGAATAAGATGGGATCTGGCCCCTCTGGTCTAAACCAGTTTCCTGCCCTCAGGAAGATTCAGTTTCCTGTTAAGACAAATTCAACTTCCAGTCAGGTGGCACCATCCACTCCTATGCTTCAGGCAGCAAAATATCTCAGGGCAGCCCCTGACTGGTTAACTTTTACTCAGTCAAGAGATAACAGGTTCTAAACAGTGTGTGTGTGTGTGAGAGAGAGAGACAGACACACACACACACAAACACACAGAGGTGAAACCAGTCAGGATTATCAGTGCATCCATCTATGGCAGCTCTTCAAAGGCCTCTGTAGCAGAATGTGAAAGATAAGGGAAGAGCAGGTGGGTAATAAAGAACATCCCAGCTGGTGTGGTAGGTTTCCCTTACAACCAAAGTGAATATTAGGGAGTGTCAGCATCTGCTGAATGGCTTTCATTCCTCCTTCCACCACAGGACTCTTCCCTGCTAAGGTTGCAGGGTTTCCTTAGGCACTCTTCATTTCCTTTTGGCCTCACCTGATTTTTTTTTTAAATTGGGGCTCAACGTATTATGATCCCCCCAACCCAAGGCTACGACAAATGTTGTATCACTTCAGTGTTATTATCCTTGTCATCAACAAAGAGGCTGCTTTCCAGGACAGAGCAGAAAGTCAAGGCAGATGCATGAATATATGAATGCATCAGCACACTCACTTTATGCTGCCTCCTTTAACATATAACAAAAGAGGATAGTGGTACATCCTTCTAAGGGAATGTGTGCTTTCTGGAAAACACCTGAAAATTAATTGCATCTTAATTAATAGCATAACTTTAAGTAAATTAATTGATTAAACTCTTGGTCAGATTTGCATATATTTCCATACAGATATAAAAACATGTTATTCGCAACCATCCCTTCACTCCCCCAACACAAATTATTTTAACTGAATGTATTCAGAGGATAGAAAAGTAAAAGGAATTGAAAAGAGAACAATGGAGCTATATAAACTAAAGCAATCACCTCCACTTTTGAAAGATGCCATCCCTGAAAGAAATAAAAGCTATTCCACAAGCGAAACCTTGCTGGCTGAGCTGGGCTGGTGGAGGAAAAATGACAGAGGAAAAGATGGATCATAATAGCTCAAAACAGCAGCTCAGTACAGAAATGTCTGGTGGCAGTAGGGCCTGTATCAGTACAATGCTCAATCTATTTTTATCTGAATTCTGAGGTGTGAATCTAAGACAATGCCTTTAAAGTTTGGGCTAAAGCCTGGAGGGGATTTGTCACCCCACTGACATGGCTTTCACTGGTTTTGAAGCAAAAAGCATGTTTCCTTGGCTTTTTGATGATGCGTGCCTTGTAACAAGTGTTGTTTTAAAAAGGAAACATTTATTTCACCGTAACAAGGTGGGTGGGTTATAAGGACCCCTATTTATTTATTTATTTTTTAAAAAATCTGAATCATGAATGGAAGGTTCTGCTCACTGAAAATGCCTCTGCTTGATTTTTAGTGACCCCCCCTTTTTTCCCCTCAAACTTCAGCCTACTTCATTCTTCAGGATCCTTGAATCTTTTATAAATCATTTGTGGTGAAACTGCTATAAAGTGAACAGGATGGAGAAACCAATTTTAGCCATCCTGGGTGAATGTGTCTAAATCTGAATCCAACCCTTATGTTAAAACTCTGTTGGTTGTTGTTAAAATCTGCCACCTGATGAAGAGGCTTATCGCACTACTTTTCAAACTGGCTTACCTCTTCCGACTTAAATTTTAATTCGGGCAGCATCCTGATACTATCACAGGGATTTTGCTGCCAAATCCACCGCCCGGCTATCCCCAGTCCTTCAGCACACCTGTTTTCTAAACCGGGAGTTTTCCGGCTTAAGAAAATGGCCACTGGAGTGCTCCTGGGAACGGGGATGGATCCGAGATGGACCCAGGCAATGGATTCAGGAGCAAAATCCCTGCAATAGTATTAGGATGCCACCCGAATTAAAATTTAACTCAGAAGAGGTAAGCTGGTTTAAAAAGCGGTGCAATAAGCTCCCAAATCAAGAGCACCTCATTTGTTCCTTCATTAAATAAACCATCTTTTGACTGCATAAAGGCCCTCCAAGGTGATATCAAGCACTACAACTTATTTAAACAATAGTGCAAAATTAGCACCAGAGTGCCAGCCCCACTCAGCCACAAGATGCACTGGACAGTCTTGGACTAGTGTATCTACACTGCAGAAAAAATGTAGCTTGATGCCCCTTCAACTACCATGCCTCAATGCTATGGAATTCTGTGGTTTGTAGTTTTGTGAGATATTTAGCCTTCTCAGTCAGAGAGCTCTGGTGCCACAACAAACTACAAGTCTCAAGATTCCACAGGATGGAGCCAAAACAGTTAAAGTGGTGTCAAACTGCATTAATTTGGCAGTGTAGATGCACCCTCTCTCTTCCTTTCTCTCTCAGCCTGCACTACCTCACAGGGTTCTTGTGAAGATGAAGTGGGGAGAACAGGGCCATATATGCTGCCTTGAGCTCAATGGAGGAAAAGCAGGATATAAATGTAAGTCTTTAAAGAATAAATAATCAGGGTTTATGTTTCTCTCACCCACTTCAGCCACTAGAAAATTTTACTGACTCCCACAAGGTTACAAAAATAAATAAATAAATAAAAGAAAAATAAAAGTGCACCCCAATGCACATAATGTGGGATGTGTGTGTGATAAATGAAGGGGGACAGTCATGCGCATCTACTTTTGAACCTTTCTATTAAAGCCATGCTGACCTAGCTCATTGCTTGGATAGTGACTCTTCTCTAAAAGGCAAGCTTGTGAACCATGAAGGATAAACAAAGTCAATCAAGGGAGTATCTGGTACACAAAAAGGAACACTCAGAAAACACAAAAACATTGTGATAGAACGATGTCAAATAGCTGAACTGCACAAAACCCAGCTATACAAACATTCTGGTATGGACCCACAGTTTAACTTTGTGTTCTGTTGGTGTTATCCTTCACTGACTATAATGATATTTGTTTTTGAATTTTTAACTTTGAGCTTTACTGACTATAATGCTATTTGGTTTTGATTTTTTTAAAAGATTCTGCTCTTATGGTGTTACCCTTCACAGGCTATTATGCTGTTTGGATTCTTTGAATTTTTAATGGCATTTTTGTTGCCTCCAACATGTGCTGTAGGTTACCATAAAACAAGGGTAGGCAACCTTTCCCCTTTAAGGGCCAAGGGACCTCAGCTTCAGCCATGTTGGCCAATAGTCCCATGTTGGCCAATAACTCCTGGGATTCTGGGAGCTGAAGTCCCTCGGCCCTTAAAGGGGAAAGGCTGCCTACTCCTGCATTATTGTGTCGAAAGGAGCTTTTTGGGTAGGGACAGAGCTTCCTATCTGCTGCACTGTACAATACTATTGTCTCCGTTCCACTCCATCCAGATAAAACCAAGATCTCACTGTCTTTAGAACTGACTAAATAAATAAGCCACACACACCACATTTCTCTTTGCTCTTGGGTGATCACTGAGCCAAATCACTGCATTTGGTCATTAATAGAAGGAAGTGGGGGGGGGATGGCTTGCAGTAAAGTTCATTTTCTTGATAGTGGCCCTAGGAAATATAGAAATTGTAAAGTCTCTCTCCATCATACCATGTGTCTAAGTTATGCATACATACTCACGCACCATTAGGTGTTTCAGTCAAAATTCATTATCTGTATTATATATAAATGAAGACCAGTGTAGCGATTCATAACACAGCTGCTCCCTATGTTATATACAATACAGATTTTTGGAAAACCATATTGGGTTAGATTAAGATTTACACTTAAATCCCAGAGTAATCTTACTGAATCAGTGACACTTACATAAGCATTAACATACCAAGTTACTATTGATTCAGTGGGACTACTCTAACCAAGGCTAACATTTGGACTTAGATATATGTCATATTTAGAATGGAAATTATTCTCTGGTATCCAAGTGATGGGCAACTTCAAGGCCATTGCAGTTCTTCCTTCTCATGGTTCTTTATCTTTCAACAGAAGTTGGAATAGACAGCTCTTCAAATATAACAAGGCTGAAAATAGAAGTACCCTTTAAAATGTAAAACAAATGGCTGCCCTTTCTCCTATGAAGAATTGGCTGTCTTTTCCTTGTGGAATAAATGAAGGATGCTAGGCATTGCCCCTGTCATTGGTAGAGTTGCCAGAATGAAAAATATTGAGGGCTCCTATACCTTTAATGGTTGTGTAGGTGAGGGAATTTCAGTGGGTGTTGCTTGTTACCTGGTTGCATGACAAACAGCACCTGTTGAAATTCTGTCTTCTGCACAACCATTAAAGGTAGAGGAGACTTCTCCAGTTTTTAGTCTGGCATGCCTAGATTGATGCACTGTGCTACTTAGGCCAACATACTCAATGTATGATATCATCTTTAAAAAAAATCACAGGGTCTATGGGGGGGGGGGAAGAAAACTGCAAGTCTAATTTCATTCAAACTGAAATATACAAGTTTCTCTTTCCTAGCTTAAGCAGTCTTTAAATTATAAGATGAAGTAACTTAGCGATCTGGTTGCCAAGGTTTATGGTATGTGACCAAAGCCTGCCATGTCAACAATATACTGCTCTTTACCCAGAAGCTAGCTCATGAACTGTGTAACAACACAAGGCATAAATTATTAGGCTACAAGTCACACCTCAAAGATTATTGGACAGCTGGCCTGATTGCTCAGAAATAGCTTAATTTTTATTTTTGAAGGAAGGCAATTGAATCACTCGAGGAAAGATGAAAGAACAGTGAGGTTTGTTTCCTTTCACACTTGCTTCATTTCTCCTGAAGTCTACCAAAAAAGGACTTCAGGTTCATAATGGCATTCAACAGACATGAAAGGAGTTTAGCTTCTGAGCCCACTGCTTTAAAAGCAAACAAAATGTATTGATGGATTGATTCTTTCACTTATTAGTTCTTATAACCCTACCCACAAGAAACCCATGTAACATTTCAAACACAGAAAAGGTATAGAAAATGCCAGCCTTTTACTGATTTGGGGTATAAAAGGCTGGCTAACATACCAAAAAGATCATGGCATATATGGCTTAAAAATAGTCATGCAATAGAGATAGAAAGAATATTCAAACATTTTTGGAAAACATTTAAAAAATGTTTCTCAAGTGTTGAGAAACCCTGTTGAGGTGACTCCTGAACTGATGAGAATCTTTACCATTTGGGATTTATTATGCACAAATTTACACCGTTTCTTTGCACAGAAAGCAGTATTTTCTGCACAGAAAATAATTTGGGGCAAAAACATTTTCTGCACAGAAAATGCTGGGGGGGTGGGAATAGTTGCACAGGGAAAAAACTGTAAATTTTACACACATAAATAGCAATTTGTAAATAATCTTTGAAAACTGCACAGTTTTTCAAGACTTTCTTGGGGTGGGAAGAAAATTGTTAAAATTACTCATTGCTTCCTTTGGAAAGAAAATTACTGAATAATTATATTTGGAAAGAAAATTACTGAATAATTATATCTCTATCACAGAATCAGGAACTGGGATTCAAGAGGTGCACAGACATCATGGCATAGGTACTTAGAAAGATACTTGGAATAGATACTTGGAAAAACAAATGACAGATGCCTTCTATTTCTTCTGTGCTCAAATTATTGAAGGAATGGGGGTGCGGTGCAGTTATGGAATGACCCTCCCACCTCCCTAGCTAAGGAGTCCATTTAAAAAAATTATGTGTCCAGGCTGTCTCCCCATGTAATTCCAGCACTGTATTCCATCATTCTAAATTGAGCACAGTCCAAAATTCATGAATATTCTCTATTTTGATATGATAATGCAATATTCAAATGGAAACTTCTTTCTTTGATTAAAGGCAGGACTGAAGAGGCTAGTGTCACTTGTAGGAAGAGACTTCTTCACTCCCACATACTGTTCTTTGTTTGTTTTCCAATGGCACCAGGTTGCCTCCATGTCTGTGGCTGTACTGAATCTGCTTTGGGTTTCAATCTGATTCTTAAAAGAACTGTCCAAGGTGCTGGTCCTATTTGAGGGACAGGCTGTAGCACCTTGGCTGCATCTGTACTGCAGAAATAATCCAGTTTGACACCACTTTAACTGCCATGGCACAATGCTATGGAATTCTGGGAATTGTAGTTTGTTGTGGCACCAGAGCTCTCTGATAGAGAAGACTAAATGTCTCTCAAGACTACAAATCCCAGAATACCATAGCATTGACCAATGGCAGTTAAAATGGTGTCAGACTGGATTATTTTGACAGTGCAGATGCAGTCCTTGAAGAGTTCAAATTAAAGCCGAGAGTATAATCACAATGATGTCACTGACTTGGAAGCTACCAGACACCACTGGCCTTTGCTGGTGTAATCAAAGCTCCTAGTCTCAGTGGTATCCAATGCAGAAAGTGGCAACAAGAATATCTGGGCTGGGTAAGTTCAGCCTTCTCAGCCCACAGTGTGCTTTCTGTTTTCATTCTCTTAGGCACTTCATGCAGCCTATTGATGGCACTGGTCATGATCGATATTATTGTCTCCTGCGGCCATTTTATGCTACACAGTTGTTAGTCCTGTGTTCTGCTCCAAGTGCCATGGGTGCATCCTATAAAATGCTGGGGTTGGTGAAGTTTGGTCAGAAATGTGAGATCCTAGAATTCTATACAGTGGACACTTTGTCATTAAAGCAGAATCATAGTGCTATAACTGTGTAGTGTGAAAGGTACTGGAGGCACCATGGTGAATACCAATTGCTGGGAAACATGAGATGGAGGGTGTTATTCGGCTCACATTCTGCCATGGCTCAATGCTATGGATTTCTGGAAATTGTAATTGGCTGTGGCACCAGAGGTCTCTGACAGAGAAGGCTAAATGTCTCACAAAGCGACAATTCCCAAAATTCCATAGCTTTGAGCCATGACAGTTAAAGTGGTGTCAAAGTGGATTGTTTCTGGAGTGTGGATGCAGTCTCTGTCTCTATATAGATGCTGTGCCCATGAAATTTCAAACCAAGCCAGTACTTTTCTGAAGAAAGGTGTAACCAAGATAAACAAAAACAGAACAGCAGAATGATTCTCCAAGTAATACCAATCAGAACTCCTCACTGCAATTTGTCTTATTCGCTATTATTTTATAGTGGCCTGTTTGTGACAATGAATACTGCCAAAGTTTTATATGCATTTACTCAGAGATGCCCTTGGTCAAGCACTTCCCAACTAGCCCATGAAATGTTATAAGCTTTACTTTGAGCTAGTGAATAAATATATGTTAGTTCCTGTGCTAATATATTGGACAATATCTCCAGGATGCACAATGACACAAATGCAAAATTTATCAAATGAGGTTGCTTCAAAACGACTGATGAAAATTTAAGCTATATACAATTGGACATAAAACATGCAATCTAGATTTCAGTGGTAAATTTGGTTTTGCCGTCAAATTTCAGGTTTTCTGAGATTCAATACCTTTGAAATTTCTACCTCAAAAATTCAGAATATAGAATCCAAAAACTATGTTGAAATTGAATACATTTGAAAAGTGTATTTAATACATTTGAGAGGCTAACTATTTTCAAAGGAAACAGATCTTTTATTAAATTTCTAGAATGATATATATGCACATTTGTAACATTTTAATATGATTTTAATAAGTTGTTAAATACCAAATGATGATATATCATCTCAGTGTGCTATACAATTATGCTGCTTTTTATTTTAAGCTGAAAAACAATCTCCCTATTCTTTAAAAAAACAAGCACTAAAAGAAAGAGATTTTCTAATCTAAGGAAACAGCTCACATATTTTCTATAGAGCTGCATGCTCAAAAATGCAAGCATATATGTGCAATCATAATTAAGTGTTGTTGAGTTCAATATAATTAATTTACAGGTAAATGTGTATGTGATTGTAATCTATGATGGTACAGGACTGCAACCTTAACCATCCCCTGGGACTTTTGTTTCAATCTTTATGAATAATTACCTTGCAATATTTTCTAATAGCAAACTCATTATTTGAATGTAGAGCTTTACATAGGCAAATTGGCACCATCCATGCACAAAAAAGAGCTCTCAGTAGGCAGTGGAGAGGGAAAAATCCCTAAGGGTACAAAAGTACAATAAAATAAAATAAAACTTTGGAAGGGAGATCCCAAAGATGTGGTGAACCACGAAACAGCCTGCTGAGGAGGGAGTATGCACAGTGGGCATTAAATAATGACTGTTAGTGGAAATAAATGGAAACCTGATGAAGGGGAGAGGGACTGGAATAGAATATCCTAGAAAACAGTATGGCTGGCTGGCAAGGGATGTGGAATGATTTAGACTGCATCATTTTGTTGACATTGTGATTTGGTTTTTTTTTTGACAGCATTTATATAAGTGGTGATAATAAAATAGCATAATGCATATCACCCCAGAATTAAAACTTTGTATGAAGGGAGACTAATGATAGCCTTCAAAGTAATTAGCAATGTGCAAAACTGGAAGAAGAATTTTGCTTTGAATTTGTTTTTCCTGAGCCCTGCTCAACAGATTTTCTTGGGAAATCCATTAGCTTCTTTTACTTTAAGCAAAGTTTGTTTATTTATTTATTTAAAGCCTGGTGATCTGTCTATTTCCTCAATTGTTGAACACTTGCTTCAGTCAAAAATCCTGGATGTTTCCATGCATTTATTTTAAATCATGGAGGGGGTCTTGTATTCTCAAGGCTGCATAAAACACTTATACACCCATACTTTGCGGAACAAACACCCTCCGGTATGGTAAGATCATGAAAAATGCTTTGGGGTTAACATATTGCTAGAAAACACTAGGTTTCTGCTGTTGTTGGGTACAGTGATCAAAAGAATTATAGTACAAATTTTGATATTAGGAAAGAAATTTGATATTGGGGTTTCCATTTTTGGAATAATCCCAAGCATAGTGGTGGAAATTCACCGGGGGGGGGGGGGAGAGGAAATAGCACACAAATGTTGATGGTGGGGTAGTATTATGGGTCAAATTAAATTATATTTCTTTCTATACAGATTTTAATTAGGAGAAGGGAATGATCTCCTTTGCTTCAAGACAATTCACCGCCACCCATTTCCTGACTGATAATTTCTTCAAATATACAGAGAGAGCTTGGAAATACTTTTGGGATTCAAACCCCCACAGTTGTATGACAGTTGAAGACCTAAAATAACTTTTTCAAGATCTGTATATACAGCCAGGGTGGGAGGGAGGGAAAGACTGATTTCTTGGCTGAACAAACCCAGGCTTAAGAGAATGAAAAGCACCAGGATTCCAGCATAACTAAATAACAAAGGTCACTCACAAAACCAGCCTTTGCAATTCCTTAGAGCCACGTTTTTTCACATCCTTGCACCTATATTTCTTTACCTTTGATTGGCAGATACAACACACATACACACACACATCTATGTGCAAAATGGTGGTTGTGGTATTTGTAAGCAAGATCTTTTATTCCATTTGTCGTGTGCTTTTGCACCCACCCTTTAGCTCATGTGTGCCTATAATTATGCTGAAATTAAAAGTAATAAAGAAATAGAAATTGTTTGAGCTCCACGAAAACAGTCCTCTCTGGTGCGGCATTATTCCAGTTTATTTAACTGCAAAATGCTGAGGTTTGCTGCGTTTGTAGAAATTCTCTGGCATAATTGTCCCACAGATGCCATTTCAAAGGTCTCTGTACTCGCTTCCATGTATTAGTTGCTTCCTGTCTGTTTATTTGAAAGTTACTAAGAGGGATATATTTTCCCCTTAGAGGTTGTCATTGCTTGCATAGGCAAGCCAAGCTTACAACTGGGGCTCTGATTCTATGAGCATTTTCCATAACAGAGTAAGCCCTATTGAACACTTGCTCCAGAGTAAAGATGCAGGAACTCAGGCTGGATCCAGACAGTCTGCTTCTCCATAAACACACACACACACACAATTGCATGCATGCCAACAACAGACATCCTGTATTCTCAGAGTTGTTCAAACAATAGTCAGCTTTCTCTACAACCTTTATATATATATAAAAAAGAACCACCATACCTTCATTCATATGGTCTCATAGTTATCCTAGGGTTGCCAGAGTGAAAACTGGAGAACGCTCCAATACCTTTAATGACTGTGTAGAATAGGGCATTTCAGTAGGTGCTGTTTGTCATGCAGCCAAGAAAACAAGCAAGACCTGCTTCTACACAGCCATTGGAAGTACAGGAGCCCACTCCAGTTTTCTCTCTGGCAGCCTTAGAGAGAACAATCCATAGGATTTGTATAATTCCCTCTTTCCTTCCTTCCTTCCTTCCTTTGTAAGGGGCGGGTGGGTTTTGGGATTTCTAGGTTCTATTTACAGTGTATTAACATATCTGTATGGAAATTTTAATGTTGTAAGCCGCCCCGATTGCTCTGTAGAGGGGCGGGATATAAATAAATAAATAATTATTTTTTATTATTCCTTCCTTCTTTCTGGGGTTTATATCCTGCCTTTTCCCAAAATGAGATTCAAGGCAGCATGGGGAACCTGCCCACCCTACTCCTATAATGCTTTCTCATTGCCCAGATAAACTAGGGCTGATGGGAATCCAAGTCCAACATCATCAAGGCAGCTGTGGCATACAGAATGGGAGAAATAATTTATACTAAACATGCACTGGAAGGTCACTTTCCCTTAGCTTCCCAGAGATATCAATGAAAACACATTGAGTAATATATTCCATTGCTATAATCAATGAAGATAAAATTTATCATTTACAGTATATTTTTCACTGTGAGCCACTTCATTTTAAGAGGCTACAGCTTTGGTTTTGAGAATTTTGTCTCCAGGGATTGTTTGTTTGCTTTCAGGCTTCTAGTTTATTAGGAAAAGGCACAGAAAAATATGGGTTGTGTGTGCAGAAGCTTAAAAACCAGACTGGGGCTAAGGCATTAGAAATCAGAAAGCCCACTTCTTGCTCTTGAAAAATCTGGGTTTAAATAAACTAGAATATTAATGGGTTGATTGTATCATGATTTCAATGACGAGTCTGAAGTGTTTGTGTTAGTTTTTAGGAGAATAGATTATGAACACAATCCTTCATCTGTCAGTATGTTATTACCCTTAAAACTGCAGCATAATCTTCTTAAGTCTTTTCTTTGTGTAACTTTCTGCAATGACTACAGCATTTTGATTTTACTTTAGTAATGAAAGCTTGTTTTATAGGACTTTAAAAGCCACTTTACTAATATAAAGTGAATCCCTATTTCTGCTATCTGAAAGCTGCTATCAAGTCATTGCAAAAACAATTGAAAATACAATAAAACCACCACCACAACCAAAGGCATAAAAGAGAAAGTACAACAGCCAACTAGCAGCCAACTAACAACTAGTAGTCAATAAGTCAATATTAAACCATTCATCTGTAACTTAGAATGTGGATTCTTTTGCCATCCACATGTTTTGGAACACAGTTCCCACAATCCTTGGCCATTGGCAATATTAACTGGATTTCTGGGAGCTAAAATCCAGAATATCTGGAGAACCAAAGGCTCTTCTCCTCTGGTTTATTGAAAATCCTACCCAAACAAGATTGTTTGAAACACATAGTGGAAAGTAATTGGTGAAAAATCCAGAGAGGAACCTCTTGTGGAAAAAAGATACACAGCTGGCCGTGTGGCCGTGGAAGTGGCACTCTCATATACTCCTCCCAGTTTTCTGTTTGCCCTTTTGGGGGATGAAGAGAAGGGAAAGTCTGGCCTAAGATATTTAGATACTTCAGGCTCGTCTAGGAAGAGAAGGCAGCTGGCCTGCTTCACCCAAGTGCAACAGGCGTGTTTAGGCTTCTGTGGGTTGGCTATGAGTATGGCACCACTTTGAATCTGTACACTGAATTAATTTTCAGAGATGTTCTTGGGAGCTATGGTGGTGGGAGGGATGGTCCCACAAAGGTGGGACCAAAATAATGCCAGTATTGTTTAGCTTAAAGCTTTTACTGCTTTCATGGTGCTCTAGGAAGGAAGGAGACATTACTACTCTAGCGGACCCCACTGGGACCAGAATGGGACACTGAGATTGGACAATCTGCGCCAGGGCCTAAGGTTCCCTACTCTTTTACCTCTACAGGGCTAGGGAAACTTTACCTTCCAACCTCCTTCTGCTGCTCACTGATGGGTTAGGGCCTTTACAGACTGCCAGAAATAGTGCACATTAAATTGAGGCACTGCCCTGGCTCAGTGCTGGGGAGTCATGGGAATTGTATTTTTTTCTGAGACATTGAGCCTTCTCTGTCAGAGAGCTCTGGTGCCACAATACATTACAGTTCCCATGATTCCCTAGCACTGAGCCAGGGCAGTGCCTCAATTTAATGTGCACTATTTCTGGCAGTCTGCAAAGGCCCTTACTGTGATGCCTTTCTTCTGTAACCAGTGCTGCAATGCAGCAGCTACTTAGCAACATGCATCATTATACATACAATATTTGTAGAAGTGTACAACTCACATGTTCTCAGCCTCAGGGGAAGACAATGGCAAACCAACTCTAAACAACTCTTGCTGAGAAACCCCCAAGTTTTCAAGTTGTGTGACGTGAAGGCACATAATAACAACAACAAACATGGCCTGGAATGCTTGCTGCTCAGGGGTGTTTTCCAACGCTGCCTTTCATGAAGTGCTGGGAGAGGGCAAATAAGGAGCCAGCTAAAAGTGGCAAGAAGCAAGTGTTGTTGCTGGTACTTGCTGAGGAAGTTTGGAATGGCCAGGTTGTGGGTGGGTTGCAGGTGATGACTAAATTGAATATCATTTGCCAACCCCAGCATCCATTACCCGAGTGGCTGCCTTACTCCAGCCCATGAAAGGATCAGCTCAGCCAAGGTTTCCACCACAGTGAAATGTGTGGCCAGAGTGGTATGGAAATGGAATGGTTCATTAGGTCAGAGGTAGGATGTACATAGTATATTAACAGCAGTGCTTTCGGACATATTTTTGGTCATTACTTTATGTCACCTGGAAGTGATTTAACATTATGGCACTGATGGTGCAATTTATTTTTTTGGAGTAATGAGTATCATGCAGTCAACATATCAGTAGCTGCACCTAGTGGCTCCCATGTCAGTGGTATAATGAATCCACTCCAAGTTTCCATTTGAATTTTAAAGGAGCTTTCTAGGTGCTGGACCTATTTTGAATATACGGTTCAGGACCTTGGATTACTGCATTAAACTTCAGAGTAAAATATACAGTGGCATGAAATCTATCAATTGCTACTCTCTACACTTTCTGCAACCTCTTCTCATTGTCCATTCTGGGTGGAGCTGATGGGAAGTGTAGTCTAAAACCTTGTGAGGGCCAAATGTTCTCTTTGCTTGGTATGGAGAGCAAGTGACTAGTTTCCCAAACTTTTCACAAAACTGGAGCCAGCTTGCACATACTCAGAGATGGGATATTAAAGCTTTTGACAAAGTCCACTGGATTGTGGGGGTGTTTGCCCTGCAGGAATCTGACAACCCAGCAAACTCCACACCTCTGTCTGTGATACTCTAGATATGCACACTGCTCAAAAACTCACCATAGCCCACCATAGTGGCCTGCTGCAGACAAGAAGGGGCCTCTTCAGTCTTCATCGTCCAGGCCTGGCAGCAGAAGATGGGCCTGCCAAGGAGGAGAAAAGACATGGCTAGTCATAAAAGCAAGAAAGATAAGGACAAGGGAGTCTGGCAGCCAGTGCTGTGCTCCACCAGAATGAAGGAGGGGGATGAGAAATGGTTACATTGTCCACAGATCCATCTTTTCCCTCCTCAAGATCTTGCCAACAAGGAAACTCCCAAAGTGGTGCTCAGTATGCTGTCAGTACAGTTTATTGGTGACTGTTTTTAGAACTGGGGAGTAGAGTTGTTATTGCCGTCTTTGGTTATTTAACAGAACTTCTATGGCTTTGATAGCTCCATGACAGAGAATCTTGTCTGATCCTCCAGAATAAAGGATGGCCCTCCACATTTTACTGGTCTACAAAGCCCATCATCTCAGAACACTGTTGTTGCTGGATGATACTGAAGGGAATTGTAGTCAAAAATATCTAGATGGCCATGAGTTTCTCCCCTTCATGCTAGATTGTTCATAAAAGGCAAAGGTATTCCTTGTTGACAAGGTTGTCAAGTTGTGTCTGACCATAGGGGGTGGTGCTCATCTGTGTTACTAAGAGCCAGCATTGTCAGAGACCACTCTGTGATCATGGGGCCAGAATGATTGCACAGAACACTGTTTGAGTGTTCACAGCACTCCATTTACACTATCTCAACACAGGTCTGAAAACTGTTTTGCTCCTGTGCTGCTGCTAGCGACAGACTGAGCAACGACAAGGTGGACAGCTATCTAGACATTGTAAAACCGCAGTTCCCATCAGACATACCCAGCATAGCTATTGTTGAGGAATTGTTGAGGAATTTATTTAAACCTTATATCCTACTTATAGGAAATATCTCAGGGCACATCACAACCATTTTTAATGCAAAACTATATTACAAATCTAAACGTTAAGATCAATTTAAAATAACTTTTTTTTTTAAAAAAGGCAAAACCATGTACATAGAAGCAGAACATTACAGACTTTCAGAACCTATGCATCATAATCATGCCATGATCCCAAGGCTACCAATTTTTTAAATAAAGAACCAGATTTTAACTTGCCATTCAAATGAAACTCCTACCAGTAACAATTGGGTATTCAAGGAGAAGTTGATCAACAAACAGGTGCCACATCAGAGAAGACCATCTCCTGTATCTTCATTAGTACCTTGAACTTGGACCAGAAGAGCAATTTATCTCATTGGAGAGACACAGAAGAAGGCTTTTTAAGCAGATCTCAGGCAGGTGTATACAGGAAGAGATACTATCAAAGTCCCAAGGTGTTTAGGGTTTTCTGTGGCATCCCTGATGTATTAAAACTGGATGAGAAGTGTATTTGCAGTCAGTACAATCCCTTTTGAACCAGCCATGTGGTTCTTAGCAATCCAGCTGTTGCATATTGCACCAGCTGCAGCCTCTGCATCATCTTCATGGGCAGCCCCATGTACAGCTCACTGTAGTGATCTAATTGAGAAGCTACCATGCATGAACTAATGTGTCCAATTTGTCCCTGTGCAGGAAAGGCTATAGCTTGCAGGTAGTCAGAGTTGGCCCTAGGCATTCTGAACCGTTGAGTGTTCAGTGGCAAAGGTGAAAAGATCCAGGAGTAACCCCAAACTATACACTGGTTCATTCAAAAGGGAGTGAACCCCATCACTTTACCCAATTCCTGGACTTGGGAACCATAATTCCAAACAGCCTCTATGTTGTCTGGATTCATCATGAGCCTTTTTGGTCAATATCCAGACCATTATAACATCCAGACATGATTCATCACATTCACAGCTTCACCTGGCTCTGATGATAAGAAATAAAGCTGGGTGTCATAAGCATACTGAAGACACCCAACACAAGGACTCCCAGCAACTTCAAAACACCCAGCAACTTCATATAGATGTTAAACACCATAGAAGATGGGACAGACCTTTGTAGTGACAAATAGACTAAAAGCCGTGGGGCTGAAGCAATACCTCCCCTTGTGACTCTGAGCAGCCAACCCTGCAAGTAGGAGTGGAATCAGTGTAACGTTGGTCCATCTAATCACCCTCTCTCAGAGCTGGTCCCCCAAAATGTCATGATCCATCGTACCAAAAGCCAGTCAGAAGGATCAAAAGGGTAACACTCCTCCCATCTTTCCTTTGGAGCAAGTAATGAATCCGGGCAGCCAAGATTGTTTGGGTACTGAAATTAGTCAGAAATAGATCCAGATAATCTGTCCCCTGGCAAATATCTGAAGCTGCCCAGGCAACACAAACTCAACCACCTTTCTCCAAAAGGGACTTGCAATCCAACACATATGAAGAAAAATGAGTTGCCTACCCCTGATCAGTGGGCAGAAGCCAGAGACTATGCTGGCCTCCATGCTGTGAGAAGCATCACCTTAAAGTCACAACAGCAGGCAAGCCTATATTTTTTGGGGGGGGGGG
>CM034703.1:154732801-154749533 GCA_020142125.1 Phrynosoma platyrhinos
ATATTAATCAAATCTGCAAAAGTCAAAGCTGTAGATGTGGAGGGCTGACTGTATTCCCAATATTAAAACATTTTAAACCTACACTTAAAAAGATAAGGTGCCGCTAAAATATTAAACACAATTACAAAACCAGCTCAGATTAAAACAGCACAGTACCCTAACCCTGTGCTTTAAAAACTTTCTGTTTTAAATGCCTGTCAGAGTAAAAAGGTTTTTGCCTGCTGATGGAAGAGCAGGAGGGAAGGGACCCATCTGGCTTCTCTGGGAAGGGAGTTTCAGATCCTGGGGCAGTCACTGAGAAGGCCCTATCTTGCATCTTCACCACAATGGCAAACCTCCTCTGAACAAATCTTGCCAAGAAAATCCTGTGATGGGGGGTGCCTTAGGGTTGCCATAAGTCGGAAACAACTTGAAGGAACACAGCAGTAGTGAGTTGACCTAGGCAGCCCAATGGAACTTTGCTTCTAAACAGCCTTGAGAGAGTAAAGGGAGTCCTTTTACTCTCTGGTGCTGCTTGGAAGCCTCCCTCTCTCCACACCAGCTGCTGCTGGTGGTGGTGGGGATTAAAAAAATGCTCTCTAGGGTGTATAAAGGACATTTCCACCATGTTTGGAGCTCCCCTGCCCCCGAGATAAAATAAATAATAATTTTTACCATTTTTTTTTTGCCCCCAGATGCCTGATCAAAGATATGGGGGGCATTTCCACCACTTTAGGTTTACTTATGCATAGGCATGGATAGGATTGTACTGGAAGAGACAGCATTAAGTCTCAGCACATGTTGTTGTTTTGTGCCTTCAATCTATTTCTGACCTCTGGCAGCCTCACAGCAAACCTATCACAAACCAGCAGAAGTGTGCTTGTGTGCTAGTATGAAGCTAGTTTACTAGTAAAAATGTTTCTGTAGTTGAAGCCAGAATTACACGTTTCGTGTAAGTGTCATGAATGAAAAGCTGCCAAGTAACAGGGCAGGGATGATTTACAACTAAGTATCTATACTGTAAAAATAATGCAGTTTGAGACCACTTTAACTCCATGGGTCCATTCTACAGAATATTGGGATTTGTAGTTTTGCGAGGCAGCAGCACTCTTTGGCAGCGAAGACTAAAGACTTTATAGCGCTTAAGGTGGAGTCAAACTTTATTATTTCTACAGTGTGGATACACCCAGAGAAGTAACAAAGGGGGCAGAAACATTTCCTCACAAAAAAAAGCATGTGTTTTCTTTGCAATGTAGCATACAGAGATCTAGATAGCTAGAATGGGTGAGAAGGAGAACAAGCAGTGTTATGTGTGAGAGAGACTGGGAAATATTCAGCATCCCTCACCTACTCCCTATTTTCTTCTGTTCTATCCCTTTCCCCCATCTTTGCAGTTGCATAGCATGATGTGGATCCATGTAGGATCTAGGGCCAGCCTTTGGTCCTTTATTTATTTATTTATTTATTTGCCACCAAGATGATCAAACTGAAGCTATCGTACTTCAGACACATGAGAAGGGAAAACTCATTGAAAAAGACAATAATGCTGGGAAAGGTGGAGGAAAGTAGGAAGAGAAAAAGGCCACATGGACTCTATGAAGGAGGTCACAGGTATTAAGGGGTTGCAGGAATTAAGCAGAGCAGTGGAGGACAGAGGGTCTTGGAGATGTCTCATCCATAGGGTCGCCATGGGCTGAGATTGACCTGGGGATAGTTAACAACAAATAGCACCATAAATTTACATGGCACTGTACACATATCATGAATTCAACATTAAAAAAACCCTGCTAACAGTGTACAATCTAAAAATCATAAAGTATAAAACTATGAGCTGAAGCATAACCATAAGTTGAAGCAGGTGGTTTGGATTGCTTGGTTGTTGCAAAAAGGTCCTCCCCTTGTTGCTGTGTTGTTCTCACTCATTAGGACACTGCATTTTTCTATCTCATGGTACTTCTGGAAGGCGGTGTTTTCTCACACACATAGAAGTATGTACGATCACAGGGTACATCATTCCACTTCCCATCACGATTCAAATGGGCACAATGTTCATTTTTCCCACTGTTGTTGGGTTCACCCTCCAACCATTTCCTAAACAAAGAGGATGCTGGTTAATTTATTTTGACAAATCTCATTCAATATAGTATTATGTGCCCTTGGTCTGAGACTTGAGGAAATTTTGGAAGCCACAAAAGGAGGGGATGGGGTAGAGGTAATGGATTGAATCTGAATTGTAATAACTCAGAGAAATACCTCTGCCACATCTTTTGTCGCCAAGCTCTGCGAAGCCATTCATACCTCCTGGACCCATCTACTAGATCACCCACTCTCCACTTTCATAACACTTAATAATGAATGATCCCACAGCACATGACAAGAATGACACAGAGCTGTCTCCCACTCCCTTCCACCAACCATGTCATTCTGGAAGTTTCATGTTGGAATTCTTCTTGTTCCCCTTTTCTCAGATCTTTCATGGTCTAAGCATGATATAACACAGGAGATCTAAGAACAGGATCCCCCATACTCTTTTCCTTACTCCAATATTATGCTGGAGGTATGGGATTCAGCTAGATTTAGATTAAACCACAGCACTTGAACCACAAAGCTAAAGGTAAACTATGTTGCAGGGCCAAGTAAATACTAATCGACCCTTCTCAGGCCATTGGACAACTGGGTTCAGATTGAGACTGGTGTGGGTGGGTGGGCAGGTGTGTGCCTTTCAACATCTGCTGTTTGTAGGGTGAAAACCAGCACCCTTAGGCACATACTCTGTCCTAAAGTTCATTTTTCTTCCATGAGACACAACATAGAGGTATCATGTGGACATATAATTTTAAGTTTTAAGGAAGAAATTTTATTCAGGAAACTGTTGTGAAGCAAAGGGCTCAGCACCCTCAGAACCATGGACTTGAATTGATTCCAGCTGTCCCTACTTCTCTTTGTTGTTGTTTCAAATTGTTTTTGACTTGTGGAAAGCTTAAGGCGACCCTATCATGTGGTTTTCTTGGCAAGATTTGTTCAGAGGAGGTTTACATTGCCTTCCCCTGAGACTGAGAGCATATGACTTGACTTCCAGTGGGTTTCATGGCCAGATGGGGAATTGAACCCTGGTTTCCAGAGTTGTACTCCAACAGTCAAGCCACTATGCCATGTTGGCTTTCTCTGCTTCTCTGAACCCACTACTAAAAACACTGGCTTTGGTACAGCAACCATTGAATTGGGAGGGCATTTCCCTGAGCCTCTGGCTAATGGAGGTCTTCTGTTACCACCCAATCATCCCATGGTTCTAACAGACAAGATGGCAGCAAGAGCTGAGGCTGAGCACAGGGTACATTTGTACTTCTTACTCTCTGGCGATCCTGTTCAGACATCACCTATGGATCTTATCACACGGGGGTCTAAAGTGCTCGCATCCCCATGCGATCGCGCTTCCATACCCCGGCTGATCAAACGACGTCGCAGGGAGGCCCCGCCCATCCCTGTAGCATCCCGATCGCATCCCTGTGCGACCGCGCTTCCTGTCGCCGGCTGATCAAACGATGTCACAGGTAAGCCGCTCGCATCCCCGTCCCAATGCAGCATGATGCTGCATCATCCAGGCATCATCCCCGTTCTTTTGAATGCCTGGTCGAAATGGGAATTACATTTCCCGTGACCAGAATGATGCTGGGATGATGTTGCTTTCTGGCCAAGGAAGCGCGATGGGACGGGAATGCGAGTGCTTCAGTCCCCGTGGGATAAGGTCCTATGTCTCTTGCCTGCTTTGGCTTTCAAGGCAGCATATGTGGGATTCCAAAGTTTCCCTTCCAATCACTGACCAGATCCTAAACTTAATCTTGGGGCAAAGCAGACAGGTGGCTTGAAGCAGCCTCTGGTCACTCCAGCCACAATTGGATTGGCCCAGGACCACGGTGACCAGATGGCCTGCTTCCGAAGTGAGCAGCTACCACAGGCCCAAATGAGCCACCAGCAAGGAGCAGTTTTTCACTGCTCCTTTTGCCAGCAGCTTTGGGTTGCCTTAGGTGGCCCCAGAGCTGCTTCTGGGTGTTGGGGGCATGCATTGCCTGCACCACATGTCCTCAAAGCAGCCAGAAGCCACTCCATTTGGCCTGTTTTGGGCCATGCTTACCTTTAGCCAATTGCTGCCATGAGATCTGGCCTTGGGATATGTGTGGTTTCTCCTCTACCTAGTTATGCCACCTTTCACTTCCTCTCCTAACCACAATCCCTCCCATTCTCTACAGCAGCAGTGGGGAAAGCTTTGAACATCCTGATAGTTTCATCCTGATAGCTCCACAGTCTTTTACCATTGACCATCTCATGTGAGAGATGTAGGCCAAATCATCTGAAGGGTCAACATTTGCCACACTTATTCCTTGCTCTTGATATTATTTGGATTCCCTGGCAACCTGATCTTGACAGGCCCCAATGACTTTTCCTCCATTACTACTTGCTCTAATTGGTGGCCTAGTTAGAATCTGATCACCTACTCAACCTTAATTGTGCCTCTGACCATACCACTCCTTTGAATTGTCCCCTGCTTTGAACTGTCTTGGTACTATCTGTGCCTTGCTCTCTGGACCTCCAGCAGCCACATGGGACTCCTTTCTTGCCTGGAGAAGTTCCACTCATTTGGGCACTTACAGTCAGAGAAAATGATCAAGATTCAACCAGGTGGAACACAGATCCCAGGGTGTGCCAGGTTATGTCAGCCCAACACTGGCCCTGCACACAACAGGGTTCGGGTAAGCCTCCATTTTTGCCATGTCTCCAGAGCTGCAAAACTAGGAGGTTTGCCAAGTACCTAACAGTTCACCATGCATGGCTCATGCACTACATTTAGCCTCATGGACCATGACTTTTACAAGTTGATCTTACTTGAAGCCTTTTTCATAATTGGTGCCGTCCACCCATCTCCATTGCCCTTCCACAGCTACATCAGTCAGTCCAATATAGTATAATATGTTCTTGGTATGAGACTCGAGGAAATTCTGGAAACCAAAAAAGGAGGGGATGGGGTACAGGTTATGGGCTGAGCCTGAATTGTAGTAACTCACAGAAAAATACTCATATCCATATTCTAGTCCTTAACTGATCTCAATGAGGTGTTACACCCATACTCATAATCACTAGCAATGACTGGAACAATTACTTCCCAACTCTGGGCCAGGATATCCTTATGTGCCATGAGAAATAAATATGTGATCCCAGGGCAACCATCCTCACTTTTAACCAATCTGGACAGCTTCTGCTGGAGATGGATCATTTAACAACATCTTTACATGTCTGGATGGGTCATTAGTCATTCCTGATTCTCAGATGTAACAGGATTCCTCATCCTCAGAGGACTCTGCCCTTTGCATCTCAATACAAGCCACTGCTCTGAGTGTATATCCAGTTGAAAGCACTACAGATGAATAACTCCAAGTATGCCTCTTAAGTTTAGTTCAGGAAGGAAGGAAGTCTCATAACCCAACTTTCCAGAAACAATAGGTTAAAATGCAAATGTCATATGCAAGCAAGCACTTGCAGTTCTCTCCAATCTCTATTAACCTCTACCAGGTAAAGAGAGCTATTTTTATTTTGGGAAATGTTGCTTGTCTGTTTCTTTTGACTCCCTATCTGCACTGTCTACTGAAAGCAGTCTCCCATGACTTGGTGGTCTCTCATGACATGAGATGCCATTGGCAAATGCTCGTTGGGAGTGATGGTAATCATAGAAAAACAGATCTTGATGGTACAGGGTCTAAGAAGAATGAACTAAACTAAGGATAGGGAACAAGAACTTAAGAGCCTCCAGATGTTGTTGACCTCACTACTCCACATCTAGGTCCACCTGATCAATTGCACTGGGAAGTTTAGGATCACATTGCGCGGAAAGATAGTCCATGGATATTTTGGCAGTCTCATAATATTGCTAACTGTTTGGGGTATTTGCAAGTAAGAAATCTGTTGGCTTAAAAATTGAGATGCTGTCAGCAGAGATGAAGGAGAAAGGACATTTGGTGATTTCCTGGGCAGTGTGAATTCTCTGCTGCTCTGCATTTTCTGTGTCTCTGTGCTGAAGTATCAGTATGGCGGAAGATCTCACTTGTCTCCAAATAATTGCATGGCAGTGGTAAGGGCTGGTATATGCTATCTCAGCAGTGGTGGTGGGATAGGACTGCACCCTCCTGGTCTCTGGTCATCCCAAGAAGAAAATGGTAGGCTGGAGAAATGTTTCCTCATCTGGTCTCTCCAGTTCACTTTGCTTAATTTACAACTTATAATTTTTTAAAAAATATCATTTATTATTAATCAAATATCAGTTTAATACTACATTCAACTGTCATTATTTCACCCCAAAATACCCTAGGATATGCAGTGTGGGGAGGTAGTTAGAATTCTTTTGTTCAGGAACGTTAGCTTTCTTAGAACAAATGTTGTTAGAGTTCCCTAAAAGGCAAGGATGATATTTACAGGTAAACCCATGGGCTAGATAAGCCCTTTGAGGCATCCTTCACACTCTGGAAGCCTATTGGAGGGGCTTAAGTCACTGCAGTGCCTACCACCAGTACACACTTGATGCTGATACATCACACTGTCTGACTAGCCTGCGGAATGTCCCACCTTTTATCTGGCCATAGAAATTGCTCATGATGGGTTGGGTTTAAGTGAACCAGTCCTGTCTCAATGACTACAGCCCAAATGTTATGGAGCTCGAGACTCTTGCTATTCAGCATCATAGCAAGAGCAACACAGAGCAACAAAGACCACAGAGGAGCAAAATGCATAGGTGTGCTACTGTGTCATGAGCTTTATCTATCATAAAGTTCAGTTCTCTGTTTCATTTGGTGCTTGGTTCCAATGTTGTAAAATGGGATTCAGTTGTAAGACTTGAACTTAAAAGTGATACATATACTGTATAAAGATTTCAGAATTTTTACCTGTTCAGCAACATTGTCAATGACAACCAGATGTGAATTCTGATTTTCACATTGTGTCTTAGCTTGCTGCCAAGTAGCCTTCTGAACAGAGAAGTAATAACATCCACCATCAAAATATTCCCACTTCTTGTTTCTGGATCCACATGGGAACACTGCTAAAGAAAAAGAGCTTCAGAGTTTTTTCTTTTTTTAAAAAAGGGGGCTTTGGAACATAGTCTGATCCACCCTTTATAGGTCTTTGCAGGTAACCGGTATAATTTTCATTTTGTGGAGTTCTGGCAGAGGTTTGTTTGAAACATCTGGGAACAGGTGGTTGGTAAGCAGTGGAAAGACAGAAAGCCAAAGTTATTGTGAGTGATAAATAATGAAGTGGACTATTTACTTGGATGTAAGTAGTCACAAATAACTAGCTATTTGTAATTCATTCTTTTCCATAATTGCTTTGTAACTTCCCAAGGGATAACATCACCCCTTTAGTGATATGACAGTAGTGTTTTAAAGCTGGGTGTGCACAGCTTCACTATGTAGTAGAGGAGGAATTACAGGATCATGTTGTGCCTCCTCTTGATATTTCTTGGTCTTTTGTGAGTATTGAGGTGAAAAAGCGAGGGATGTAAGGAGAATGTTTTTGTAGCAGAGTCCAGTGGCTGGCAGCATTAGGATGATTTATCAATAATTTAAAAGTAGCTATTATGATTTGGAAAACTGGGGTAGATTTGCTTTTAAAATATAGTATGTAATTGTTGCAGGGGGCTTGTAACTATAATTAATTTGTTGAAAAAAACAAAACCTTTCAAAGCTCTGGTTGGTTGGGAATTTTTCTGAGTCTCATAAATGGTTCAGAGATAATGAACTGGAGATGAATGATGGACTTCCAGAAAGCCAGTAAACTCAGTAGATTACTCAGTGCCGATACAATTTTTGAGCTTCTCCAGAAGGGTGTTTGCTGCTGCAATTCTTCTCTCTCTCTCTCTCTCTCTCTCTTGTTCCTTTTAAATATCTACATGGTGTTTCTGTTGTCTGAGATTATTATTATTATTTGGCAATACTTGTACCAACTGCAACATTTTATTCCCATCCTTGTCTCTGTTTAATTTTAAATTCCAGGACATATCAGAGAAAAAAGTCTCTTTCTGTTCTTGTCTTTACCTTCTTTTCGGTGTTTTTTTTTAAAAAAAGAGTTACAATGTTACAGTGCCCCAATGCACCAGCGAAATAACATGTTTGCACTATAACACTATAATTCTAATTCAAAGACAGAGCTGTGTTAATCTGGAAAATCAGTATGCAAAGGAATTTTAGCATTATTGAAACTAATGGAAAGAAAAAAATGGTAGCATGAGTTTTCGTAGACTTGGGTCTATTTCTTCAGATGCATGGGGTAGAGGGTCCTGGAACAGACCTATATAAGCAGGCTGGATGTGAGAATAGCAATAGAAATACAAAACTTGTGGTTTGGTGATGACCTGACAAGTTTAATTTTAACTATGGTCATTAGGGGACAAAGGCAGGAGGCAAGATGTTGCCTAAAGCCAAGGTGAGTAGATAACCATATCAGTGTAGTGGGAGTACTGGAATGTAGTGTGATGCTGGCTTGGAACCAGAAAGGAGATGTGATGAACTGGTCAAGAGATCTCTATGAGGCTGAGGTGTTAACTAATGTTATAGTGTGTGTAGTGTGCCAGGAAACCATTGTCTCTATTAAATCCACTGTTGATGGACTGCAGTTTGTGGATGTATTCATGGAGAGGACTCCAGAAATTCCACCAGAATTTCAACAACTTCCACCCTACCATCAATCTCAGCCTGGAACTATCAACAGAACAGGTTCACTTTCTGGATATCACCATACAACTACACAATGGACATCTAAGCACCACATCATATCACAAACCCACTTACTGCTACATGTACTTACATGTCTCCAGTTTCCACCCTGAGCATACTACCAGGTCCATAGCCAAGCTCTCTGATACAATTGCATGTGCTTAGATCCATAAGACAGGGATGCCAAATGATTGGAATTACAAGAAGCATTCCTCAAGCTATAGTAACCACCATATGAAGTAAAAAAAACAAACAAGACAAGATGTGTTCCTGGCACTAATCTATTACAGGACAATCTGAAGACAGAAAATGATGGAAGATCACTAGTTATCACATATAGATCCCAACTGAGACTACTCAGATTTATCATCAATGAACAACCATTCATTTTGGACAATAATGCTGCCCTTTCAAGGGTTCTTGGTGGCAGATCTTTACTTGTCTACAGACAGCTTTCTGATTTCAAACAGCTACTTACTTACAAGACATGTACAAGACCTTGCCCCAAATCCAGATGGCAACTCTGCCCACACATCTACTCAGGAAATGTTACCACAGGACCCAATCACATCACCCACAATAGTAGAGGGATTTTCACTTGTTCATCCATGTGATCTATGTCATCCTTTGTCAAAAATGCCCTTCACCACTCTGCATTGGGCAAAAAGGCCAGTTTCTATGCCAGAGAATAAATGGTCATAGATCAGACCTTAGGAATGAGGATGCAGAAAAATTGGTTGCAGCACACCTCAATTTTTCTGGGCATTTCATCTTGGGCCCCAGAACAGTAGTTCTTAAACAACAACAACAACAGCAACATGCCAAACAAAAATCCTACAAAGGAAAATTGGAAAAAGAAACAGCAGAAATGGAGTATATCCACAAACTCCAGCCCATCAACAGTTGGTTGAACAGAGACAATGGTTTCCTGGCACACTACTCAACTTGTCACCTCATCATCATACCTGCCACTTTTGCTTTTCTATTGCTATGTTTACACCCAGCCTTCTTATATAGGTCTGTTCTTCACCCCTCCATTCCATGCATCTGAGGAAGTAGACTCAGGTCTTTGAAAGCTCATGCTACCAGCTTCTTTCTTTCACCCATCTGGAACAGACCTTACTCTTATTCAGTACTGATATGATATTGTAAAAACAGAAACAATACTTTAGAGTCAGAGAAAGGGAGGAAATCGCTTGATATAACAAACAAGGTTTAGTGACAATCTGATATGGTGTGGACAGGACAGAGAAGAGAAGATTGATTCACTCTCAAAAGACTGATGGAGAGGCACTTACAGTCAGCCTGGATGTTTGCCTTGGTTTGGTTCAGGTCATTTTGCAGGTCACTCAGCTCTGAAGCCAGTCTTGATACTGACATTGGAAAGAAATAAAAGGAATCATTATGATCCAAAAAAGAGGGAAACTTAGCTTTCACCTTTGCTCTGCAAGGGATGAAGCAGACCAGTGGCTTGGAGTGGCCTCTGGCAATCCAGCCCGATCAGCCAGGAACCGTAGCGACTGCATGGTGTCTGCACAACAACTGTATGGCTCACTCTCAAAGTAGGCTGCTGCAGCAATCCCAAATGAGCTGCCGGCAGGAGCAGTTTTTTACTGCTCCTTTTGCTAGTGGCTTCAAACCACCTTAGGCAACCTCAGAGCAGCTTCTGGCTGATTCGAGGGCATGTGTCATCTGCATGCCATGCCCTTGAAGCAGCTGGAAGCTGCCTTTTTTCGACCCGTCTGTTTTGGGCCTCTGAAAGAAACATAGATGTTGCCTGATCACAGCATGGAACACCTGACAATGCCAACCCCGACCATAGTTTCAGCCTAACCTTGTTTCCCAATGCATTCTTGTCTGTGAACTTTGCTCCTCCAATCCTTCCCCCCTCTGTCAAACTGCATTATTTCTACAGTGTAGGCGCACCCTTTGTCTTTTTCTTCCCATATCCGCCCTCTGTTGCTTTCCGCACCTTACATTCAAGTTTTAAACTCCTTGGGGTAACACCCTTCTGCTGTTTGCAGATGAAACTCTGCAAAATGCCACCTCTGCCAATAAGACTGAAGTAATGCAATGAATGTTTTGCTTACCCTCAAGCTGACAACTTCTTTGACTCTGCTCCAGCTGCATGTGTAAGTTCCTTAGTTCTGAGGAGAGTCTTGATACTGGTATTTTAGAGAGGCAGAGAGAGAATTACAGATTGAGGAATGATGCCAAATGCAGGACGCTTGAGTACTCAATGTATGGGGTGGGAGCAGTTAAGACCTCTGGAGGCTGAACCTGAAATCTCAGTCTGCCTCCTGCCTGGTCAGTTGTATACTCTCAGATTTCATGTCAATTATTTAAGGAAATAATAGTGAGGAACATATGGGGAGGGGGCAGTGGCATAGAAAACTGCCTTATACAGAGCCATACTGTTGGTCCATATAGCTCTGCTTTCCCCACCTAGTTCATCAGCATTGCCATCCCTCATTGAAGGCTTCCCAAGGGTGTATCCACACTGCAGAATTAAAGTAGTTTGACTGCATTTTAACTGTCCTGGCTCTCTCCTGTAGAATCCTGGGATTTGTAGTTTGGTGAGGTATTCAGCCTGGTCTGTCAGAGAGTTCTCACCAAACTACAAATCCCAAGATGTCACAGGATAAAGTCATGGCACTCAAACTGGTGTCAAACTGCTTTAATTCTGCAGTGTGGCTACACCTCAAGACTTCAGGCAGAACTCGCCCTCCCAGTTCTAACTGGAGATTCTACAAACTGGATCTACAGTGCATGTGAGCTGTCACTGAGTTATGGCCTTTCCCCTTGAACATCAATCTGGGCAACTGGCTGAGAAGATAAACTCTTTGGAATAGGCAGGATATCATATACTATAGACATGCTACGCACATGCCCTGCTTTTGCCTGGTCAACAAACATTCTCTGCTTGGTATACTTCAGTCAGCAGCTTCAACAGTTCTAACCCATGGCCTTAGTAGGAATCTTGGCTCTGAAAACATGCTGTCCAGCTATGCTTGTTGACTACCCTGAATTGGCTCCAATATTCAGGGGGCAAGGTCTTGAAGTGATTCACAGGCTTAAACTTGATTTTACAAGGGATACTTACATTCTATGCTGCTGCTTGCCTGCGATTTGTTCAGGTCATCATGCAAATTTCTCAGTTCTGAATGCAATCTGGAGGCTGAAGTTATTGGGAAGGAAAACACCCCATTTCAGGACCTTTACAAATAAATATAGTCTTAAAACACATTGTTGCTTTTCCTGTGGTTGCAGGATTTTCCACCAAGACTGTTTTGGTTCTCATTGCAGCAACCATGCATTAACCCAGGACTAACTCCAGGCTTTGACTTGGGACTTTATCAGTGAAGGGCCCTAAACCAGCACAAGTCAGCTAAACAGCCAAATGCAAAAGAGCCCTTCTTTTATTAGAGGAATAGTAAGTTAATTTTAGGTGTCATTTGCCTTTGAAGTTACAGCTGCTAAAAATTCATTCTGCACACAGAAATGAAGAATACAAGATCCATGTCCTCTTACCTGGACCGTCTCCCCTTCTCCTAATTTTGAAACCATCATACATTGTTTATGGGCATCTAAAAGACATCATCTGATGTACAGCAGATGACGGAGCCTTCATTGGAGCATGGACTCCACAGGAACACTTTGTGTTATGTCATTTCTAAGCCCAAATCTATAAGCTACAGCACAGATGAGATGGTCCCTACTGAAGACTGCATTAACCTAGTAGATTGGAATAGGGTAAGACATTTTTGAGGGTAACCTGATTCCTTTGTTTAGGGCATGTTCATTCCACTGAATCCATTAAGAAACTGGAGAATTCTGAGAGGGTCTTAAAAAACAACAACACCGAATGAAATTCTCGAGCATCTGTCTTGGTCGAATTCAGTAAGTACTCTAGTCTTCATATATACAGGATCATATTGTATTTGATCCTTCATAGTGGTATAAAAAATGAGGACCCAGTTGAAAAGAAAGAGATGACAACCTTCATCCAACATCACCAACACTGTTGAATATACAAGGGATTCAAAGCCACATTGCTAAGAACTGGGTGAGTGACTAGCTTTGCTTTCAGTCACCCAAGTTCATTTAAAAAACAAAAACAAAAAGAAACTCAAGTTCTTTCCTTCAAAGTTATGAAGAAATCTGTAACTTCTGGAATATTCTTGGGGTGGGGTGGGGGAGGAAGAAACCAAATGCAGTTTTCATCCAATCCTAGATGCACTGGTGTTTGGATATTTTTGATGGGTGGGCTACCCTCTACTGGAGCGAAAAGTACAAGAATTAAGCACTTTTCTTGACCAGCATTGCTGGAAATGCTCAGAAAAAAAAAATGCTATTTTTCTATGGTCCAATGCCTACATCTGACCATCTGTCTGGGGAATAACTGCCTCACATTTCTCCTGTATTTTACCTTAAGGAGAGCAAAGTATTTAATACCTCAAAGGAAAGTGCTTCTTACCTTTGTAAGGAACAAGTCCAAACAATATAAAGATCAGCAGGAAAGATAATGCCAGAAGCAGGAACACCAGGAAGGAGAAGCTTAATTTGCAGCACCAGGCAGCCCTGTCTTTTGAAACACAAAGAAAAATGAATGTAATTTTTGTGTGTGGAGATATGCTGTATTTCTTAGAGATTATAATTTATTTCAGATTTAAAGATTCCTGTGTTGTCTCTCAATATAAATATTCTCACACAATCCAAAGGTAATAAAATAGTATCAGCAAAATTATATGCTGATTTTACAAAAATCTAGCTGAACTCAATGGTACTAGAAACGTTTTTGTCATCTAAAGGGGTTAGGGTGGGGTGGAACTGAGAGCATGTCTGGTCCAAGAAATCCCCATTAACTGGTGGTGAGTTCTGCATGCGTACATCTACCATTAGCAGTGCTTCTCCTGTTGACATTCCCCAGAAAAGTGTTCTGAATACCAGTCAGGGTGAATCAAAGCTATACTTGGATCTACTCAGTCTGTTCATTTGCAAAAACAAAACAAAACAAAAAGGCCTTTAGATTGGCTCTCTCACAGCACCAATCTAGAGATGGATTTGGGATTTTTTTCCTTCACTGCACCAAAGAGACGCTTTTGTAAACAAACAACCACCTGTAATAAAGCACTCATACATTGTGAAACGATGTACATCCAGCTAGCAAGGGGTTAATTTGTCACTTAGGAAGGCAGAGTTTACATGAGGAAATTCAGGGTGGATATCCTTTGCCAATCAAGCTTTATGTAAGTATAAAAAGTATAAAAGAGTATAAAAATAAAAAAAATCTGGAATCTTTGGAGGTCACAGGTATGAAAGTTTTGCTGCCTTGGTCTGTTCTGTCAAGCTGTTCTTGGGATAAGGACCATTGGTATGAGGAAGGCTGATAGTGGGTAATCTATCAAAGGTTCAGGCTCCCCCTTTCTTGTTGTTGCTAACTGCCCTCAAGTCGACCTTAACTCATGGCAACCCTGTGGATGAGACATCTTCAAGACCCCACTGCTCTGCTCAGGTCCTACTGGCTCAGGCCTGTGGTCTCCCAGATTGAGTTTATCCATCTGACATGTGGTCTTCCTCTTTTTCTACTGCCTTCCACCTGTCCTAGCATTATTGTCTTTTCCAATGACTCTTGCCTTCTCAACGTGACCAAAATAGAACAGCCTCAGTTTAGTCATCTTGGCTTCCAGGGACAGTTCAGGCTTGATATATTCAAGAACCCATTCCTTAGCCATGGAAAAACTGAAAACTGAATGTCTGTTTCTCTGTAAGTGGCAAGGGACTGGTTTTTGTTAGGGATGTAAATGATTTTTCTTGTGTTTCCTTAGCTGGTTGTTAGTCCCAAAGTATCTTTAGAATGTAATCTGTGGCTGTAACTTTGCAACTTTCTGAGCTATGCCTGGAGAAGAATGTTCTAAGATATGATAATCAAAAGCCTGATGTAATCTTTCATATCTAGAATAAAATCAAAAACTCTCTTTTAAGTCTCAGAGTGCTTTTGACTATTTGGCACACACACAGGTTCTTTTCTTCTCCAGGCAGAGGGAAGGAGAAAGTGGTTTTACTTTAGACTACACATATCTCTGACTTACACTGGGAAAGGTGGAGAAGAAGGTGCTGGATGTGGAGTGTGTGGCTAGCAGCAGGCAGCTCCTTGTTGGCTAGCCCTCTCCTTTGCAGAGATACAGTGGCTCAAGTGGTTAAGACACTGACTCTGTTGATTGGAAGATCTGCAGGTTGGCAGTTCGAGGCCTGGGTGCTGCATGAGGGGGTGAGCTCCTATCACTAGTACTAGCTTCTGCCAACCTAGCAGTTCGAAAGCATGCAAGTAGATAAATAGGTACCCCTTCAGTGGGAAGGTAAACAGTGTTCTGTGCAGTCATGCTAGTCACATGATCAAAGAGTAGTCCCTGACAACGCTGGCTCTTTGGCTTTGTAACAGAGATGAGCACCGCCCTCTATGGTCGGACACAACTTGACAACCTTGTCAACTAGGAATACCTTTACCTTTATGCATATCTCTGCCTTACACTGGGAAAGGTGGAGAAGAAGGTGCTGGATGGGGGAGTGTGTGGTTAGCAGCAGGCAGCTCCTGTTGGCTAGCCCTCTCCTTTGCCAAAGGGCTTAGGACAGAGAAAAAGGTATGATACCACCAGAGATCCCCCCCCTACACACACATACACAAAAGCCAAATCCATGGCCCTTCTGCTTTGTGCCCTAGATGTAGTGATGCAAAAGAATGTGATATCCATGGAAAAACTGCTCCAGAGTTTGGAGGCAAGTGGCGTAATGGAGGAACAGCTGATAGAAATATGATACCAGCTTCTAGCTCACGGGACCCTTTCCATTCATCATTCCAGACTGGAGAGGAGAACAGCCTTGAACTGAAAGGGGAAAGATGCTTTTAGATCAGCTCCACTGGTCTATAAATATTAAATCTTTCTTTCACCTCAATTATAAGCAAAGTCTGTAACTATTTACCTGCTGTTTCTGGTGCCATGGTGGTTTTGGTCTCCTTCAGCTCAACTTCATGCTGCTTCCTATTGCTGAGGAAAGCCATTGCTCTTTGGGTTCTGGTATGTCTCTTCTTAATGGGCTTTATAATATGCTCCAAAATTTGAGGAACCTTATCAGGAAACAAGACATGTGGGTCACCGCTGCCCTGCTATTTCTCAGAAATGTAGAAGGCAGGAAATCAAATTAAATCTTCTATGCCCAGTTTCAGGTCCTCTCTAGGACAAATTTTAACCATCTGTCTCCATGGGCAGATATCCTACTATCTACATATGACTAACCCAAGACCTTTTTGCTTCCTAAGCTGAATCAGCAAATGGAAGTGCATGGTGTTCTTGAACATGCACTGAATTGGTTATAAGGAGACATTTCATCTTGGACCATTAGAATGGTAGAACAAGCATAATTTACACTACCATGCTGATTTGTTTCTCTTCCTATAGGGCTGAAGTCATGCTCTCGTCAAACCCATCACATTGATACAGCACTAGATATGCTATATAATGTGGCATATTTGCTGTGTGTTTATATATGCTTTCCTGTATTTAACCATGAGGAGTCATTTTGGTGCAGCTTGAATTTATTGATTCTGGTTGGCTTGGGTTGGGTTGGGGGTTCATGAGAAAAAAACCTGCTGTCCCTAAATAATTAGCAACCTGCAGTTGTTATGTCACTTTGCTACTTTCATGGTGGAGCAGATTCATTTAAGCAGTTAAGACAACAAAGTACTTTCTGTATTCAAGTTGTGAATGAGACATCTCCAAGAATCCCTATCTTCCACTGCCTTGCCCAGATCCTACAAGCCTTTCCTCATAACTTTGAGGAAGCACTTGATATGCTATATACTTGAGTCTATCCATCTGGTTTGTGGTCTTCCTCTCTTTCTTCTACCCTCTACCTTTCCTAGCATTATTGTTTTGTCTAGTGATCCATGTCTTCTCATTATGCGGCCAAAGTACAATAGTCTCAACTTGATCATCTTT
>CM034703.1:154772808-154791730 GCA_020142125.1 Phrynosoma platyrhinos
CCCAATTACTTATTAGTTTATAAAACTTAGAAATTAGTTTAATTGATTCGCCCCTCAAGACTTTCTCAAATTCTATATTAGTTGCTCCAATTCAATACAATTTATTATCCAACCTAAATCTTTCTAATAACTGTCTATATGTAAACCAATTACCATTAAATCCAACCATTGACAAGTCCTCCTGAGTTTTAAAAATCTCTTGATCCTTGTCAACTTTTATCAGATCTTTATAACAAATCCATTTTTCTTCAGTATACAATTCCTTTTTTAGTAAAGCTTCAACCAGAGAGGCTCATAAAGGAATTTTTAGACACCATTTTTAAAAATATTTCATCCACACTCTAAAAAGAGCTTTACGCAAATAATGGTTTTTAAAACTTCCATCCACCTTTGCCTTATCTTAAAATAAATATGCATGGAAGCCATATAATAACTCATACCCTTCAAGAGTCAACAGTCTAGTGTTCTTCAATTTAAACCAGTCATATAGCCATTCTAGAGCACATGCCTCATAATACCATTTAGGGAGGGCTAACACCCCTCTTTCAATAGTTTCCTGAAAACTTCTTATTTTGACTCTTGATTTTTTCTTTTTCCAAATAAAATCAGTCATATCTTTATTCCATTTATGGAATGGTAACTCATTTGTAATGATTGGTATATTTTGGAAATAGTACATCATTTTTGGTAAAACTACCATTTTTATTATGGATATTCGTCCCATCCATGACAAATTTACATTATCCCAACTTTTAAATTTTTTCTTAATCTCACTCCAAATTTTGACATAGTTATTTTTGAATAGCTCCGCATTTTTCAATGTCAATATAATCCCCGTATTTTTTGATGTCAGATATTTTACCTTATTCACTCTTTTGAATCCCGTTTTTAGGGTAATACTCTCTGCTTCTTTATTGGAGATATTTAACAGGATCATTGCTGTTTTTAATCTGTTAATTCAATATCCTGAAACATCTCCATAGTTCTTAAGAATTTGCATTAAATCTTCCATACTTTCCTCTGGGTTTGAGATTGTCAAAACCACATCATCTGCATACGCTCAAATTTTATATTTTTCCTTCCTGATTTCAACTCTTTTAATTACTTTATCATCTCTAATTTTATTTAACAAAATCTCTAAGATAAGATAAATAACGATTTTTTGCAATAGATGAATGTATGGTTTAAACAGCCTATAGAATATTGAATGAATATACTTAGCCCAGCAACTAACAAACTAAACATTAGAGAGATTAAGGTCTAACAAAGGAATATTAAATATAAGGTTCCATTCCACAAAAACAAGTTCTCCATACATACATTAAAAACTGGTTGAGAGTTCCACTTTCCTCAGTGGACAAAGCTGTCCTCCCAGCTATCACAAAAATGGACCAATTTCACTTTTCCCGCATTTTTTAAAAATCCAAGTTATTTCTGTCCTGAATATGAGGTTGGTAAAAAGGTAAAGGTAAAAGCATTCCCTGATAACAAGGTTGTCAAGTCGTGTTTGACTGTAGGGGGAAGTGTTCATCTCATTTACTAAGCCAAAGAGCCAGCGTTGTCAGAAACTACTCTATGATCATGTGGTCAGCATGACTGCACAGAACACTGTTTACCTTCCCATTGAAAAACGGTACCTATTTATCTATGTGCATTTGCATGCTTTCAAACTGCTAGTTTGCCAGAAGCTGGGACTAGTGACAGGAGCTCACTCCATCATGCAGCACTTGGGCCTCAAACTGCCAACCTGCTTATCTTGCAATCAACAGAGTTAGTATCTTAACTGCTTGAGCCACTGAGGTTGGTAGACTCTGGTAATGCTTCAATAATAATAATAATAATAATAATAATAATAATAATAATAATAATAATAATAATGTTTATGTATATCCCGCCTTTGTCCCAACACAGGGACTCAAGGTGGCTAACAAATCTAAAACAGTCCAAGTGAAAACAGTAGAAAACATTAAAAATACAAAGTTTAAAAAACAATTAAACAATTTAAACAATTACAAACATTACAAAATTTTACAGTTTAAAATTCTTTAAAACAAAAACAAAAACAAAATAACATCCATGTCATGTGAAGGCCTGGCAACATAAAAATGTTTTTACCTGCCACCAGAAAGACAGCAGGGATGGAGCCATCCTGGCCTCCCTAGGGAGGGAGTTCCAGAGCTTGGAAGCAGTTACTGAGAAGGCCCTTTCTCTTGTTCCCACCAAACACATCTGAGAAGGGAGTGGGACAGAGAGAAGGGTCTCTTCCGATGACCTCAATACTCTGGGGGGCTCATACATGGAGATACGGTCCTTCAAATAGCCTAGACCCAAGTCGTATAGGGCTTTATTGGTAAAAACCAGCACTTTGAATTGTGCCCAGAAACCGACTGGCAGCCAATGAAGTTGATGCAACAAGGGAGTTGTATGCTCCCTGTAACAAGTTCCAGTTAATAGTCTGGCTGTTATTCACGTTCATGAGATCAATAATCCTAAAAAAGCAGGAGTTGTGTGGAAAGTTTCTACTCATTGCTAAGGCTCATTTCTCACCAAGTCAGGAAACCAGTGGAAATGTAGCCAGAGGAGGTAGGGTTGGCAGACTCCTCTCTTGATATGACACATTTCCATCACAGCTGAATAGGGATGTGGTGAAACAAACAGGGGTTCAAACTCAGGTTTTTGGAAATTCAAACACTTAAAGCCCTTAGCTTTGATAGATGAATCTGTCAGTTTTGATTTCTCCAACAGGCAAATGTGTTTAATCTCAAATTCTTTCTATTCCAAAAATGAAGAAATTGGCAAACTTTAGAATGGTCTTATCAAAATGAACTGACTTAACATTATCACCCATCCCTTATTCTTAATATGTATGTAGATTTGGTCCAGTTTAATAATAAGATTTTTTAAAAAATGCCTTGTACATTTGACTTCACATTTTGGATAGTACATTTCAGCTTTCATCCAACTGAGAATAACAGGTACCAGTGGAGATGGTGGAGTGCCATTTATCTGGACCATCATGGAAATCAGAGAGTTTACTCTCCTCATGCCACAGTTCTGATCTGTCTTCTATTGTACCAGCTTTTTCTGGAAGAATAACATGAACTAATAGTGGGGTAGATCAGTGGCATCACTAGGAGGTGCGAGGGATGTGGATTGCACCAGGTGATACCCCAAAGGGGGGTGACATCACTGCCAAACACCTACCTTTTGGCAGAAATGGGTTGTGGCATTCATCTGCTCCCCTTTAAAATGCTTTAAGAGGTGGTGGGAGTGGGTGAAGATCAGTGGGAGGAAAAAGGGGAGTCCCCAGATTTTTTAAAAATTAAAATTTCAAATTTCAACATTAAAAAATTAATTTTTTTAAAAAAATTAAAATTTTATTTTTTAAAATTCTTTTGAAATTTTCTTTAAAACCATCACATTTTAACCAGATCTTCACTATGTACACATACATACATTTAAGTTGTGCATATGATATTGTTATTGAAGATATAATTTTAATTTTGCTAGTTGTTTAATGTCACAACTATTAGCATTACATTCCATAGTATATGGGAATTACGATTTATGAGTAACATTAGTACAAAAAGCATTACTAAGGATTCTGTTTGGTGTGAAATGGGAGGAGGCGGGGAGGTGACACCATGAGTTACTGTAGCAGATCACCCCAATCCTAGGGATGCCATTGGGGTAGATTTCAGCAAAAAATAAAGCATTTGGTGCTATATTGGTTTGTATCTGTGGTTTTAAGGCCTCATTATGTTGAAATACATAGGACTATAGACTGATCAATCCCTGCAAATTTCATGCTTTTATCATAATTGTTTCCAAAATCTACCTCACTATAAGTAAGGACAATCTGTGATAATGCATCACAATTGAATTTGTCCACGGGATAAATTATTACCATTTACTTCATACTTACAAATTCTGCAACACAAATTCCTTAGAAGTAGGTAGTTTGCGCAAACAGTTGACTTAGTCCAAAGCAAGAACATTTTAAAAATAAACATTTAAGAAAGCAGAATTTATCTTCATTTCTCTCAGGAAGTGAAATCCTGTCCTTGTCCTATGACTCATTTCTTGACTTCGGATCTTTAAAAAGACCAGTAAGAGAGGAGTATCTTCAGCAGGCTCCTCAGTTTAGCAGAAATCCTTATTAACTGCCCTCAAGTTGACCCTGACTCATGGTGACCCTATGGATGAGACATCTCCAAGACCCACTTTTTTCCATTGTTCTACTTAGGTCCTGCAGATTCAGGTCTGTGACCTCCTCCATTGAGTCCAGCCATCTGGAGTACAGTCTGCCTCTCTTTCTATTACCTTTTACCTTTCCTATCATTGCTATATAGTTTTTTTTTCAAATGAGTCACGTGTTCTCATGAAGTGGCCAAAGTATGACAGCCTCAGTTTTGTCATCTTGGCTTCCAGGGAGAGTTCTGGTTTGAACTGTTCCAGGACCCATTTGTTTGTCTTTTTGGCCATCCGCAGTATCCTCCGCACTCTTTTCCAACACCATATCTCAAATGACTTTTCTTTCTATAGGTTTTCTTTATTGTTCATCTTCCACACCCATACATGCTGATGGAGAGAACACTTTAGTGTTTAGAATTATATCTTTGATCTTTAGGATTTTAACCACTTTTTTCATAGCTGCCTTTCACATTCTTAGTCTTCTTCTGATTTCTTGAATGTAGTCTCCATTCTGGTCAATATTTATGGGAAATTTTTGATTATTTTGTTTTCCTCATTATCTATGTTGATTTTATATACATTTGCCAGAGTCATTATTTTTGTTTTCTTTACATTCAGTAGTAAGCCTGCCTTTGCACTTTCTTTAACTTTTTTTGGGCCTCATTCACATGTCATTTTTTTACTGGAATGATGTGAATAACCTCACTCATGCATTCTGGGTTTGTTATTCACATCATGGAACAGCATCTTTGAATGAACCACATTGTTCCACATCTCTGTGAGTTTGGTTGCTCACATATGCAGGAACCCTTCCCTTGTCCCTGCACCCACTGGGACCCCTCAGTCAGATAGAGAGGGGGGTTGGTATCCCTTTTTATCTCCCTCCCCTTTTCCTCTGTCTTTCCTCTTTTCTCCCCAGCAGTGGCTGTTACAATGGGGAAGGGGCATCACTTCCTTGAGAGCATGGACTGTTGATGAATGGGCTGTGAATACATTCAAAACCCATTAAAGGCATGGAGAGTTTTATCCTGAGGTTCAGGTCTATTCACATTGTTGTTCACACAGCTGACAATGCAAATCTTTTGTAAAAACTCAGAAAAAAACCAATGTCAACTATCCTGGAGTAAGTGGGGTTTTTGGCACCCACTCCCCAACTTAATTGAGTTTATTTGGGATGAAAGTAAATAACAAAGATTCATCCTAAATTCATCCTGGATTATTTTCATTATGTGAATAACCTCTTAGTAATTGTTCCAAGTCTCTGATATTTTCCAATTGTAGTACAATGTCATGTTAGCAGAAATTCTACACAACCCCCCTTTACAAATACAAAATATGTAAAATATGTTTTAAAATCTTTAGATTGCAAAGACTCCCCCCTCATGGCCTGGAACATAGGCACACACACCCATCGTACTTTCTTTGCACTTTTTACTTATTTAGATTTGTGTAGGCTCACAAAGAGTGTCAGTGTGGTGTAGTGGTTTAAGTATTGGACTAGTACTCTAGAGACCAGGATTTGAATCCTTGCTTGGCTATATAAAATCACTGGATGATTTTGGGCAAGTCATACTCTCTTGGTCTCAGAGGAAGCCAGTGCCTCTCTGAATCATGCTAAGAACACCCTGTGATACTTTTACCTTAGGGTTGCCATAAGTCAGAAATGACTTGAAAGCACACAACAACCACCTCACAGAATGTAGCTCTCTGTGTGATAGGAGTGTCAGATGTCAGAGCCTAGCCCTGAGTCTCCACCTTTTGTGTGTCATCTCCAGGTGGGAGGCAAGGGTGCAAATCCTCCTACTTAGCTTCCAAGATCAAATGGGATCTGATGCCTTTAGAGTATTTTTGTTGTTGTTGTTGCTAACTGCCTTCTTGTTGATCTTGATCCATGGCGGCCCTATGGATGAGACATCTCCAGGCCCTTCTGTCTTCTTCTTCTCTGCCCAGCTCCTGCAAACTCATATTCATGGTCTCTTTAATAGTGCTCTTGTCCTGCCTGTGTGACACTTTCTATGTCTCCTCATAGGATTTTCTAGGTGAGGGGTTACACAAGGAGGACGACTGCCACCTCCCTGTGTTAGCTATAATGTCACTGCTATTCTTCACTTTAGTGACACCCAGCACTACTGCTGCTGCCCAGTAGTTGTTTTCCTACGTCATTCTCCCTCCCCCCCCCCATTATTGTTGAATTGATTTAGAGTATTTACTGTCTACCTTATGTAATGAGGAGGGGTAATTTTGTTTATGTGAGACAGGGTTGCTGAATAATTGCAAATTACTCAGCTCAAAATGTTGAAGGGTGTGTGTGTGTGTGTGTGTGTGTGTTAACTCAAAGAAAAACAACTATCCTGTCTGTTCTCTTCCATCCATTTTCCTTAAGAATTCATACTTTTAATTCTATCCCTTTATCATTGGGAACCATCTGTAGGCAGTGTCAGGGTTTCAGTCTCTTTCTGCTAAGAGTTGTCAGGCCCATGACATCACAAAGCTCTGCCTCACAATATTTCTGTTGCTCTCAGAGACTGAGATATGAGAGACATGGCAACACTACTTCAAGCTGGAGGATACAGCACACAACCTGTTAGCCTCTGTGGAAGCTGGTGTTTGGAATCCCTGACAAAAGACCATCTCCCATGCAGAAAAGGTTTTATTAAAGTGAACTATATGTTTGAAACCAAAGAAGGTTTCAGCTACCACTGGCTCACAAAACTAAAAGAATATAAGGAGAAGCTGTGGGTGAGGAAGTGAATCAAGCCTGAGACTATAATATTATGATATAAATGCTAATAGTTTAATTGAAATTAGATTTATTTGAATGTTAGAAAGAATTGTTTGTCCAGCTGTGATTGTTATATGCTTGGTTTCCAATAATTTATTATGTAAATTATGGCCCCGAAACTAGGTTGCATCCAATGTTTTAGCTAGAGTAGACCCACTGAAATGAGTTAGACTGATTTCAGTGTGAGCCTAAGCAGATTGCCAGAAATAGTACACATTAAATTGAGGCACTGCCCTGGCTCAGTGCTAGGGAATCATGGGAACTCTAATTTATTGTGGCACCAGAGCTCTCTGACAGAGAAGGCTCAATGTCTCAGAAAAAAATACAATTCCCATGATTCCCTAGCACTGAGCCAGGGCAGTGCCTCAATTTAATGTGCACTATTTCTGGCAGTCTGCTTAGGCCCTATGTCTACCATAGTTTAGATTTAGATTTAGTCCATTTTCTTTATATTTTTTATTAGTATTGCTTTGGTGTTCAGAACTAATTACTTTTTCAGGAACCTGGGGACCACTACAATGATGGTGGCTGCATTGGGACCCAAGGAGAATTGGGGATAATTTTAATTAGCTTGCAATATGCTGTGAGGAAGAATATAAGGCTGAAGTTAAATGTTCTCTACAGTACTTCTTTTGTTAATTGTGACATAAATAAAACAAAATGTGTGCTGAGGAAGGCACAATGCTTTCAGGAGATGATATGCTTTCTTTATTTAGGACGACTAAGATTCTGAACTGTATAGCAGAGCTGTGGTAGGTATTGGTTTTCATGCCTTGTGTCAATGAATCCATTCTGGGTTTTAGACTGAACTGAAAGGAACTAACTAACCAAGGTTTGGGACTTATTTTGGAGATAGGATTCCGCTACTTTAACATATTGACTTTCCCACTGACATGGAAGCCATTACTGCAGTAGAGAAGAGTCAATAATGGTATGATTAGCTAAAGGAGTTTGAAGTAGTGACTGAATCAAACGGGTAGGTGGAAAGTCTTAAATTATAATTAAATTCTAATTAAATTATAATTTCTAAATCTCTTGCTGGTGGAGAAGGCTGGGAAAGTGTATTGTGGGCTCAGCAGAAAGTGAAGACAGGGTTATAAGTAACTGATTAAGCCATTACAAATTTCTGTTGAATCAATGGGCTATGCAGAAAAGATATGAGCTGTTTTCTTTAATGATGATAAGAGAATGTCTCCAGAATCACTGCAAGTGTATGGAAGGACCCTCAGAGAGTCACTGCAAAATTTTCCTTGAAACCAGTTCAGAGATTAAAGATAAGATGGCTAAGAATTAATTAATTAACAAAGTTCTTACTGAAGAGATTTGCAGTCAACTTTGATTTCAAAAACCTAAGCATCTGGATGATGCTATTAAACTGGTCACAGAAACAGAAAAAGCTGGAAAATGGAAAAATCAAAACATTTTGGTTGCTGAAACCAGAGTGTCTCTGCATGCAAAGAGACAGAAGGCTCATAAATGGATGGATATGCCAATGTTAGTAGGAGCTTTACAGGAATAAGTAGTTTCAGAGTCTGAATAAATGGATCACATAGGCTAAATTAAAGAGAAAAGGCAGTATTGTCAGGGAGGAAATGAGAGTGGGTGTTGTGGCAATCTGAGTCATTTTCAAAGGTAATGTCCCCTGTGAGGATCCAGAATGGAGAAATTTAAAATGAACAGGGATCTTTCCATTGAGGACAAGGATGATGGCACAAATAGAGAAGTGGTAAGCACTGAAACATTCAGATGTTATCTGAAAGGAAGTTGGCAGTCAGGCTGTACTCATTTCTGAAGAACTTCTGTAGAATTTGTGTGGGTCTCCCAATGGTCTTAACAATATGAACAACTAAACCTATCCCCCTCCCACTTTAATGATAAAAGCTGGTGGGGAGGGGAGAGTGAAATGTAAATAGTTGTGAAAGATTTTGAAAACAAATTCTTGGTCTGAGTATGTGCTCAGATGTACCCTAGTTAGAAGTGTGCAAAAGCCATTCAGAGCCACAATTTCCCTTCTGGTTGGTGGACATTCATGTCCTTATAAGGAATGAAGTATATCCTATCAAGATGGAGGGCTAAACATTTCTTATGTAGCACCTGGGCCAGAATTTTGTTAGGGACATGCATACATGTAACTGTTACTTACACATGCAATATCATGGGGGTGGATGGGTCTGATATTCCTTTCCTCCCTCAGTAGTTCCTAAAATGCTCCCAAAGTTACTATACAGTTTTTGAAGTTATCTCACCCCCTGCCCCACCCATTCCATGTTTCACAGTGAGAAGGCAGGACCAGAGAAGCATCAGGCTGGATCCCAATAGATAAAAACAAATGATCACATCAGTGTTGAGATCCACAGTGTCATGCCCTGTTTCCAAGACCCCAGTGCAGACTCTGACACTGACAGTGAGCACTTTGATGGAAAGACAAAGCAGCAGGGAGACATGCCAGTGACAGAGAAAGATGGTGAAACTCCCCCAGTTGCCACAGCCTGACATAGAAACAGAGATACAGACCTGGTAGTATCAACCCCCGCAGAGCATCATTAAGAGAAGGTGTGGGGGACATACTCTCAGCATTTGTATAAAACATGATCAGAAATAAAACAACACTTGTGGGTGGTTGGTAGACCATAAACAGTCCAGCACTTCCCTCAGGGATTTGTTGCTGAGAACTGAACTCTGTGGTAGAAACAAAATTTGAGACTTGTGTTCCTGTTTGTGCTTCCTGGTAGCTTTACACTTTGCTCTATTTGTTGACTACCCTCTTGGAATTCCCTTTGGCCTATTGCCTGGATTTACCACTGGAATGTGTATGACTTGGACTGTACTAGCTTTGCTACTCCAGGTCCTTGCAGGCGAGCCACACTTCTCTCTATGTTTGTCTTGGTTCAGTATTTTCCTGCATTTCTTTTCTAAGGATCTGGTCATTTGCTGAGACCAAAAACAGGACACATGGAAATCTTCCAAGAATCTCAGTAGTTTTATATAGTCATTGTGTGTTAGGGTTTGGGGAGACAGCCAGTGTTGGAGATAGCTGTACTCACTGATAGACTCACTAGGAGTTTAAGAAAGTATTTTTATGGTCTCTTCCTATTTACTTGTTTACATCCTCTATTTCAAAGGCATTATTTTTTCATTCTGGTCTCATCAGCATGTTGTTTCCTTCCTTTTTCTCTCTCTGGACTTTCAACATGGAGCATGTGGGTTGAGTACTCTCTCTCGCTCCAAGAGAAGTTCATATCTTCCTGAAATCATATAGATATTCTTCCTTATTTTTCTACCTACCTCAAGAAGCTGAACCTGTGTATTGCTTATGCACAATTGTGTGTAAAACTTTTTAAAAATACCTTTTAAAAGAAGAATGAGTTTGAGTCTTTGTCTACTAAATGCATGTGTGGTGCATGTGGTGGGTTGGTTACTGTTTTTCTAACTCAGGGGTAGGCAACCTTTCCCCTTTAAGGGCCAAGGGACTTCAGCTCCCAGAATCCCAGGAGCTAGTGGCCAACATGGGACTATTGGCCAACATGGCTGAGGCTTCTGGGAGCTGAAGTCCCTCGGCCCTTAAAGGGGAAAGGTTGCCTACCCCTGTTTTCTGCCTCAGTACACTGTAAACTCTGCTAGAGAGACAGCTCTCTTATATTTAAAACCAACAGACAGATGTTTCGCCAAATGAACTTGCTTGCTGAGAAGCATGGAATGGCTTTGTGTGACAGCTTCAACAGCTTTACAGTAAGTCTGGGGGGAAATATCTGATTCAGTATAGCATAGGCCCTCATGTGGGTATATATGATCTGCTGAAAAGATGTTGAATTGAGGCCATGCTGTACTGCGAGAAATGGGACCAGTTGATCAGCGGCAGTGACAGCTGGTGGCTTCCATGCTACATCTGCACAGCAGAAATAATCCAGGTTGACAGGACTTTAACTGCCCTGGCTGAATGCTATGGAATTCTGGAATTTGTAGTTTGCTGTGGCACCAGAGCTCTCTGTCAGAGAAGGCTAAATGTCTCACAAAACTACAATTCCCAGCCTTCTATAGCATTGAGCCATGGGATTTAGTGTGGTGTCAGTGTGGATTATTTCTACAGTGTGGATACAGCCCATGTCATCAGAGCAGTAAAGTATAGACTGTAAAGGAACTATCCAAGGTCCTGAACCCTATCCCCCATATATGTTCTGCACATTAAATAGTGTAGAAAATATTGGTATTTATATTCAGCAGTGTGCAGTATGCCCTAATAATGCAACACGAGTCTCTGGTGTAAAACAGAGTAGAAATATGAAGGGTGCTTTGGTAAGGTTGTTATTATTATTATTATTATTATTATTAAAAATCACATTTATTATTGCAAGAAATCTATCAGAAACAGGAAAATAGATATACAAAAGAAAGTTATCTATAGTTTGGTAAAAGAGTCCCTAATGCTGACTCTCATGTGTGCATGTATGAATCATCCTGAGGATGAGAAGACTTATGGATGCTTACTTCTCAGACAAAGGGTTGTAAAACACTAACTTTCTGGAGAGAAGGAGGAAGTGACCTCTGCTGGCAGAAAACAGAAAAAGCTAGAGAAACATTAGATTACGAAACAGAGGTGAAAGCAGGATGCACTTCAGAGTTGCCCTACACCTCTAATTACCTGTGATATATTCAAGTCTCTTACTCCATGTCTCAAGTCAAATCTCAAGTGTCTACCTTCAAGTCTCAAGTCAAATCTCAGGTCTTTGCAAGCTATTTTCAGTTCGAGTCTCAAGTCTGGGATCTAACTTTAACAGAAGAAAAAAGGAGAGGGGGGAATGTCTTGGAAGGGAACAGCAAATATGTCAGGTAACGGTCTTGAGGTGGGGGTTGAGGTATACTCTGCAGCCTTTCCCCACTGCACATCAGAGGAGTCTTCTAAAGCTTTCCAAAGCTGGTGTTACTTATCCTCAGTTCTGAGCCAAAATTAGAAAGGCTTTAGCTCAGTGACCATGGTTGTTATTTCCATCAAGAACATCTCAGGTTTTCCTTCTTTGGCTGAGATCCTGGAATGCTGCGGTTGGAGTAGACAGAACTGAGCAAGGTAGACCAGTGGTCTGAGGCAGCTTCTTGCATTGATATGTACACCAACCACCTGGATACTGCAACTTATATAATCATGCAAATTAAGCATGTTGTTGTTGTGTGCCTTCAAGTTGTTTTCAACTTATGGCAAACCTAAAGCTATCATGGGTTTTTCTTGGCAAGATTTGTTCAGAGTGGGTTTGCCATTGGGCAATGCCACACTACACTGTTACAGTGCTATTACACCACTTTAGCTGCAGTGGCTGCCTCCTGTGGAATTCTGGGATCTGTAGTTTAGTGAGGCCTATGAGCTGAGAATTCCAAATGCTCCTCCCTAAACTGCAGATCCCAGGATTTCTCAGGAGGCAGCCATGGCAGTTAAAGTGGAATAATAGTGCTATAACAGTGTAATATGATATTGTCTGTTGCCTTCCTCTGTCACTGAGAGAACATGTCTTGCCTATTACCCCAAGGTCTAGGTCTTTTTGATACCAGTTTGATATTAAAGGGATATTTTAGGCTGGTAGCTGAGAGAGTACCCCAGTGCAGGAAACCAGCCATGCCACAAAAATACCATATTTGGATCCTGTTGGCTCAGAATGGGTGCTGCCAGGGCACATAGCCAGGATAGATCAATTAAGATTGGAATCTGCATAATCCCTTCACTGATGGGAGTGATGGTGCATGTTAAACCTTGGGCTTACACATGAACAGAAGAACAAAATTACCTTCCTCTGGAAGTGAAACTCCTTTGTCAAGGAACAGTCATGGTGGCTATCCAGCCATTTACTGACTTCCAGTTCTATTCTTCCCTCCTGGAAACTTCACTTTAATCTCAAAACTGCCTCAGGAGACATTTTGACCTATAAGTATACCTGTTCAGGCACTACCAATTTGGTCTCAGTTGAATTCAGGCAGCCACTCTGCCTATTTCTCCCTTGGTTCCTCAGCACACACAAGTCAACCCAGGTCCTAAGCTGCATATTGAGCCAGACTCACAATCACCACATCCCCTGATCAAGTTCTGTGCCTGAACCCAGTAACACATTCCCCTCTGCTAAACCCTCTAAATCACTGTCAGCTACCACCTTTATATTGATAGTTCTTGTATATGAGTATGAATATGTGTTTTGTGTGAAAGTTGATTTGCTTTGCTGTTATAAAAACTAAATTAATTTGGAATCCAGTGCCTGGAGTTCTTTGTTTTGGAACCGTTATACATAGGCTAAACTCCAGCTTTAGAATGTTACTCAAAGCCCTCTTGCTGCTTCCTATTGAGCTAAATTTATTCCCCCATTGAATACAATTACAGGTATTTTGGGACCCTTGCATTTTGGTTAACATGCCCAAGGTCACTCAGTGGATTTCCATGTCGGAGCCCTGGTCTTCCATAGTCCTAATCCAACATTCAAAGCTCTACACCACATTGGTGGTCATCACTTGTTTTGTATACAGCTTGGCCACAGGGTATCCCCTCCAGTTTGCTTCTTCCTACGTCACCCTATCATTACCTCTGAAACAACTATGCACATCCCATAATTGGTCACACTGGTGGAAGTGTTGGGAGAACCAATGGAGTCTTGAAATGTAAACCAGCTCTCTGAGGTTTTTTGTTTTTTTCCTAATTTGGAAGCAGTTCCTTTAAGTGCCTACACATGCCTTACTTTATGTTTCTATTATCAGGATCCAAGAGCTTCCCTGGAGTGTTAATATGAGAAGTGGCTTATTATAGGTTTAAGAAGAGAAATGAAGTAGGCATTGGGAAAACTGTATGTGTGTATGTGGGAGGGGATAATATCAAATAAAAAAGAAAGGATTTGTTTTTGCCGGTGCGGAGGGGCTTTCAACAGAGCACACACAATTTAAAAGCATACAATAGAAATGCCTCCAAATCCCCCCCCTACAAAAATAAAAAATAAAACAATTCAGAATGTCAGAAAACTATTGAAACCTGATAAAATAATGGGTTATGACTCATGTTGGTAATACTAATGGTAATGATTTCTGTACCATTACCAAGAAGTAATACAACAAATCTACATATGTCAGTAAATTCCAAGAGCTGTGAAAAATTTGTTTAGAATAAAATGACTTTCTCTTGAGAGTTTATAATATTGACCCATTAGAAGCTGCCTGCTGCTACTGCAATGGCCTTGCCATCTTTCAATTGGTGTTTAACAGTATGAGAAGGAGGGTTAATAATAATAAGAATAAAAAAGGTGAAAATCAGATCAAACCTCCAGAAATATTAGCATGAAGCACAACTGCATGTGATGTTCATACACTATCTTGGTGTGTGTTTATGTGTCTTATGGCACTTGCATGAATTTTATAGGACTTTCTTAGGCAAGGAAATTTCAAGGGTAATTTTACCAGTTCCTTCCTCTGAATATAGCCTGCAGCACTTGGCATTCGTTGATGGTCTCCCATTCAAGTATTAACCAAGGCTGACTCTGCTTAGCTTTCAAGATCAAGTGAGATATGGTGCCATCAGGTTATTTGGGCCCTCTTCATGTTATTTAGGCCCTCATGGAGATTACAATATATACAGATAGATATGTGGACAAGCCTTGGGCTCAAGAAGTGAGAGTACATCAGACCTTTAATGAAAAACAGGATCTGTGTGAAAAGATCTGTCTTCTAAGATCTGTCCACCCCTTTTGTCACAAGTGGATTGCACAAGGAGAACCTACTTTTCTCTGCATATATGGACATAGCTTTTGTAATTGTTTAGATTACCTGTAACCCTCCAGATATAAGTGGACTACAGATAGTCATCATAGCCAGGGCCAATGGGAACTGATATCCAATAACACCTGAAAGGTCAAAGCTTCTTTACCTCTGATGTAGAGGCTAGATTTGCATATATATACTCCATATTGTCTTGAGCAGCAATAAGAATTAGCACTTAACAGCAAAGTGACACAGTTTTTAATTGTGGAGGCTGAGTGGATGTGTTCACAGGGCTGACAATTTTGCTGAGTAGTGGGTATATTCTCTGAAATAAATACATTCGTCCCTCCGTTTTCATGGACTTCAAATCTGCATCCCTCACCCTTTCGTGGGTGGCGAACAGAGGGGGACAAAATAGGGCACATGTCCATGGCGTGAGCCCGCACACCCCTACAGGTGCACACCTCCATTCAAGCCAATGGGACTTGAATATCTATGATTTTCCATTTTTGCAGGGGGGTCCAGAATGGATCCCCCATGAGAATGGAGGGATGACTGTAAATATATGTCATTTTGTGAGCATACAATTGAAAGATGATACAGGCATCTTTCAAAAATTATTTAAAAATATTCCCCATTTCAAGTGTGAGAGAACTCTATCAATGGATGTAAACTAGAAGAAAAGAGATTCCACCTAAATATTAGGAAGAATGGATTGCCTTGGAGGGTGGGGGACTTTCCTTCTTTGCGGTTTTTTAAACAGAGATTGGATGCCATTTCTCAGGAGTGTTGTATTTGAGTATTACTGAATAGCAGGGACATAACTACATGGCTCTTGCCATCCTTCCAACTCAGAAGTGTTTATCACAGGGGTCGGCAACCTATGGCCCGCGGGCCGGGTGTGGCCCACGGAGGCCTTGGGACTGGACCGCCCCCGCTCCCCACCCCGTGTCCGCCGGCAGCCCACGTGTGAGGGCGGGTGCCATTTTGGATTTCAAAATGGTGCCCGTGCTTGCGCGTGCATGCGCACAGCTGCAGGCGCCATTTTGGAAGGCCCCACGGTGGCTGCGCAGCCACCGTGGGGCCTTGGGAAGGCTGCACCGTGCCTGCACTGGGCAAATTCGCCTGCCATGGGCGTGGGGGGGGCTTTCCAAGGCCCAGGGAAGCCCACACACACCTGCGCCGGGCAAGTTCACCTGCTGCAGGTGCGGGGGGCCTTCCAAAATGGCAACCACATAGCGCGCATATGCGCATGACGTCATGGTGTTGCACATGTGCGTGTGTGGGGAGGCAAGCCACCCAGCCCCCTGCACCATTTCCCTCCCCCCCCCGGTCCCCTGGCAACAAAGGTTGCCGACCCCTGGTTTAACATATCACACTGTTATACTGTTATGTTGCTGTTGTGTGCCTTCAACTTATGGTGATCCTTAGATGCACCTATTGTGGGGTTTTCTTGGCAAGTTTCTTCAGAGGGAGATGCCATTGACATCCTCTGAGGCTGAGAGAGTGTGATGCACCTAAGGTCACCCAGTGGGTTTCTATGGCTGAGTTGGGATTTGAGCCTTGGTCTCCAGAGTCATAGCCCAATGCTTAAATCACTTCACCATTCATAGTGATAGATTCATCTTGCCTTTGTCTCAGCCTTATTGCACAATATAGTGCATCACCTGGTATTGTCGTACAGTAGAATTGTTGAGAATTCATCCCCTCCCCATCATATTGGAAATAATCCATTACTGGAACCAGTTTGAGTGCAAACATCTTATTTCACTTCATTTGGGTAATGACTGAATAGTGGGCATGGTGTTGGGGGTAGTCTGGTCATCCCTGCGATGTTATGGTCTGTTCAAGGGGAAATGTGTTTTATTTGTTAGATAATAAGGTAAGGATATGTCTGGAGAGGTGAGAGAATGAAATGTTGGAATGGAATGGTGACTGGTAGAATATCTGAGAAGATTTGAATAAGACTGGTACAACAGTGGGTCAAGAAGAATGAAGGGGGTTGTCTGTCAGGTTTAGTTAATGAGTGGAGTTGAAGAGTTTGAGTGGTAGGAGTTATAAGATTACCACATGTGGCTTTTAACCCATGATTTCATTGGGAGGGAAAGTGGCTTTGGTGATGCTGATCACACAATGCTACTTCCCACTGTAGCTGTCCTGTCCCCTAGCCATCTCTTTTAATTCATGGGAGAAACCCATGAATGAACTGGCAATCACTCAATGCCACAGGTATTAAAAGGCATTTGTGAGGCAGTTGCATGATTGCCAGTCACATGGTGCCAGTGTCTCCTCCTCCCCATTTACCCCTTGCTAATCCTTTTAATTTTTTAAAAAGTTTTTCAGGCCATTTTGGAGCTCTGCAACCTCAACTGAAGTTTTTAAAACTTTTTTAAGGCTCAATAGCAATAGCATTTACATTTCTATACTGCTTAATACTGAACTCAACACCCTCTAAGCAGTTTACAGTTTTACAGTTTACAATTGCCCCCATCAAGCTGGATACTCATTTTACCAACCTATGAAAGTATAGAAGGCTGAGCCAACCTTGGAGCCCTGGGACTGAACTCACAACCTTGTGGCTGCAATACCAGCATTTAACCACTGTGCCATCAGGGCTCTCTCATGGCTTAAATCAGGGGTAGGCAACCTAAGGCCCAGGGGCCAGATGCGCCCCCCCCCCCGAGGCCTTAGGACCGGACCCAGGCCGATCCTGCCACTGCTGCCGCCCGCCATGATGATATTGATTATTGTTGTTATTACTTGTTCTTGGGGTTTTCTTGGCAAAATCTCCACAGAGGTTTTGCCATGGCTTTTCTGGGGCTGAGAGAGTGTGCATGCATATTTTTTATTTTTTAAAAAAAAATATTTTTATTTATTTATTTATTTATTTTTGGTGCTTCAGCCCCCTCAATTGTCTGAGGGACAGCAACCTGGCCCCCAGCTCAAAAAGGTTGCCTACCCCTGGCTTAAATGATGGCTGCTCTGGAATTCTGTGGGAAAATTGGAATTTTATTTTCTGGGTAGGGCATAAGGGAGGGAGGTTGGGTTAAGGGAGAGGGCAGGAAGGGAGCGCAATGGGGGCAACAACTCTGGTCACACAAATGGGAAGAGGTGCAGTGGTGGCTGCATAGAAAATGGTATGTTCCCATTTTAATTTTGTTGCATGACTATAGCAGGAAAGGCTGGTGTGTTAATCTCCATAGTCAGTGTCTGAATAAGCTAGGAGATGAGATTGAGACAAAGTGAGAGAGGTGTTTATAATGTATTAAATAATTAAGCTGTTATGTAATGCTCAAATTCTGGAAATAAAGTATTAATTTTTATTTTATGCTTTTGGCATCCAGAATGCTATATATTAGAAAGCTTGGGTTCAAGCACAATGTCTTTTCATGGCAACAGCTAATAAAGAGGGGAGGGGTCAGGTGGGGATGCTAGATGAATAATGGTGGCATCTGCACTGCAGAAATAAACCAACTTGACATCACTTTAACTACCATGGCTTCAATGCTATGGAATTCTGAGAATTTTAGTTTTGTGAGACATTTAGCCTTCTCTGTCAGATTGACCTGGCATCACAGCAAACTACAATTTCCAGAATTCCATAGCCTTGATCCATGGCAGTCAGTGGTGTCAAACCAGATTATTTCTGCAGTGTGGATGCAGCCAATATCCCATATGGAGGAAATCCTTACATTGGTGGCACAGGTGGGGATTATGGAAAGCCCTCAGTTTTGGTGACAGTGGGTGAGGTAAGTGGAAATCTTCACATGTGATGCCAGTGGAGAGATAGGTAGAACCTCACAATTGCTCTCTTGGGAATTGCTAAGGAAATCTCCAGCAGGGAAGCCTCAGACTACTGTTGCTTGGTTGGGGAGGACAAGACTTCCCAAAAGAATACAGTCGTCCTTCCATTTTTGCAGACCTGTAGTCAGCATCCCTTGCCTGTTTGCAGGCGGCAAACGGAAAGGCACAAAATGGGCCATTATTTTCAATGGGGCTTGAATATTTGCAAGCCGCCATTTTCACGGGTGGTGGTGATCCAGAACAGATCCCCCACGAATTGGGAGGGACTACTTCAGCTGTGTGTTTCTGGTCTGTTTTTTATGTTCTACGGTCCTGAAAACCTTTTTTTAGATTTTTTTGTAATTATATAAATAGCGCTGTAATAGCACTATGATTCATCCTCTAACTGTGTTATTACACCATAGTTAAAAAAATGAAAGGGAAATC
>CM034703.1:154800431-154831404 GCA_020142125.1 Phrynosoma platyrhinos
GGGGGGGGGGGGAAGGACTTAGAAAAGTCTTCATATTCTCACTGGGATTTTCTTGAAAGGCACTCTTTTCTTGACTAGGGTTTTAAATCTTTGGTTCTTCTTTGGACCAGATTTCTGTCTTGGTCCTTGACTAGTGATGCAATTGTTTGCTAATTGTTTGCTAAGAAGCAAATAATAATTTAAACAATTTTCTTCCCATTTCAGGAAAGTCTTTGAAAAATGCAGCTTTTGGAGACTATAGAAGCTGAGGACTTGTTTTGTGAAAAGGTCACAGAAAATACTGTTTTCTGTACAAAACAATCAAGTGACAATATTGTATAGAATAAGTCCTGAACTGCAAAGACACTCAGCCCAGAATTCTTCTCCTTAGGGTTCCTTGATGTTTGAGAAATACATTTCATGATCATTTTCCCCCAAATATTTTCAAATACACTTTCTGTCCTGTCCCTTGACTGTCAGGTAGCCCATGACATTTTGAAGCGGGGGGGGGGGGGGGGGGAGTGGAAGAAAACCCTTTCCCACTAGAATAATAGAATCATAGAGTTGGAAGAGAGGGGCCATCAGGTCAAGCCCCTTGCCATGCACAAATACACAGTCAAAGCATCCCTGACAGAGGACAGATAGAGGCCATCAAAGTAGGAGACTCCTTCACTCTCCGAGACAGCATATCCCACTGTCAAACAGCTCTTACAGTCAAGAGATTCTTCCTAATGTTGAGGTTGAATCTCCAAGGCGGTCATCTCCAAGGTAGAGGTTGAATGAGGTTGAAAATCCCACAAACACCTCTCTCTGGCCCTGGCTTTAAAACATGCCAGCAACAAAGAAATAACTTTAAAAAACAATCACACTCTGAAGTCTGCTGCCTGTCTGAGGTGGCTGCTTCACACCTTGTTTGATGGTAGGGTTGGTCCCTTCTGCCTTGTCCTTGCCTCCTAGTTTCTTCTTCAGTCCTGACTCCTGGCTTGTGGCGTTGCTTACCTGAGCAGGCAAGAGTTCGCAAGCTGTTGGCCAAGAGTATTGCCCACAACCAAGCCCTGACTTGGGGCTTGATGATGTCACAAAGTGGAACTTGGTGATCTCACAGGGTTGCTAGCTCTTGAAAGTCAAAACATTCCTATATGAGACACAGCAGTAAAGGGTGGAGGCTTGAGATATGAAGAACAAGAAGCACTGAAGAGAAAACCTCCTCCATTTTGGGGGGTGAAGGAAGGGGGGAACCTCTTATAAGTGAAGAGTGAGATTCTTTTTTCTTTTACAATGGATTTCCCAGTTCTATATGCATTGCTGTCCTCTGAATTATTGGAAATGTAACTGGAGCACTTATGGTGTTTGCTATGTACTTCCAAAAAAGAGAACTGCGCTAGTGAACCCAACAGAAGTTGCCTTTAAAGAGAACTCTGTCCTAGGTAAACAAGGCTATTTGGCCATCAGAACAGTAAGTAGCTATTTCAGTGCATTGCTTGTTTATGGAAACAGTTGGTTCAACAGCTATGTGTAAGGGGCACATGTACAACTTGCAATAGGCAGACTTGTATCAGCTAATTTAGCCCTCTTAGAAGAAGCCAATAAGTGTGATGTGTGAATGCACATATCTTTCTCTCTGTGTGCATATATGCCAGCTTATCTGCTGACCTTGAAATTTAAGATGGATCTGTCAAATCCTAAGCATGAATCCCCCAAACCTGCTCTTGGGGCCAGAGTCTGAGGCCTGGTAAAACTGCAACTATCTGATTTTAGCCATAGCAATTTAATATCTTAGAGGCAACTATATGTAACTTAAAGCAACAGACGATCTAAGTACTACTTATTATTTCACCAGCCCTACTGAAATACCACTTCCTTTCCCAGCAGCAGAAAGCTTCAAGAGAGGGAGATAAAGTGAAGAGTGGGGTTATTCCACCAGCCCTGGTCAAAGACTATGTGCTGTTTTCTTTTTTCTTACCTAACCCCCTTTCCTTTTGTGTCATATCTTTGCAGATCATAAGTCTTCAGGCAGGAATATCTCTCCCCCAGCTCACTTTTAAAATTGGTTGTATATAGACAGCTTCAAGAACCTTTTTGGTTGATGAGCAGGAAATGTATGAAATCAGTGTTTCTTAAACTATCTGATGTAGGGAACCAGCAGGTTCTTTCCCCACCAGCATGCCAAGGACCAGGACTAAATTTGTGACCACTGACTACAACACTTTCTTTCTTTCCTAGAATCTTGCTTGCACACCAGCACTGGCCCATGGATCACCACTTTCAACAGCTCTGTAGTAAATGATTGAAAAAGAAAATGGTGGGTACAAGAAAGGTTTCCCACCTTTTCAACTTAAATCACAGAACTGCATTCAGTTACATATCCTCAGTAGGTAGAAGAGCAAGGATTGTGGCTGCAACCTACCTTTGCAGTACAAAGTTCTTACATGTTTACCTAACAAGAGTGGAGAGTAGAAAAGCCTCCTCACATTGGCTTACAGGATTATGAAATCTCTGCTTTGATCCCCTAGAAACTTATGATGTGCTTGTGGATTATTCTCTTGGGCATACGCACTTTCTTATCTTCCTCTCTATTCATTGTGCTGCCACCTAACAGGTCCTTAGGCTTGTTGATAGATTGGGGTGGACGTCTTTTATTAGAGAGGAAAATGGATCCTCTGTTACTTGAGTTTGACCATCACTGTGCACCTTTTTATTCCTTTTCCGGAGCTGTCATTTTTGCCAGGCCAGCTTTCTCCAACCTGGTGTCCTCTGGACAGGGCAGACTGCAACTCCCATCTTTGCCTACTCAGCATGGGATGATGGGACTTTTCCAATACCTCTGGAGGACACCAGGTTGTGGAAGGCTGAGTAAGCTTTTTGGGAATGGAACGCCTACAGCTTTTACCTAGGTGGGGAGCTGGAGTGGGTACTGGGGAAAACTTTGTCCAGAATCCTTTTAGTGTGCTACATTGGAGTAAAGGGCTATTATGCTGGAGTGTGTCCCTTTTGCACAGTAGTGAAAATACTGGGTCAGCAAAGAAAGCTGCCCTGCCAGCACCTGAACAGCTCATGGGTTCCTGAAAGGTCATCTTCCAACAGAGACAGCTTCTGCTACCACCTTCTTCTCCAGTGCTGCTGTGCTTATGGCCATTTTAGTCCAGTAGCTGCTTCCCTTGCCATACTACAGCCGCAACTTACACTAAAGTAGTTATGCCAGTTAACAATCACAATATTTCTTTCCCTTCCTCTTACTGCATGGACCCTGTGAGTTTGTGTGGAGTGGTAGAAAGAAAAGGCAGATAACTGCATCCAGGGAATGTTGGAGGTTAACTGGAGATGATGAAAGGAGAGGTCATTTCAGGCATGTAGGCTGATGTCCATTGAGACAGACAAATTAGTACATTTTGCAACCCAAGCTCTTGCCTGGAACTGACCTCTCATTTGCAGTTCAGGAAGCTGTAGCAGTGGGTCTTACCCCTGAGTAGTTAGACAACCAACTGAACTGTGCTTTTGCAACCAGGGAAGCTGATGCATTAAAGCTTACTGCTTAGTAAATATACATACAATTGAGTTGTAATTTGCAGATAAAGAAACTGTTGCACTGGGGCTTAACTCTTGAGTAGACCCACATAAAAGTGAGCAGCGCTTTGTGTATTTAAAGGGGAAATGTCCAGCTGCTAAGGATTTTATCTGGCCCTATTCATTTTGTAATGCCAGCACCCCATGCATTTAACCCCACACATTTCTCTTTCAATTTCCAACAGGAGGCAGTCATCAACACAGGAAGGTGAACTGAAATCAATAGTTCATGTTAGTTTAGGCTACATGTAAATATCAAAAGCCTTCCTAATTTGAGCAACAGATAGTCTTTACTGTTGTCCTGATGTTTGTTTTTTATGTTTGTGTTGTTCTGCCCTGATCGTTTTTTACTCTTATCCTAAGCTATCTTGAATATTTTATCTTAAAGTGGGACATACAATAGTGGACATACACACGTAATTAATTAAAGCTTTTATCAGAGCTTAGAAAAAGTACTTTTTTGACAGTATCTTCCAGAATCTTCTAGCCAATGAGAACATACACTGCCAGTATGTCATATAACAATGGTGGTGGTCCCTAGATTCCCAATTAAATGCTTGGCCAGCAGAGCAGCCAGGATCATTGTAGAGACATGAATGAGGCTTGATCTACAGAAGAAGTACACGATACATACTATTAATGGATCTAATGGCAAAACATAATGTTGTATTTTCAATTTTTCCCAAAACAGAAATCCAAACTTTTTCATTAATAAGCATGACCAACGCACATGGGAAATATATGTGCCTGCTTCCCTATATCTCCAGCACTTATCAGTAACTCTTGGCTAGTTTTTAGGCCCTTCATGTCTAGGTGCTTCACAAAGATGGTGGTAGGTGCTCAGGTCCTCTTTGGTGCAGTTGTGGGTTTGCTTGGCAAAGGCTTCTCACAGACATAATAACTATTGGAACTGCAGGTGTAATCGTTCCATTCTCCGTTGATCCAAAGTTGGCCACAATCCTCATCACGGCCTAAGTAAGTGTTGGGTTCCCCTGTCTTCCAGTTCCTGTGATGAGGAGAAAATGATAGATGTCTTCTTTCCAATAACAAATACTCACCATCAAGAATTTACCAAATGTATTTGTGTACTTAACAGGAAATCTAGATAATTGTTTCCTAAAAGTCTGACTGATTTACATTTTCCTCCATTAAATGAAAATCAAAAGCTCACTTCACTTTTCTACATACAGACCTGTATGTGTTGATCCAGAAATCCATGTATGTGTTGGGTTCTATGGAGCTTACTCCCTAAAGCATATATTTGGATCAGTATGCAAAAGAATCTTGCACAGGTTAAGTCTCCCTTATATAGAATTCCAAAATCTGAAATACTCCAAAATCCAAAATTGTCCACAAGGGTGTCTGAGATAGTGACACCATTGCTTTTTGATGGCTCAGTGGTACACAAACTTTGTTTCATGCACAAAAGTAATAAATATTGTGTGTATAAAATTACCTTCAGATTATGTGTTTAAGGAACATATGGAACATAAATTAATTTCATATTTAGATTTGGGTCCCATGTCCAAGCTATCTCATTATATACATGCAAATATTGCAAAATCTGAAAACAAATCTGAAATTCAAAAACTTCTGGTCCCAAGCATTTTGGATAAGGGAGACTCAATTTATAGCACCTTTGAGACTAACAGAGAGAAAGAAAGAAAAGTTGGTAGTATAAGCTTTCACATAGAGAATTGTTGCCTAGTACACAGAATACTGAAAAATATTGCTTATATTCAACCTCAGTGTGTAGTGTGTGAGAGGGAGGGAGGGAGAAGCTGTTCAGAATGGTCATTGGGAGATCTGGAGCAATGCATCATTAATATGCTGATGACATTCAATATGAAGTCACTGTGTTCTGGACCAATCCCTAGATAAATGGTGGACTGAGTATGGGCCAATAAGTTGGAGCTAAATCCTTGGAAAGATGGAGGCCTTCTGGTTAAGTGGTTTCCATGTTCAGGAAATAGGTATATTGCATTTGAAGGATCAAGTTCACATCCCAGGGATACTTCCTATTTGGATCCATCTTTGTCACGAGAAGCCCAAGCGACTTCAGGGTCTACCTTTTATCACTGTTGGCTGGTATGCCAGTTGCAGCCATTCTTGGACAGGGATAGGTTGTTTTGAGTAGTCCAGGCTGGTAAGATAAAGGCTAGACTCCTGCAGTGTGCTCCATGTGGGGCTGTCCCTAAGGCTGGTCCAGAAACTGCAACTATGGCAAAATACTTCAGCTAGGCTTCTGATGAAGCAGCCTATCAGCATCCCATAACACATGTGCTGAAAGAATTGCACTGGCTGGCTGGTTGCTACCAGAAATCCTAAGTGGCTTAAGACTTCACTCATTGAGAGGCTGCCTCCATTAATAATCTGGCTGCAGCTCTTTGGATTAACTGAAGTTTCTGAACACTATACATAGGTAGCCCCACATAGAGCCCATTACAGTAATCCAACTGGGATGTAACTAAAGCAAGTGTCACCATGGCCAAATTCGACATCTCAAGAAATGGGCACAGCTGACACACAAACTTTAACTGTGCAAGTGCATTTGTAACCACCACTGAAACCTGGGCTTCTGGGCTCAGAGATGAATCCAGGCACACACCCAAGTGACACACCTGCATTTTCAGGTAAAACTTAACTCTATCCATTACAAGCTGAAGCTCTATTCCATGAAGTGCCTTTCAACTGACCAGGAGCACCTCTTTCTTTTCTGGATTAAGTTTCAAATTGTTTGCCCTCATCCAATACATTAATGATGAGAGGCACCAGCTTTGAATCAAAACAGCTTCCTTGGCTTGTGGTGGAAAGGAATAATAGATTTGGATGTCCTCTGCATACTTTTTAGATCTAAGGGGAATATTTGTTTTTGTTGTGTGCTTCCAAGTCATTTTTGACTTATGGCGACCCTAACGTGAACCTCTCATAGGTTTTTTTTTTGGCAAGTTTCTTTGGAGGGGGGTTTGCCATTACTATCTTTTGGTGCAGAGAGTGAGTGACTTGCACAAGGTCACCCAGTGGATTTTTATGTTCAAGTGGGGATTCAAACCCTGATCTCCATTCATCGTCCAACACTCAAACCAGTACACCATGCTCCTCTCAAGGGGAATATGCATGCCTGGAAATAATAAATATGCAGTTCAGGGGAGTGCAGTTTCTGTTACATGCCATTTGTTTAGTGTAGAGCAGTGGCTTATGTCACGATGGACTGAGAAGCCTCCTCTGAGGCAAGGTACTGTGGATTCAATGGAGTTTTTAATTAATTTATATCTTATGGTACACTGGCATACCTTTGGTTCCCATATTGGCAGAAAGACGGGATGTTAAACAAACAAGTGACCTTACAAAGGTTTGAAACAGCCAGTTCAGAAATTTTCAGTACCCCCCTTCCCCATCTAACTTTCACATCTCTTGTTTCTAAAGGTATATTGAATTCACTTCGGGAGCAGGGGGATTAGCAATAGCAAGATAGGACTGGTGAAGGCTATGCTCCATGCCATTTAAGTGGGCATATTCAAAGGAGGAGTGGGACTCTTGCACTTAGAACAGTTGGACAGAATAGGGATTTTTGGAAAATGGCCTCAGCCCAACCGTTAAACGTGCCAATATTAAAGAATGTGAGAAAAAACTGAACTTGGTCAGCCACAGTAGCAAGTAGGGGTATGAGAATCTATCCAAATGTTGTTGATGTTCTTATTTTCCCTGTGCCAAGACTGTTCTGATTCAGATTCATTCCCCCCACCCACCCGTGGAAATTTGTTTCCCTCAGTATCTTCCAAAATAGACAATTTTTGTGGGGCTATTTCAATTGCATACATTTTGTCATAGGTTGAAAACATCACTTTCAAAACTACCTTTTAAAAAAGAATAGTTTGCTGTTGTTACTTTTCTTTAACAAGAAACAAGTTATAATGCCTGTTAACAGCACAATGTTATTGTGTTACTTTTAAAAATATTTTGAATATTTTTATGCTTTTAATGCTATGCAGTGATGCTGTTTGTATGTGATCTTTTAATTAATTTTAATATATTAATGTTTTAAACTTTATAAATTATTTAATTGTTTTAAAACAATTTTATTGAAGGTTTTGTATAGTTTCAAAGTGGGAGACTGCCAATGAATACCAAATGCTGTGGGCTATATTTCAGAGGAAGGAGCTAGCAAACCCACCTCTGAGCATTTCTTGCCTATAGAGATCTGAGAAATTCATGGGGTTTTTGATAAGTCAACATACAACTTGAAGGCACACCGAATCTCACCCAGGCAATTTCTCACTCATCCCTAGGAGCAAGTCCATCTCTCATGGCCACAATGGGGCTGCCTGCCTAGTACTTACGTGAAACCTGTTCTATAGTTACTGCCATCCAACCATTTCCATTCTCCTTCTGTGTGTTTGTCATGGAGTCCGATCCAATACCTTTCATTTCTGGTTCTAGTCTGTAGGAAATTCTGTAAGAAATCCAGCAAAAACAAACCATTTGACTTCTGTGGTTGGACAGAGATGGCGAGTGGGCGCATGTCCTCTTTCCGTCAATTATTTTTTTTAAAAGGTGAATGGATCTGGATTTAACCACTCCCTTTAACAGCAAACTCAGATGGTCAGTGACAATAGAATCTGAACCAAAATGACGCCAGTGAAAAACATAAGGAGAGATCAGTTTTGTGTGGCCAGGCCTTCTTGTAAATGGTATATTTCATAGCATTGAGCGATAGCTTTGAGGCATGTTTCCCAAAAGGAAGCAGCAAATATTTTAGGCAATGGGCATAAAGTTGGCTCAGCAGACTGTCCCTGCTGCACATCAGAGGAGTCTTCTAAGCTTTTCAAAAATTTTAAAAGGATCCGTCTGCCTCAAACCTGCTAAAATGGCTAATAGCACTTCTGATCAGATTGGAACACTGTCCCCTGGAAGTAACCTTTTAGACTCTTCCAACATTAAACATCAAGAAGAAACAATGGGGATAGCATGTTTCTCTATTCATGAGCAGGGATCCTTCCAGACTATACAGTTATAAGCACTATGATTCCACTTTAACTGCCATGGCTGCATCCTATGGAATCCTGGGTTTTGTAGTTTGGTCAGAGGCACCAGAGGAAATCCCTAGCTGGGGATTATAAAGACTCCTCCCTTAAATTGCAAACCCAAGGTTTCCACAGGAAGGATCCATGGCAGTTAAGGTGGAACAATAGTGCTAAAATTGTGTAGTGTGAAAGGGAACAGGACTAGCATGAACAAAACAGCATGAACAAAAAATCAAAACATAACTTTGTGATCCATGAGTTTAAATCAGTGATTCCTAAATTTTGGCCCTCCAGATATTTTGGGTTTCAACTCCCAGAAGCCCCAGCCAGCTTGGCCAAGAGTCAAGAATTCTGGGAGGTGAAGTTGCAAACATCTAGAAGACCAAAGTTTGGGAACCACTGGTTTAAATTATCAAGAGGAGTAATCTCTTTATGAAGACTCACAACAGTACTTTTCATCTGTCTAAATGAGTGGTCCCCAACCTGTTCTATGCCTTGCACACCAGGAAATGTTTGGTTCATGTTGGCACCCCCTAAAAAACTAATATCAAATTTGAAGATAAGGAGGTTTAATTTCTAATTTTTAAACCACAAATTTTAGATCCCAATTTATTCAGAAAAAACTATTGTATATTGTAAAATTCTCTCCTCTTGATTAAATAAACAATGGGACTTCTATTCATGTAACACAACCACCTACTACCAATTCTTAAGGCACACTGGCAGCTGGCTGAATGATGACTCATGACTTGTCACTCAAGACACAAACCAGTGTTTGGCACACACCCTAAAATTCCATCTTGCACCCCTTTGGGGTGCGCACACCTAAGGTTGGGAACCCTTTGTCTAGATGCTCAAAAAAAGTAGGGAATAGAGAGTTTGACCCAACATCATCCTATTATTTTTATTTTTTGTATCATCTAACTTGATCAAGAATTATGCAGAACACCAAAGCTCCAGCACTTGTGAAACATTTTGGTGAAATTATTCTCCAGTTCTGGTTTCAGATGTTTTGTCCTACAACAGCCAGAATCTTTTACTATTGGCATTGCTAGGGAGAGTGGATAGGACTTCAAAACATGTAGAGGGCCAAAATCAGAGTTGGCTAATTTTTTTTTTTTTATGATCACCAAAATATGTCATAAAAGTGTGTGAGCTTTGGAGTTCTAATCTCTCGCCTACTTAAGAGAAATGAAGAACTGGGGCTGGTGTACACCTCTTTGCCTGAAAGAGGTGGTAGAATCACTGGCCCTCCAGATGTTGTTGAATTCTCACTCTCATCAGCCCCAGACAGCATAGCCAGTAGTCGGGGGGGGGGGTTGCAGATTGCCAGAAATAGTGCAAATTGAGTCCATTTTTAGGGTTAGGGTTAGGGAATCATGGGAACTGCATTTTGTTGTGGCACCAGAGCTCTCTGACAGAGAAGGCTCAATGTCGCAGAAAGAAAAAAAAAAACAATTCCCATGATTCCCTAGCACTAACCCTAACCCTAAAAGTGGACTCAATTTGCACTATTTCTGGCAGTCTGCAACCCCCCAGGAATGATAGAGTTGTAATCCAGGCAGTTTGCAGGGCCACAGGTTCCCCATCCTTGCCTTTAAAGGGACAAAAATGATGCTGCACTGATGATGATGATGGCTGATGGATTATTGGGCCAGGGAAATCAAGTATTGTCACTCAGCTATCTACCCCCTTTGGACAATGCCTGTTTGCCCCATGAGAAGAAAAAGGCAAGCTACCAGTTTGGCTCCATTCACTTTGCTTTGATGGGCAAATCTTATACTCCCCCTGCTCAAAAGATAGCAAATGTCCTGTTTTACTCTTACCTGTTTTGCTAAACTATCAACAATGACCAGTTGGGACTGTTGCTTTTCACAATCTGCCTTAGCTTGTTGCCAGGGAACTGCCTGCAGTGAGAAGTAGTAGCATTTCCCAGAGAAATATTCCCATTGCCTGGTATCAGCTCCACATGGGAACACTGAACAAAGGAAAAGAGGTGAGTTGATGCAGATTGAGTCTCCCTTACCCAGAATTCCAAAATCTTAAATACTCCAAAAACCAAAACTTTTTTCATGGGTATCTGAGATAGTGACACTTTTGCTTTCTGATGATTCAGTATGCACAAACTTTGTTTCAAGCACAGAATTTTTTAAGTATTGTGTATAAAATTACCTCCAGGCTATCTGGATACAGTGCATATGAATTAATTGGGTCCCATCTCCAAGATATCTCATTATGTATATATACATAAATGTAGGTATTTAAAAAAATAATAAAAAATAAAATCCAAAATACTTCTGGTTCTAAGCATTTTGGATAATGGAAACTCAGCCTATATTGAGCAAAACTTGTCATTGCTTTATCCTGTCGATTTCTGAGAAACAAAGTGGTTTAAGGAGTTTATCACATGGGGGGAGAGCACCCAAATCCCTGGATAAATGGGGTTTAAATCTGGGAATATCCCACAAAAGCGGGATTGTTTTCAGATGATGTCAGGCTAATTCAACATTATCCCGACATTAACCCATGAATAAAGCGGCAAAAACATGCCACTTTTTACTTTTGGGGAAATCCTGAAAGTAAAAAGTGGCACGATTTTGCCACTTTGTTCACTGGTTAATGTTAGAATAATGCTGAATTAGCCCGACATGTCTGAAAATAATCCTGCTTTTGCAGGATATTCATGGGATTTAAATCCTGTTTATCCATGGAATTTCAATGCTTTGCCTCCTGTGTGATAAATTCCTAAGATAATAACAAGAAGGTAACTGGGGTTGGTAAGGAGAACCAGTTGTGCAGATTAGCATTTGAAGATTCTGAAGATAAAAAAACCACCCCTGAATTTGTTAGCCAGCCATGCCCCTGCAAAAAGGTGAAGGTAAAGGTATTCCCTGTTGACAAGGTTGTCAAGTCATGTCTGACTGTAGGGGGAGGTGCTCATCTCCATTTCTAAGCAGAAGGGCCAGCATTGTCAGAGACTTCTGTGTGACCATGTGGCCAGCATGACTGCACAGAAAGCTGTTTACCTTCCCACCAAAGTGGTACCTATTTATCTACTTGCATTTGCATGCTTTCAAACTGCTAGGTTGGCAGAAGCTGGGACTAGTGATGGGAGCTCATGCAGCATCTGGGCCTCAAATTGCCAACCTGCCGATCTTGCAATCAACAGAGCCAGTGTCTTAACCACTTGAACCACCACGTCCCCTGCAAAACACCTTCCCAAACCCAAGTGTAGACAAGTTTGCAAATGTTATGTAGTGTGGCCTCAGGTGCCTTAAACTAACATTAGTCAGCATGGTGGCACATGAACTGGTGCTGGATCATGAGCTGCCAATCCTTGGAAAGTTTCCATGGAAGAAACAATTGTAGCCAATGGGAACAAACATGGAACTGGTTCCTGGTACAATTGGGAAGGGGGGAATTGCTTGTTCTTCACTTCAGATAGATTGAAAGGCACTATCTTACTCTGAATTTGATTTGAAGACTATAGCAGAGATACAGAAAGATGGGGTAGGGAAGGAGGAAGGGTGAAGGGAGGAGAAGGAATAGAATGGGAAGTCAGCCTTGGCAAAGGGGTTGGTAGGAACTTACAGTGGAAGTCATGGCCAAAGGGATCTTTTGCAAGGTCAGCATGCAGCTTTCTGAGTTCTGATGAAACTGTTGCTACTGGAATTGTAGAAGTGAGGGAAAGAAATTTGAATTAGCATCTTCCTTGGCCCTCTTGTTGTTGTGTACTTTCAAGTTGTTTCTGACTTATGGCAACCCTAAGATGTTTTCATGGCAAGATTTGTTTAGAGGAGGTTTGCCATTGGCTTCCTCAGAGGGTGAGAGACTGAGACTTGCCCAAGTGGATTTCCATGCCCAAGTGGGAATACGAACCCTGGTCTCCAGACTAGCAGCCCAGCACTCAAACCACTATAGTACATTGGCTCTCAACTCCTCTTACCCTTCTGCAAATTTGGCCCTATCATTTATGAGTAGGACTATGCTTTTGTCTGCATTTCTTCCTGTTCAATCAATTATTAGAATTTCTTGTGCATATATAGAAAACATTTGGAGTGGCTACTAGAATTTGAAAAATAGATTCATTTTTTTAAAATTACCATAATGTTTAAACCTTTCCAGTTTTATCTTCCAGATTCCAGTAACCACTCCAAATATTTCCATTATACACATACAAAATTCTGGCAACAGACTGAAAGGTTTCACAGCTTATCATTATTACTAGGTAAATTTATATCCTGCCTGTCCTGTATTAGATATACATTACTCCCCACCTCACAATAACAACCCCATGAAATAAATAAGCACAGAGTGATTCTGTTCAATCAGTGAGTGAGGACTAGAACTTGGATCTCTCATGTCCTGCTTCAACACCCCATGTAATAAGGGGGCTGAACAGACCAACAATTGGAGCCGGCTTCCAGCTTCCCAGTGGTGTGGGAGCATGGTGACCACACGCCACATGCCCCGACTCCACACCCAATCCAGTGTCACACCACCTGCCCGACCAGATGGTGGACAGTGTTGGGGCATTCCTGCAGCATGACCACATGCTGCACCCCACAGGAGCACAGAAGAGCTGCGGTGGTGGTGAAATGAGCACCTCTATTCCAGCCCAAAAAGGAACAGCATTTTGCATATGGTTGCCATGGCCCCAATCCAGTGCTGAAAGGAACTGCACAGAGTTACTTCTTCGGAACTGCACAGAGTTACTGCTTCGGGACAGTCTGTTTTGCCTCAAAGTGACAAAGTTTTAAAAACATATTCTGTATCACATCTTGAATAAATGTCTGCACTTCTTCAGTTTCTGCTCCTCTGCTGGCTGAAAGCTCTGCAGAGGTCAGAGAGCCAGAATTGGTACTCCGAACAATTTGATTGAAACAGTTCTTTCTTTCCCACATAAAACCAGAGGAAAGCTTCTGATTTCATAGTAGACAAAGTTCTCAATGGGTTACTCATGCTGATGGATATATATTCCCTACAGGATCAGAGTTGGTAAATCTTTGTGAACATCAGTTGCTGGAGAATGCGGGTGGGAGGGTGCTGTTGTGTTTATGACCTGCCTCTGGGCAATGGCATCACTAGGGTTGGCATCACCCAGTGCAGAAACACATGGTGTCACCCCCGATCCCACACTGAACTCCTCTCATACCACACTATACAGAATCCTTAGCAATTTTTGTATTAATGTTATTCATATATCATAATTCCAATTTATTTATTTATTTATTTATTTTCTATGCTGCCTTTCTCCCAAAAGGGACCCAAGGCCTCTCACAATATAAAAACACATTAAGACAAAATTTTTTTTACAGACAATTCAAATAACCTAATTAAACCACTACAAAGTTAAAATGTAAAACATCCAAATGTTTAAAAACATAATACAACCCTTCCCCCCCCCCCAACAAAACCAGGTGTGTATGATTTTAAAAAGCCTGCCTGCACAGAAATGTTTTTACCTGCTGGCAAAAGGCCAGCAGGGAGGGGGCCAGTTTAGCCTTCCATGGAAGGGAGTCCCTCAGGTGGGAGCAGTCACTGAGAAGGCTCTTCCTCATGTCCTTACCAAGCGAGCCTGGGTTGGTGGCGGGACCAAGAGAAAGACTTCTCCTGAGGATCTTGGGGCTCTAGCTGGTTTGTATGGGGAGATAAGGCCTCTCAAATAGTCTGGACCTAAACCTAAAGTGAATGTGATAGCAATAATTGTGACATAAACAACTAGCAAATAAAAAAAAATTATTACCTTTAAATTACAATACCACACACACAGCCTAAATGTATTTACATGTTCATGTAGTTAAAGTGAACATTTGGTAAGTTGTGATGTTTTTGGATGTTTTACCACACACACACACAAACCTTGAGGCCTCTCCTTTTTCCTCCCACTGAGGGGGGAAGCAGACGACTGCTTCCGGGTCGCCGCGGGTCGGAGTGCCGGCGGAGCTCAGCCTCCGCACCGCGGCTCACCTCCGGCGACTCTAAAAGGAGAACCAAATTGGCGCTCCTTTTAGATGTCAGGGAACCTTTCCCTGACTCTTCCGCCGCGGCGCATCCGGTCGCCGCGGCGTGAGGTCATCCCCGGAGCGCCAGCCGTGCGGAGGGCCGGCGACTCCGAGGGCAACCTCAGGAAAAGGAAGGGGTGCCGCTCGTGTGGCTGCCCCTCCTCTTCCGGGCCTCCAAGACGGCTCAATTAGCTGTCTGCCGAGGCCCTGAGTCTCACCTCATTCAGCCCATCTCTTCCATTGAATTCCAGGATTTTAAAGGGATGCAGGCAAATGGCATAGCTCATTTCTGCTAAAAGGCAGATGTTTGGGGAGCAGTGGTGTCACCCAGTGCCGCCCGCAGTTCCCGCATCCCCTGGTGATGCCCCTGCCTCTGGGTCTCCCACTGATGCATCTGGTTGGCTGCTGTGGGAAACACAATCCTGGACTAGGTAGGTCTTCAGTCTGAACTAGCAGGGGCTCTTCCACACTACACATGATTTCTTTGGCTGCTATGGCTACCTCCTATGGAATCCTGGGACTTGTAGTTTAGCCTGAGGCACCAGAGGAGAATTCTCTGGCTGAGGAACCTAAATGCCACTCCCTCCACTGCCAATCCCAAGATTCCACAGAATGGTGCCATGGTGGTTAAAGTGAAACCATAATGCTGTAATTGCATGGAGTGGCTATTCTTACATTCGGCTACTGTTTCTTCCATGCAAAGGAAGGAATGAAAACTGCTCTGTTTCCCCCTGAATGTACAGTATTAGCTCCACTTGATAATTTCTCCTTTCTACAAATGAAACTTATCAGTTTAGATGATAATAGACCGGATGGTGGTTTAAACATACCTTTTGAAAGTGCCACTGCCAAGCCAATGACAACCAGCAAGTAAGAGATACCCAACAGTGCATAGACTGGGAAGAATGGCCGTTGAGTAAAAGTTTTTCCTTTGCAGGAAAGAGGAGAATGAGAATGAGATGGTAAATCCCTTTCCCCTCATTGTTGATAGCATAGAAGCTTGCTGAAGACTATAGGCAAATGTTCAGAGTTGAGGCTGTCCATTTTCAGTCTGTGACCTTGGAAACTACACAGCTCTCAGAATTTTTCATTTTTGGATATTTTTCATTGATAAAAAACCGCTCAAATACTTGTTTACGTCTGTAAATTTTGGGTGTTTTTGTTCTAAATTATACTTAAAAACTATAAAACATGAGAGTATATAATGTTAAAACAATATTGTGCTTTGTCAGTTATATTTCTGTTCAGATAAGAAACTTACTGAGCATTGATCAGGTTGATGTTGATGATTTTGCATGTGATATGAAGCAAATGAAACTGACATTTAAGCAGTAGCACCTGCAAATCTTCAAATTTGTATCATGAGAAATGGAACAAGATCAGCAATTTTCTTTTAAAAGCCAAATTTTGTGAGTTGATAACTGAAAATTGTACAAAAATCATCAGGCTAGCGATCAATGTGTAAATGTCACCTTTGATCAAAATCAGCTTACAGATGTGCATTGTAGCATAAAATGGACAGAAATCCAAAGTATTTGCAGGGATCCAAAGTAGCTGGTAGACTGATCAAAAGCTTTAGTTTGATCATCATCGTGGCCCCAAATTTGGTGACTCTGATCAAGTATGTGGATTTGTATAGCATAACAGATATACATTATTATTATTATTATTATTATTATTATTATTATTATTATTATTATTATTATTATTATTATTTCTGTGATAATCCAGCCAGATCATGCCTTGGTGTCACAAATAATGTATGGGGGGGAGAGATTTCCCCCTCTCCAATTCATTCAACCCTTTAATTTATACTGGTATTCAGCTAGCCCTTTAACCCTTTCAGCTGTTCACCTGATCCAGCTTGGAGACCCATTATGAATAATTTCTCACACAGATGCTTTATAGATATGGTGTCTCTTTCCTGGATTTATGATGCTCTGGGAAAAATGATGCTCAGGATTTCTTGGATTAAGAAAGCAACCAGTGAATATGTGTTAAGGAGATGACTCAAGACCAAGAAATCCAAAACACAGATAACTAGAACATTTCACACATGTAATAAAAAAGGGAGGGATACAAGACTGTTACAGCTGATTATTCAAGGTAAAATAAATGGGGAAAAAAGTGTAGGAAGGAGGACTCTGCTTAAAAAGCCTCAAAACTTGATTTGGATGCAATACAATGTCATCATATCCAAAGACAAAATAGCCCCCATGGTGTCCAATCTCTGGAATGGGAGGAAGAAAAGGACAGTGACAAGTTGGGCACATTGCTTTGCAAAATGAATTATCAGCAAACCAGACCACACATTTCTACTTATTTATTCAGCAATCTGAGGCCTGGTTCCAATTAAAAAGAACCACAAGGTATCTTGTGGCACAGAGAGAGAGAGAGAAAGAGGGCAATAGTGAGGATCAAAATTAAAAACAGACAGTGACTATTAAACTGGCTGGATTAAAAAAGATAGCATCCATTACATAAGTATGCAAAGATCTTATAGCACCCTTGAGACTAATATGAAAAAAGCTGAGTCACATGTAGACTCAAGTCTATGAAAGCTCATGCCACCCACGTCTTTCTTTCAGTTAGCCTTAAAGGTGCTACAAGACACCTTTGCATATTCATTTTCCAGACTAACACAGCTATGTCTTTGAATCCATTACATAAAACTGCTTTTTAAAGCCAGGGAAAACAGAAGACTTCATTGCCTAGCTCTGAAAAGGCCAGTGTAGGCACCAAGCAAATCTCACCTGGGAGAGCATGCTGCATGGGGAGGGCATACCACCAATAAAAAGGCCTTGGTTGCCACAACTGTGACCCAGAGAAAAGCAAGCAAAGTTGATTTCTATAAAAAGACAGGTGGTTAGGGAGATGGGAGATCTTTCAGGTAAAATCTACATCACCTTAGGCAGAAACAAAGCAACAACAGGAAGAGAATTTTTACCTCGGTAGGATCGGAACTCATCTCCATCCATTTTTGAAAGCTATGTCTGGGAAGGAGCTGGCTTTGCGCTGTTTTGAAACACTTTCTAAAGTAAGGACTTTGTAATTGCACAAGGATGCTTCACATAAAAGGTAAATGATTAATTTGGGAAGATCCAGACCTCATCCCAAATTGTCTGCTTTTAGAGCACCTCCTCCTTGAATACACCCACCTCTAAAAGATCCCCCCACCGCAGATAAATCTAGCAACTTGTCATTTTGGTGTGATGCTTTTAAAAGTGCATTCTTAGGCAAGATATAAATCAAATCAGTACTAATGTATCTCATGGCCATTTCATATTTGATGAATCAGATTGAGGTACAGCTTGAGTCTCCCTTATCCGGAAATGCAAAATACTCCAAAAACCAAAACTTTTTCCCCATGAGTGGTTGAGATAATGATACCTTTGTTTTCTGATGGTTCCATGTACACAAACTTTCTTTCATGCACACAATGATTTAACAATATTGTATAAAATTACCTTCAAGCTATGTGTATAATTTATTTATCTATTTGGAGTATTTATACCCCACTCTTCAGACACAAAGGTTCGCGGAGCGGCTTACAAATAGTTAATTAGACAAGTTCCCTGCCCTTAGGCTTACATAATAAGTGTATATAGTATATATGAAACATAAATGAATTTTGTGTTTAGACTTGGGTCCCCTCCAAGATATCTCATTACGTATGTACATGCAAATACAGGTATTCCAAAATAAATTTTAAAAATCCAGAATCCAAAGGCTCAAACTATAAAATCTTGCAGTTGTTCAATAGAAACTAATCAGGGCCTCTTTAATTAACAAAAGGTTATTGTTCTCACCCACCTAGATTAGAAAAGTAGAAAGTATTCTGAGTAGGGACTCCAAAGATCTTAGTAACTGCATATTCATGTGAGTGGTAGTTCCCTGGTCCCAGAATTTAATTGTGTCTGGGAACAAAGCAGTAACCCAGCTGCAGGTAGCAGCCTAGCTGTTGTATGTTGTATCAGCTGTCGTTTCTGGAAAGATAACCCAACATAAGAGTGAATTGCTGTAATCCAATCTGGTTAATAGCAGGGTACTGATGACTGCCCAGGCTTCCTTTTCCAGTAAAAAAATATAATTGGTAAATTATACATCAATTACAGCATTCTGTGCAGTCATGCTGGCCACATGATCACAGAGTAGTCTCTGACAACGCTGGCTCTTCAGCTTAGTAACGGAGATGAGCAATGTTCCCTACAGTCGAACATGACTTGACAATCTTGTCAATGGGAAATACCCTTACCTTTAAATAAATTAAAATAGATAAAGAGATACAAGAAGCTACAGAAGCTTGTTAGCATTGATCTGCAATGTGGACTCTAACAGCTTTTCGGATCTACAAATCTTACCTAGGATGCAATCTCATTTACAATCTCAGTTGTCAGGTAAATTTTATTCCATTTGCATCTGGACTAAGCATTGTTTTGTTCCATTGATCCATTTAATTTCTCATTCCATATATCTACTCAAGACTGTTATGGCTTCTACCTGATGTAAATGGGAAGAATGAGGCCTCTTTCACATGAAACAGTTCTAGCACTTTGATATCACTTTATCTACCATGGCTGCATCCTGTGAAATCTTGGGAGTTGTAGTTTGGCAAGGCTGACAGATAATTCCAAATGTCTCACAAAATTACTATTCCCAGGATTCCATAGGATGAAGACATGGCAGTTAAAGCAATATCAATGTGCTATAACTGGGCCATGTGCAGGAGAGCTGAGCAGTGTGTGATCAGTATACTGATATCATTGCACACCAAAATACCACCCAACTGTCTTGATTTGGCAGTGACAGTCCCAATGGATCCTCTGCTGTCCCATTTTTTCAGCTACTTTTAAAATGTCTCAGTTGCTCTTTCCTCCTCCCACTTTTCCTCTCTGGTTTCAGTGTATTTAAATTTCCTGAAACAGAGTTCAAAGTGCAACTCAGTTAACTCAATGAAGAAGAGAGGAATCTTGCTTTTCCCAATAGTCTAAGGCAAATGCAAATTGCTGCAGTGTCTCCTAGCTTGTCTGTTCTTCCTCTTTAATAACTTTTGCCAATTTTGAATACACCCTCATGTTGCTTGCCTACATGTGTCCCAGCTTTCATCTGTGAAATGTTGGAGGGTATGCATCAAATCTCTGGAAAACATTTCCCAGAAAATTAAAATAGATGTTAAATAACAGGGCAGGGGCAGGATGAGATTATTGTTCTGGTTTTACTATACACTAGTGGGGGAAAAGGCAAGAGGTGGAGTCTTCAAAATCAGGAGAAGCCAAAATTTTCCCTCCACCAATCTTCTGACAGTTGGCAGCCATCAACAACAGAATCAAAATCAATAGCTGTTGTTGGTTTAGGCTACATGTAAACATTACAATATGTTCTAATCTGGAGGACAGTTAAGGGTAGCAGTTTTCTGGATGATGCAGCAATCACATTCTGCAAAACACTTATTCTTTTCCTTCTTTTGGTCTTACGGCACAGACATCAATAATATTCACATTTATTTAAAAGCATTTTTTTAGTCCTGCAGGGTGAGAACACATAGGCAGCATCTGACAGAATTCTAAAGCAAAATGGGGCTTCTTTCTTCCTCTCCTGCTTTGGTTGTTTTCAGATATGTTGGTTGTCCTTTAAAAACAACAGTCACTAACAATCTTTTTCAGTTTCACAAACTATTTCTACCGGTTTCTGAAATTTCACTAGGCTTTAAACCTACTGTACTGTAGAAACTAACAGAAGGAATCCAAAAGACACTTAAGCATTTAACAATTAGGTATTTGTTACAAAATTGTCTAGCGTATCCTATCCAATCACATTAACCACTGTTTCAGTCAATGAAGCAATCCTTTAGCCTTTCTTTCAGTCTAGCTCACTTGTGAATACTTGTAGACATCACAACAAACTGTGTTTTTTTAAATTAACCAAAGCCTTGTTTCATCTGAATCTGACAGGAGTTGAATTTGACCACTAGTATGTTCAGGAGCAGATTTAAATTTTTGCTTATGCAGTATTTTTCAGCAACCCATGATTAAGATCATAGGGCACAAGAGAGTGAACAAATCATAATGTAATCCAGAAAATAGAGGTATTGTGGGATGGAAACCCAAAATATCTGGATGACAGGATTTAACAATCTGGATAGGTGAAACTCTCTGTGAAGGACCATATTTGTACTTTTGAATATTCTCCTGGTGAAAGGACAGGTGGCTTGGGTAGCTTTTAACAACTTGTGATGGTGTACCAGCTGTTTAGAGAGTTCAGAGGACACATTGGATACCAATGCTATAGTCTCCACTAGGTTAAACTGCTCTAAAATGCTTTGTATGGCTCTGTTTTTGAAGAGAGTCCCAAAGGTTCATTTGGTACAAAATGCAACTGTCCAGGAGTTGGGAAGGAGGGGACAGGTGAATGGAACATATAACACCAATAAGGAGTTCATATTTTTTTTTTTTTTAGAAAAAATGTTAAACTTTACTCCAGAAAGTAATTGTTATTGATCTAGTTCTCTCTCTGCTGAAATCTGCTCATAAATGTGTGCAAGCAAAATTTAAAATTCCAGTTTTGGCCGTCTCTGTCCTCCAACCCCCAGCAACTACTAAGGTGGTCATGTTGTGACAGCTCAATGGCCTGTCTTTTTTGAGACCTGGTTGGTTAGCAGGGAGCGTGAAGATGCCTATAGTAATATAACTGAAAACCACAGTGGATTTTTACAAATTTAGAAGACTAATTGCATGGACAAGGGAAGAAAAGTCAAAAGTGGCTGGTTAGTGCCCCCTTCCTTTAGCTCTAGAACTATGATAGTATGTATTACCTATCATACAGGCAGAAACACAAGAGCTAGTTTAATGCTGGAGATAGGAAGTGCACCTACTGTAAATTGTTTCTGTCTTCAAACTGAATTATAGGCAGACTATCTGGAGGTGTTGCTGTCATCCTCATATACTAGCTACAGTTGCAGCTATTTTCTTTCTGTCACATATTGTGCTGTTGGCTCCTTCTAAGGAACTCAACAATCCTTTCTCTTTATGAAGTAACAAGGATAGAATGTGATAAAAGTTAACAGCACCATCCAGCCCAGGAACTTTTGAAATAAAAAGCATTAACATGAAGAAGGCCACTCGCTGATAGAAGTAGTCACACTAGTGCTGCTGAGACAATGCCTTTGTGGGGAAGAGGATCAGCCTACCTCAGAGAGAAGGGTTAAACCAGGGGTAGGCAACCTAAGGCCCGGGGGCCGGATGCGGCCCCTTGAGGCCTTTGGACAGGCCCCAGGCTGGTCCTGCCACCGTCGCCCACCATGATGATATTGATTATTGTTGTTATTACTTGTTCTTGGGGTTTTCTTGGCAAAATCTCCACAGAGGTTTTGCCATGGCTTTTCTGGGGCTGTGCATGCATATTTTATTTATTTATTTATTTATTTATTTATTTATTTTTGATGCTTCGGCCCCCCCAATTGTCTGAGGGACAGCAACTCGGCCCCCAGCTCAAAAAGGTTGCCTACCCCTGGGTTAAACCATTGAAGTGTATTGGCTACCCGTAATTTTCAAGATGTGTCTCTTTTTATTAAGTGATGGCAGTAGTCAGATTTTACCATCCCTTCTGTCCAGGATTTCTAGGACTGAACCCAAAAGGCTAAAGATATTGACCAGCCACTGTTAGCTTCTCTCCTCTTCCCTTCTCTATACTGTAACAATATTTTTTAAAAAATAACAAAGAGATAAAAAAAATAATTTAAAAACTCCCTATTCTGGGATGGCATATAAGAGCACAAATTGGAGGGAGTGTATGTGAATTTGAGTCATAAAACTAGATCCAGCCTTACAGTCATCAACTCTTCATGTTCATTCCTATATCATCTTCATGACCAGTGAAGAAAGATGCTATCATGCAACAAGGTACAAATGGGTCCTGAATTTTTTTTAAATTCTTTTCCTGTCATTTGACTGAATCGATACAAAACAATTCATTCTAGGAAGAGACGTTTGTTCTCAAAATACATTCTACTAAACAAGGAGAACTCAAGGAGTAATCTAAAATACACGAAGCTAGCAAAAACATATGGTGATGAATGTAAAACAGTACAAGAGATATAGAATTGACAAATCTCACTCTCCCTCTCTAAATATACCATCATGTGTTTTACTAAGAATATTTTATATGATTGTGGCTGGAATCCTGTATTAGTTATGGGTATGTACCCTGTTCGGTATTCAAAATCCACAAAACAGCAATGCCATTATTGGCCAACCAAAACACAGAAAATACATCATGCATGCTTTTGCAACTTCAGTGGCTGCTTCATTGGGCACATGTAACCATACAAGATAAGAAAAGTGACAATGTTAAGAGTCACAGGCCTACATTTTATCTCAGATGTTACTTCTATTGTCAATTAAAATGGTCTGGAGCAGGGGTCGGCAACCTATGGCCCGTGGGCCGGTTTCACCCCGTGGACCGCCGCTTACCGGCCTCCACCGCCACCAGCCACCTCTGTCGTGCGTTTTGGTGGCCACGCACATTGCAGCCGCCATTTTGGAAAACAAAATGGTGGCCGTGACTTGTTTGCACATGCGCAGAAGTACTGTGCATGTGCAAATGAGTTGTGGCCGCCATTCTGTTTTCCAAAATGGCGGCCGCGACGTACGCGAAGGCAGTGGTGGTGGTCGCGGCGGCGCGCATGCTAGCGCACACCTCCGCCACCATTCCCCCCCTGGCCCGCCGGAAGGGATCACCACAAGGGACCGGCCCCAGGTAAAAAAAGGTTGACAACCCCTGGTCTGGAGGAATCTCAATGCAGGCAGACGTCAAGCCCCTTTTTGATCATGTGGGGGGTAGAGACAGAGGGTAATAAGAGACAGGTAATAACATTCTATTTGCAACAGAAAAGTAATTTTCCTTGAGATCGAGGCGGTTCCTGTCTAGTTCAAAGCTAACTGCCCCTTTCTTAGGCAGAGAACAATGAATTTCTCAATAAGTCTCTGTACTGTTACATCTGGAAAAACATTTAGGTGCTGTATAGGTAAAACTTACCAATTGTAGTCCAAATGAAAGTTTTATGTTTGTTGGAAGGTGAACCTGAGTTAGATCTCAGTCCATTAGCTCCTTACAAGCTAACAAAAATGAACTAGATCTGTCAAATTATTGCACTCTGCTATCATACCCAAACCCTTAATCAAAAGAAGCTTGACACTCTGTCTCTGTTTCAGTTTCTGAGCCTGAAGGGTATTCAATGAAGCCTGCAAACACACAGAGATAACTACTTTTATTTAAAAGTTAAAAATAAAATACATTTCATTACATTATCCAAAAACAATTTCATTAACTATGGTTTAAAAGTTAATCAATGAGGCACTTTAATTATCAGAAGTAGTCTTAAAAACATCCTTCAGGTAATTTACATGTAAAAACATCCTTCAGGAAAAAAATCTACATGTACTATCCTGGAGACCAGGCAGAGAACCTGGTATTCCAAAAACAGGCAGGTATAATAAAGCTTGTGAAGCCTAAAAAAGCACCTGCCATTTTAGATGTGCAGTCATACACTATTCATTAATAAAAAGGCCAGATTTTCCCAAAAGTCATTCAAAAAAGTAGGAGAAAAGAATGGATTGCATTAGGGCACAGTTGATTTGAATAATGAACTCAGGATCCAGAGTTGAGTTTGCATGGAAATTTGGAGAGCAATAAAGTTATGTATGTATTCAGTGCACATCAAGTTGCTGTAGCCTTCAAGTATTTGTTACTGTAGTTATTATTTGTTCCCGATTTCACTCTCCAATCTTCACAACAAAATCAGGGGAACCTACAATACCAACATTGGGAATGTGGTCTTAGAAACATCGTCTATTGAGGTGTGCCAGAATCTACTTTTCAAAGGTACTTGATTTGTTCTGCTCCAACACGATGTTACTAAGCAGATGCTTCCCAGTACTGCCATCTTCTGACTTTCTAAACAATAGGGATGAGTTGAATGTGCAAACACCTATGATCCAACACTGGAATTGGTGATGGAATTTGTGCTGGCCAACACACAACTAGGTAAGCCCATCTGGATTTTGTGAATCATCCCACTATCAAACCCTGTCCTACTTAAATCAAGATGTTTTAACTGGGGCAGCACCTGGCCAAGAGCCACAATGGCCTCTGGTGAAAGCCTACCGCAGGATTCCAGACAGAGATCCTCCAAGACTGGCAAGCTGGCTAAGCAAGGAAGACCTACATCTGTCAGAGAAGAACTGCCCCCAAGGTCTAAGCAGCGCAGGCACTTCATGTAGCGGCCAATGAAGTGCATGGCTGAATCGCCAATGCGACACTGGCGCAAGGCGAGGTGCTTGAGGTCTCCCAGATGGGGTGCTGCTGTCTGGATCCCCACATCTGTTACCCGGTAGGCCTCAGACAGGACAAGAGTCTTGAGAGTACCCTGTCTTGCAATACTGAAGAGGTGCTGGTTGGAGAAAGCAGGGACGTTCCGGATGATCAGATGCTGGATCCTTGGGAAAACTGGATAGGCTTGAGAGGCTTCTGGCACTTGGAACCACACTGAAGGGATCTCACAGCAGCTCAGCTCCAGGGTCGTGAGAGATGGGGGGAGAAAATCATAGGAGATGGAGCGGAGGTCTGTCTCAGTCAGGCACAGGCTGTGGAGATGAGGGCACTGCTTGCCCAAGGCCTGCATCAGTGCTGGGGTAAACACTTCTTGCTTCCGAATGGAGTGAAGGGATCCCCGTGCCTTCAAGGTCTGCACAGTGCCTCGGAGATGGTTCCGCAGCAGATACCATAAGATTTTGGAGGACAGCTGGGAGAAGTGCAATCAGCAGAGAAGACATGTAGATTAAATGTTGCATGAGATAAGTAGATTTAAGAGGAAGGGAAAGGCTTTAATTGTTGAAAACAATCACACAGGCTGTATCCACACTGCAGAAATAATCCAGTTTGACACCCATGGCTCAGTGCTATGGAATCCTGTTGTTTCTTGTGGCAACAAAGCTCTCTGACAGAGAAGGCAAAATGTCTCACAAAACTAAAGTTTCCAGAATTCCATAGCACTGAGCCATGGCAGATAAAGAGGTGTCAAACAGAATTATTTCTACATTGCGGATGCAGCCTCGGGCTACAAGCCTGCAGTCATGGACCTGGGATAAAGACTCTTTCCACTCAGCAGGATATATATTTTGAGTTAACATGTACACAGGATCAGGCTGCACAGTATTCAGATTTCAAGTTACTTTTAAAAGTCAAATTCTAATTTGCAAAAAGAGGAGGAGGAGGAGGAGGAGGAGGAGGCACTAGTAGTAGTAGTAGTAGTTGTTGTTGTTTTCCATCATTGATTGGAAATTTGGGGATGTGAATTGATCGGTTGGCCATAAAGAGATGCATGAGGTGTGGGAATATGGGAATGGAGGAATTATAGCCTGGTAAAGAAGGTATATGTAAACTAAAGCTGTTTATGTTTGGCTCCTCTTAGAAATATAGGCGTTGTAGTTTAGTGAGTGGATTGATTAGTTAGAAAATTCTTCAAATAAGTACATTTATAGCTAAGATGTTTTCTCATGGCAGAGTCAAGAAATATGGATGTGGACCTTATATAATGCAGAATGTGAATCTTTCAAGTGGGGAAAATCAAAATGTATAACATTAGACTCTATTCTGAACATTGGGGGTAAAAAAATATTAGAACTGGCCAAAAGAGAACGTTTATAGCCAATTCAAGATGCTTTGTGACCCACAACACAGAGCAGCTCCAGAACAAGGATCGAATTGCCAGTACAAACATGAAGGCAAAGAGTGACATGGCTGCATCCAGCCCCATTTTTAAATCCTGTTGCAGGGGAAGACTGTTGTATTCGATACAGAATCTTGAGACTCTTAGCGCCTAAGCAGACTGCCAGAAATAGTGCACATTAAATTGAGGCACTGCCCTGGCTCAGTGCTAGGGAATCATGGGAACTGTAATTTATTGTGGCACCAGAGCTCTCTGACAGAGAAGGCTCAATGTCTCAGAAAAAAATACAATTCCCATGACTCCCTAGCACTGAGCCAGGGCAGTGCCTCAACTGAATGTGCACTATTTCTGGCAGTCTGCTTAGGCCTTTAGTTTTCATAAAAGAGTATAACATCAGCAGCAAAAATCAACCCCACCCCCCATAGTTTTAGCCTTTCCTGATTGTTTATTGGCAATGATATTTGGAAGCGGAAGATAATAGATAGATATAGATATAGATATAGATATAGATATAGATATAGATATAGATATAGATATAGATAGATATAGATATAGATATAGATGTAGATATATCTTTGCCCTGTTGTGCAGTCACTTTTTCAGCTTCCAAACACAAGGAAAGAAGCCCCATAGTGGAAATTAATTCTGAAGATATATGGGGCTTATTTCCTAGTAGGCAAGTTTAGGATGAGACTCCAGTGGCTGGGGACAGTGCCTCAGTACTCTGCCTACATCTCCCTTTCCTCCAAATAATGGACCCAGAATCATTTATAGTTACAGAATTTGGTAAGATCAGCCCATTCACATTATTTCTCTTAATTCCCGTAAAATGTATGGATCACCCAAAATCTTTTGCCTATCTATCTGATTACTTTGTGTCAGTGTACCAGACCTTGGTTTTAAAATGTTATTTTTTTGTTTTGCTTTTGGCTGAATCCTGATCCATACCCAGATTGTCTTTTCTCACAAACATCAAGAAAAACATCCAAAGATGGAGTTTGTCCATTCTTACCTTATAAGAAGTTAGATCCAAATGTCTCCAAAGCAACTTGTCGCGCACCAAGCGATGCCACCTCCTGCAGACCCTGAAAAGAAATTAGATCAACCATCATCAGTTAGTATTCCCCCACCCCACCCCCAAAGACAGAGATAGGGTGCTTCAATGCAGAGGATATGAAGAAGCAGGTTTATATTCACGAAAGTTGACATTAAAATAAAAACCAGTTAGTCTTAAAGATGCTGCCACATTCCCCCTGGCCCCGACCCTTCCTCCTTTTTATGCTGCAAGAGACTAACATGGATATTTCTTTTGAAAACTGTGCTGGGTAGGCAGAGATCCTATTGTGGAGAGATAATCAGGAAGAGAATGGTAGAGATAACTGCAAAACAATGCCACATTGATGGTGAGTAACGTGTATATGGGAGGTAGCAACAGAAGAGTGTGCAGAGAAAAATAAATTGTTCAGAATTCAATCTGGATAGAGGTCTGCTTCACTGCAAGAGCTAGACCTGCTCTATTTTTGGACATGAGTTTTGGCAACATCCAAACTCTCCCCGCTGATGAGCACTTCTCCTCACATGTAGGCCAGGGACTGCTCTGAAGCTGCATTTCAGGACACCCATCAAAGAACATATGAATAAACTACATCAGCAATACGTAGGTTTTTTCCCCCAGTTGAGAATGGCTAGCAAAACAAAGATTCTTCTGGCGCCATATGTGCTATCAAATTTATCCTATCATGAACTTTCATGGACAAATTATGATAAATCTGACAGCCTTAGGTGTCACAACAAACACACATTATCACTCCTTTGTAAATCATTATGGTTTAACAGTTATCTAGCACCACAGATGTGCTATGCCAGATGAATGTAGTCCCTGCCCAACAGTGTGGCAAAAGGGGCATGGACAGCCAGGAGATGACACAATTTAGGTGACCAGTCCACTTTAAAAGAAGACAGTGCTCTTGCATCTTTAAAGCACTATGTAGGATGAAGTATCAACAAATGTAGCTGGCTGTGCAGGTTACACCAAATGAACTCCCTCCACACAACTAAAGGAACAACAGCCCAGTTCTTTTTTGCAGCTGGCAGTTCTATGCAAGAGAGAGAGAGAGAGAGAGAGAGATATTTCTGAAAGTATGGTTCTCACAAGTCTTCACAATACCTTTGGGAAACAGCACACTTTTATTCTTGCTTTTTCAGGAGGCAAGAGAGCAAAAATAAAAATTATGTGGTATCAAAGGCTCCGCTGCAAGCCCTTTGGGAAAACATTAGGACAACAGGATCACAGAGAATTCCTGCACCTCAGCCATTTCTGAAGGTATAGCTTGTATTCCTTCCCGCTTAGGCAAGCCAAATAGAAATAACAGTGTCTCCGTTGATTTTTAATGGATGAAAAGGACTGCATTTCCAAAATTGACTGTGGGGAGTTCACCACACTGCAAAGGACCTTTGAGGCAACTGGACTGGGTAGGGTCCTGAACTAGCTAATTGCAGATATATAGGTTTTATTTCCCTTTGAGAACAGCCTTTTTGCACTGCTAGGGCAAAACTATTGCTGTGAAAACATATTCAGGGGTAGCTATGTTGGCCATGTAGCAAAGTACAATAACACCCAAAATCCACAAAGCAGTGATACCTTTAGGGGGCCAACTCCAAAATGCACATAATACATGCTGCAACTTGTATTTTGTGCATTTTGGTTGGCCCAATAAGGGTATCACTATTTTGTGGATTTGGGATGTTATTGTATTGCTTTGAAGGGGCACATCAACCCTTTGACAATCTGCCTTGATCGCCTATCAAGGTCTGACCTTTTTAAACCCTTTGTCTCAAAGCAGGGGGGAAAGCTCCACAAATAGCACCTGAGGAAAGCAAGAAAATCTCCTTTCCCCATGGCAAGGGCTTTGGCATCCTTTTAAAACAGGAGTTACACAGGTTGTTATTGTTGATCAGGACTAGGATGGCAATGGTCAGCCAGAGGACTTTTTCCTCACCTGCCCCCAGACTGTGGTATGACCTGCCGGAAGATTCAACACTGTCTGGATTTGGATTTCAAAGATCAAAGATCAAAGATCAGTCCCTCCTGGCAGGCTTACCCAGATGATTTTTAAATTCTGAATTTTAAATGATGAATTTTAGATGTGGATTGTTTTAATATTGATACATCTTATATGGCCTTTTTAAAATTGGTCTGTTTTAAGTGATATTTGTCTGTTAATTGTTGTTCCCCTCCTCAATCCAGGGGGAGAGGTGAATAAGAAACACAATTTTTTTGCCAACAAGCAAAAACATTTTTATTTAGGCAGGCTTTTAAATATGTAATCATGACGAAGTGGGGTTTGTCTTTTAGTTATGTTTCATATGGTGTGTATGCGTTTTATTTTTATTTATTTTTATTTTTAGCTTCTGCATGTTTGTGTTAATTTTACTGTTTTAACTAGATGATTTTAATTGTTTTTAATTTGTTATTGTAATTGTTTTAACGTTTTTATTTTGTAAGCATAATCCTTGGGATCCTTTTTGGGAGAAAAGCGGCATAATAATGAAATAATAATAAATCATATCAGCAGCATGCTCAAGGCCCAGGTACCCAACCCAGAAAGGAATAAAAAGATACTATAAATAATGCAGCTTGAGACCACTTTAACTGCCCTGGCTCAATGCTAGGGAATCGTGAGAACTGTACTTTATTGTGGCACCAGAGCTCTCTGACAGAAAAGGCTCAATGTCTCAGAAAAAACTACAATTCCCATGACTCCCTAGCATTGGGCCAGAGCAGTTAAAACGGCCTCAACCTGCATTATTTATGGCAATCTGTAAAGGCCCTAACAGGGCCAAGCCTGGAGAGAGGAATCGCTCAGAGTCCTCCAGCCTTTTGGAGACTTCAATTCCCAGAATCGCTCACTAGGGGGCCATGCTGGCAGGCGCTTCTGGGAAGGGAAGTCCAAAGTGGCTGGCCAATCGAAGGTCGAGAAGCGGAGACCAATAGGAACAGCCGGACAGAACCGTGCGGCCGTTGGAAAAGCCTCGAGGATGGGAGAGCGTGGAACCAACGGACGCTCAACGAGCCGAACCAAAGGCGGGGGCGGAGTCACGCACTCACCTGGCCCCGCCCAGTCGGTCACGTGGAGGGAGGCAGGCCAGAATCTGGAGCAGAAGGGAGTCTGGGAGAGCGGACAGGCTCGGCGCCGCCATCAGTCACTCCTAAGTCGGGTCCTGCTCTGTCGCCCTCCTCCTCCTCCTTCCGCCTGGTCTAGGAACGCAGCCTTGATTGGCCCGACTTCCGCTTCCGGGGCCGGCATGCACATTTCCGCTTCCGACTTTGTCAGTTCTTCGGGAGGCTGTCAAGAGGCGGTTGTGTGGGGTTCCGGCCGATCTTTGTTCGCGTCGCCCAGGGAAGGTGAGGAGGCTGGATTTGTGCTCCCTGCCCAGAAAGTGGCGGCGGCGACGAAGGCCCAGAAGCCTCCTGGACCAGGCTGGCTGCTCTCTGGGGCTCCCTCGCTGGTGACGGGAGAAATGGTTTCCGACTTATGGCGACCCTAAGGCGAAGCTATCATGGCTTCTTGGCAAGATTTGTTCAGCGGAGGTTTGCTGTTGCCTTCCATTGAGGAGGCTGAGAGAGTGGGGGGTTGCAGACTGCCAGAAATAGTGCAAATTGAGGGCCTAAGCAG
>CM034703.1:154859738-154872437 GCA_020142125.1 Phrynosoma platyrhinos
AGTGAGTGGCTGCAGGACAGGGCTCCTTTAGCAAGGGGGGTGGGATGGGCATTTAACCACTGCACCACGAGGGCTCATATTATTCTTCCAGTGTTTTGCATATATCATTCGAGCCACTGTGATCATATACAATATCACACTTATTTCTTCTTGGTTTAAATTATCTTTTATGTTATGTTAAGCAAAAACAGATCTGGATTTAGAGGCAGATTCTTCTGTAATGTTTCGGTCATGGTTTTGCATATATTTTCCCAAAAATTGCTCTCTCTCTCTCTTTTTTTGCACTGCCACTACATATGGTATAATGTCCCGATTTATTCTGCACATTTCCAATTGTTGTTTTTATTTTTATTCTGGATCTTTGCTAATCTTCTTGGTGTTATGTACCATCTGAAGGATACTTGGTAATAGTTTTCCTTTAAGTTGTCACGTTTAGTAAACTTTAAATTGTTTTTCCACACTTTTCCCAGCTTGTTAATGGGATTTCTTGCCATATATTCTGCATCCATTTAATGATATTGATCTTAATCATCTCTTCTTTCAATTCTGTATCTAATAGCAGTTTATAAATCTTTGTTATATGTTTTTCTCTTTCCATTAGTATCTTATCAAATAATGCAGGCTGAGTCTTCCTTATCTGACATGCTTGGGACCAGAATGTTTTAGATTTTTTTATTATTATTATTTTGGAATACCTGCATTTGCATACATATACATAATAAAATACCTTGATCATGGGACCTAAATCTAAATACAGAATTTATTTATGTTTCATATGCACTGGATACATATAGCCTGATGGTAATTTTATACTATATTTTTAATAGTTTTGTGTTTGAAACAAAGTTTGTGTATATTGAACCATCAGAAAGCAAAGGTGTCATTATCTCAGCCACCCATGAAAAATGTTTGGTTTTTGGAGTATTTAGGATTTCAGAATTCTGGATAAGGAAGATTCAACCTGTATGGAATCTGAAGGTGGTCCAAAATATGGCACCCTAGCTTTAATCAGTGATAGCAGCATAGAACAGAAAACATCATATTACAAGAGCCTTCTTGGATGTCAGTTTGTTTTGAGAATAAATTTGTGATATCGTATTTGACTTTAAAAGTACTATATATGTAGTGCATTTGACTGGGCCGTATAGCCTGGATTTCTGGTATTCGACGAATCATTTTCCATATTTACCTTTGTTGGTAGCATATGACCTAATGATCTTGCAGAGTAAAGGGAGATTGAAATTGATCAGGCTGTTTTATTCTGTCATAGGCATCCTCATCTTGCACATGCAGTAACATAATAAGGCAGTTACAATAATAACACTGTGGCTTTATTGGCTTGGTACAATCTTGAGATTCTTTTCCTTGGCTTTTTTGGAGGAGAGGAGTTTGATAGGAGGAAAAACATTCAAATTGGTTATGAAGAAAATGTGTGTATGTGTGTGTGTGTGGGGGGGGAAGTGAGCTAAAAGTTAGGAAGGTACCCTGGAACTAAAGTGAGTATGGCAGGAAGAGTGGGTAATAGATGATGCACCTTAAAAAGCAGCTGAACCCAGAAGAATCTGCTCCACTCGAGAACTAAAATTTTCCTCTTTTTATTTTGCAGGTCGTGTGTATTATTTCAATCACATTACAAATGCCAGCCAATGGGAGCGCCCCACTGGGAACAGCAAGAATGGACAAGGAGAGCCCACAAAAGTGCGATGCTCACACCTCTTGGTGAAACATAACCAATCTAGGAGGCCCTCATCATGGAGGGAGGATAAGATTACCCGAAGCAAGGAGGAGGCCCTGGAGCTAATTAATGGCAAGTAAAAGCAAAGGAAAGTGAGAGCTTAATACACTCTCTCTCTGCTTTCCACACCAAGGAGGCTAGCAGTGTATGTAGTAGTTTCTTTTCATATTTCTGGTGGATCCCAGCAGCCAGTAGACAAGTGGGACCTCTTGCCTTACATTTCATCCCTCTTTTATCTGGGTATTTTCAGTTACCTCTTGGAACCATCTGTTTTTCCAGAAATTGTGCATGCACATAGTATCATACAGATTCCAGTATGTACCAGAGACTCGGATTACTGAGAATCTTGTTTCTATTTTAACATCTCTGGACTTTAGGATTATGAAGATGTGTTTGGAAGTGGGCAGTGTCTATAAAGGACTGTCCTCAAGCTTTCCAGAGTTATTTGGCCATTCTTCACTTCCCCTATTCATGTTTAGCCCATAACAACTTTACCATCTCATCCATCTCCCCATGCCATGAATTTCCAGTATTATAAAAAAGCCACGGTCTATATAAACCATGCTGCTTGAAATTTTATAAAACCAGCATGTTGATGTGCCATGTAGAGTGGGAGCACCAGATGTAGATGGTTTTTAGTCTAGAACACGAGCAGCATAGCCTAGGGAGATGGCATTAGTTAGGTTTTAAGGCCTGTTTCATACATATGTCAGGTGAGGTAGTGAAATCTGCTCCAATACTGTGATATTGGAGCCCTGGTGGTGCAGTGGTTAAATGTCTGTACTACAGCCACTCACTCACAAACCACAAGGTTGTGAGTTCAGTACTAGCCAGGGGCTCAGGGTTGACTCAGCCTTGCATCCTTCCATAGGTTGCTAAAATGACTACCCAGCTTGTTGGGGGCAATTAACTTACACATTGTAAACTGCTTAGGGAGTGCTTAAGTGCACTAATAAGCGGTATAGAAATGTACTTCCTATTGCTTGCTATTGCTATATTTCATACTGCATATGGAGAGTATTCCAAAGGCCAATTTCCCTCCTGCCTGTCAGACAGAAGTATGGGGTGTACTGTTGTGCATTAAAAAGTAGCATACTGGGAGATTCACTTTTCCAGGCATTTAATTCTTTTTTTAAAAAAAGTTCAAGGGGGTGGTATTGTGGGGTGTTCAAGCAGTGCAATCTCCATCTGAGGAATTATTGACCATCTCAGCTGTTGATGATATGACCTGTTCCTAAAAACAATTGTCTAAGGGGGGATGTAGATGGGCGGCCCTAGGCCACCCTGGGAAGCAGAGGATCAAGGCTGCTGCTACCACACGCAGCGGCCCCGATTCTCCCATTTGCTGGCCTGGAAAAGAGCGGCAACATGTCGCTCCTTTCAGAGCCAGCAAAAAAGCGCCCTAAGAGCTGCTGTGCAGTTCTTCAGCGCCCCTTCCGGCCCAGCACATCAGGATGCTGCGCTGGAAGGGTGTCTTGATGTTGCGCACTGTGTATAATGGTGCGCGGCATCACAACATCCTTGGCGTGGGGTTGGGGTGCCCAGCCTGCGGCTGCCTCTCCCCATCCCTGCCTCCAGGCTAGCCCTTTGGGCCAGTCTGTAGAGGCTCTATGATAACAAATTGGTAAAAAGGAGTCTTCAGTTTTTCTTGAACAAGAATTATGTTTTGGAAAATGCTATCGAGCATATCCCATTCTGAGAAGTTCAGTCTATATTATATATTCTGGCATATATGACATAGAAAGCCATACTCCCACCACAGAGAGAGAGGAAATTAAAACTTCAGGCATTTGCTCACAGCAAATAGATTCATCCCCTCTAATGCTGTAAATCAAAGCATTACGGTATGGGTGGAATCAAGTGAAACAGGTTTGCAAGGTAAGGATATTAATAGGATAGTGCAAGCAGTGCTGTCAGTTCATGTTGATGGCTCCTATTCTAGAATATATAGAACTTCACAAAAAGGACAGACATTGTCTTTCCAGTTCAGCAAACAAGAGTGTGGGTGGGTAGGGGACCATGACATACTGGTATTATATGTTATCTTGAAGTTGAAGATTAGGTGTAGACTCTTGTGTAGTACACCCACTTCGGAGGAATTCTCAAATCACTGCTGAATCATTTGGCTACTGATATATCAGTTGCTATAACTTCCAACCTGTTTCTGCCATCTCATTTTCACCCTTAGCGATTTATTTTGTAATGCTACCTGAGAAGGTATGCTTTGTATTTTCTTTGTAAAAATGTTTGTTTTTTATACTGAAAATAAAATTTGTATTTCAAGCCAAAACAATGCTTGTTAACACATTTTCCTTTATGTTGAATATTTATTTTTGTGGTTGGAGGGAGACGAGGGCATCATAACAGTGGGCATATCATGGGAGATAAGTTCCCACAGGCCTTTGATATCTGTGAAGTCTGCTGCCATGCATGCTTACCCAATCATTTTCAGGTTCAGCAGTTCTCTGATTAAGCTCATTTAAAAACAGTAAAACTGTTCTGGAAGCACTGAACTCTTGACTTGTACTTGACAGTTGTAAAGTTCAGCCCTGATAGGGTAGAAAAAACAGTAGCAGTATTGGCCAGTAGAAAAATTCTAGTGCCTAAGAATCCTGTCTGGCTTCTTAACCTCTGTTTTTGTAAATGCATGATACCTTCACATGTATAGAGGACAGATAAATTCTGCATAGCTTGATACTATAAGAGGTGAATGGAAACTGCAGCAAGATTTTATAAAAGAAGAGTGTACTTTAGAATGTTCAGTTGGTCTAGGTTCTTTCTTCGAACTCCAGTCATGGCAACGACAGTACTCTCTGTGAGGCAAAGGAATTGAGTTTCTTAGTTCTAGGCCTTGTTCGACGTGACCATCAAAAGCAGCAACACCTTCTTATGATCTTTGAACCTATCCCATGGGTTGCATGCAAGAAAGCAGCTTGCCAAGGGACAAGCCTTTCCATGTGGTCCTTTTCTCTACATTTCAGTGCTATGGGACAGATGAATTGGCTCAGTCAAGGTTAGAGGAAGAAATGTGCCTTGCTTAGAATATCTTGCATTTTTGGTGCTGTCATCAGATGATGGAGAGTTTTCTTATTTTGGAATCGGAGCTTCTGGGTCAGTGAAAGGAGGAGGCTGCTTTCTGTAGGAGTTGTCTCTCTTTCTCTCCTTGTTGCTCATCTGCTGACAGATGCCTGTTGCATCTTTTTTTCCTTTTCCTCTTGTATTATAAGTGAATATCTCCTCTTCAGTGAGGAGACAACACCATCAGTTCAATAGCAGGCTTTATCTAAAACGGGCTGTGGTTTTGTGTATTAAGCTTTACTCCATTGGATTCTTTGCACACAAATGTCTTCCTGAGAATTTTCTCTCCCCGTGCTTTTTTTTTTTTAAAGAAGCAAACCTATTCTATTTGTAAACCTTATTATACAGAGCCGATTGCAAAATTTCAGTATTGGGAAGACATTTCCGAGCCAAAGTAAACTATGCTCCTTAATTTATTGCTTTGCTTGTGACAGCCTAAATTTAGTCTGGGTTGACTGCCATTAAAGGCTTTCATATAGTTCTGATTCTGAGGCCCAAAACACACTACACAAATGATCCAGTTTGAGATCGCTTTAACTGGCCTCACTCAGTGCTAGGGAATCCTGGGAATTATAGTTTATTGTGGCACCAGAGCTCTTTGACAAAGAAGGCAAAATGTGTCACAAAACTACAGTTCCTAGAATTCCCTAGTACTGAACCAGGACAGTTAGAGCAGTCTCAAACTGGATTATTTCTACAGTGTGTTTTGGGCTTAAGAAGGATACGTATGACACCTTTTCATCGTGACAAATGTCACAATTTTTTAAAAATGCTTTTGCTCCCTTGACCCTTTCACAGGAGATGCCTGACTGAATTCACATGTATTCTATTGCTGTTCTGTGCTTCCTTAGTCTAATATTTCTTATACTTCTAATGAGAAGGTGCTGCCACTGCTGTCCACTGTCTATAATACCAAATTATCATCATTTGTGTCAGAATAGGGAAAGTGCAGCTCACAGGCTGTATCTGGCTCCAATACCATTTTTGTGGCTCTGCAGGTTCCAAACATTTTTGAACAATTTTTATTCTCCCCCCCCCACCCACCCATAACTAAAATGCACTTGGGGGAGGGCAGCCCTGAGGCAATGTCATGTTTTAGCGCTCCGGGTCATTTTAGGCCCACAGAAGCCTTTCTTATGAGAAGAGATCTGAAAGTTAACTTCCAGGCATAATTGGAATGGCACAATTATCCCTAATGCCTCCATGAGGGTATTTGGTGGAGGGTTTGATTTTTTTATAGAGGGTGCAGTGCTCTGAGATCTGGGGGTGGGCAATGCACTTAATCCCTAACAGTTTCCCACATCTGATATAGGAAGAACTAGCACGCCTCACCCATCTACTCAGTTGGAAATGCTCAGGGTATTTCTTTGAACTCCAGTCATGGCAACAACAGTACTCTCTGTGAGGCAAGGGAGTTGGGTTCTTTAGTTCTAAGCCTTGTCCAACATGATCACTACAAGCAGCAGCACCTTATGATGCTCATTGAGAAAAACATGAGGGAGAGACAGGCATCTTCTGCACATAGGACCACATCTAGAATATGAAATGGGCTGAAATGCTGAACCTCTTGGTTGGGGAAAAATGCGGTATAAATGGAATAAATAAATAGCAAACACTACAGTTGATCTGTGTATCCATTGCACATCATTCACATATGCACAAATGCATTTCCATAGTTGGATGCATTGTATATTGCTGCTCTTAAACTGGAATGTGGAAAAAATTGGACTCAGATCTTGGGGGAAAAGAAACTCAGTGCATTTAGCTGAGTCATAAGAGTGGAAACACCCCAACTAACCTGGATTTTTTTGTGCTTTGGTATTTCTGTCAGTCACTCCCCAGAATTGTCTATTTAACACTGAAGAGTTTAGCACAGCATCTTGGAAATGGTGGTGATAACTTTATATATGTTCCTTAGACTAACTGCATGGAGACACACAGGACAAGAAAAAGGGTAGGCTTGATCTTTTTTCCAGACTAGTGGCTTCCCACAGTAGATTATAAATATGTACAAATGTGGAGACTCTTCTTACATATGTCTTTCCCACCTGGAATCTGATATAGAGCTTGGTCTGCGTTTTTGGCTAAGCCAGGAGATTGAAAAAAATGAATTGCATCATACAAAGCTTAATTAATTAGTTCTGTATTAATGAAAAATTGCAAGCCAAATGTGCATTCACATTCAGGAGGTCATGGTACTTGTAACTAGGGTAGTTAAAAAGCAATGACTTTAAAGCCTATATATCCTTTCCAGTTGAATCCATTATTCGTTATGAAACATGCTGCATTAAAGAGTGTTCTTTTTGTAAAGGAAAAAAAATCTGTGAGTTGGTTGAAATATGTTTTGAGAGGCCAGTCATTGTAGCTCAAATGCAATATTGTAGGGCTTCCTCCTTCTAAAAGACGGGTGGACAAAGTGCTGCCTACAGCCCATATATAGCCCCATATGCTGCTTTTCATAGAATCATAGAGTTGGAAAAGACTACAAGAGCCATCAAGTCCTGCTCTGTCATGCAGGAACATACAAAGTACCCTAACAGATGGCCATCTAGCCTCTGTATAAAAACCTCCAAAGAAGGGGACTCCATCACACTCTGAGGTAGCGAATTCCACTATTGAACAACTCCTACTGTCAGGAAGTTCTTCCTAATGTTGAAATAGAATCTCTTTTCATATTTTGCAGTCCCCAAGTCACCTCAGGATTAAAAAAATAGCATTTAAAAAAATACTATTTTTCAATTTTTTTCTGGTCCCAAATGACCTCTAGGATGTCATTTTTACAATGTTTGGAAGCTATGCTGTATCAGCCCTGGTTAGTATTTGGGTGGGAAACCACCGAGGAATACCAGGTGTAGGTTATATTTCAGAAGAAGGAATTGGCAAAACCACCTCTTGAGTATTCCTTGCCTCAGAAAACACTATGAAACCCATGGGGTTGCCATTAGTCCACAGGTGACTTGAAACCACATACACAGCTGCCCCCCAGTGGCCAAAACAATTTTTTTGAAAATTTTTCAATAATAATAATTTGCCTGAAAATGCTCAGGAAGGATGCAAAATCGTGATAATGCCTCCATGTCCCTTGAGGGCATTTGAGTGCAAAATTTGGAATTTGTGTGTGTATAGGTGTGTGTGCAGGTGTTTTGAGTGCAGCCTTGCAAGGATTCCTTGGGAGCTAATTTACCCCCCTAGCCTTCCACAGTTGCCACTTTTTTTTAAAAAAAAAGTTTCATAGTAAATTTGGCAGCACTGTAGCAAAAGAAAAGAGAAAAATCCTATTTCTAGTTGCTGAGAAAAGACATCTTTATATTTTAAAAAAACGGTGCATGGGGAGCACACATCTTAGTTTGAGGAGAAATGTGTTTCTTGAAAATGTCAGAGATGTGATTGTTTTTTCTGCCAAAAGGTGCACCTAACTTTAGTGCAGAAATTTAGGTTTTATACAGCTTGTGGTAGCAAGGATAATGCAGTAATGCCCAGAGGGCTTGTGATAGCCCACATGCTGAATGTTGCTTATTTTTGTAGTATTGATTTACTTAGTTAAAAATATTTATACAGTATAACCTCCATATCTGTGGAGAATACGTTCCCAGATTTACTGCAGGTAGTGAAAATTACTTAAAATGGTGAACCCTATATTTCTGGTGGAGGTTGGCCATAGAGTCAGACTGGAGGGCCTCCAGATGTCTTGAGAGACCTTTCCCCCAAACCTAGTACAACAACAAGTTTATTGATTAGTCAGCTGACCATATCAACAATAAATTACAGAATTTCAAAATTCAAAATATAACATAACACAGTGTATACAAAAATGGAATAAATCACTCCTAAAACACATCTAAGATTAACTATAGAGTTAAAACATATTCGGATAAATAAAACAACTGGATAAAATAGTGTGCAAAATAAGCTACAAATACATTATAAAATATAACAAGCTAAAACTGGGGGAAGTGACTAAAAATGATAAGGAAGTTTAAATAAACTCATCACCATGACAAGGCACTCCATACTGAATAATGAATTGGTCTCTCAAATGAGCCGCTTTTATGATAAATTTTGCAGTGCCCAAACCTAGTAAGTGAAACAACAGTTACTGGTTCCACAGATATGGAGGTTGTACTGTATCATGAAATCTCAGGGCAGGGTATAAGAAGAATCAATAATTTAAAATGGTTTAAAACAATACAAATAATTAAACAGAATAAAAACCACATTAAAGAAAAAACAGGTTTAAAAGGTTAAAGGAATTTAAAATTGTACATGGATATTTTGGAAAGAATCATACCCCAGAGGCTTTAATAAACAGCAGTGATAGTATTTAGTGCTCAAGCAAAGCATCAGTGCCATTTGGGCCTCCAATGAGAGCAGTAGCCTTTGCAGACTGCTAGAAATAGTGCAAATTAAGTCCACTTTAACTGCCCAAGCTCAGTGCTAGGGAATCATGGGAATTGTATTTTTTTCTGAGACATTGAGCCTTCTCTGTCACAGAGCTCTGGTGCCACAATAAACTACAGTTCCCATGATTCCCTAGCACTGAGTCAGGGCAGTTAAAGTGGACTCAATTTGCACTATTTCTGGCAGTCTGCAAAGGCCCCAAATTTCACAACCAGGGTGCCACTGACAAGAAAGCTTTCTACATCCTCCTACCCCTGTGTATTGACCTTACTGGAGGGACCTAGGATGCATCTACACTGCAGGATTAATGCAGTTTGACACAACTTTAACTGCCATGGCTCAATGCTATGGAATTCCGATATTTGTAGTTTTATGAGATATTTCATCTGTGTCAGACAGCTCTGATGCCACTACAAATCCCAGGATTCCATCACATTGAGCCAAGGCAGTTAAAGCAGTGCCAAATTGCATTGTTTCTGCAGTATGCCAGCAGCCACAGAAGTTGGCCTGTCCAGCAGACCTGAGTCTTCAGGAAGGTATATATAGGGAAAGATGGTTCTTCAAGTATAGATCCAATGTATATGGTTCATTTACTAGACATACACAGACAACTTTGTACGATTTTATGTTCTGTGACTGAGCTCTATAGTTTTATGCCCTCAAATGAAAGACTGTTTGACTCAGCCATCCAAATGATAGAAAAATACTGTTCTGCCTGAAAATACAGATTCTGATACCTGGAAGTTTAGTGTGCTTGGTCTTCAAGTAGGTAATTTTGCTTAATGTTGTGTATATACAGAGAACTAAATAGAAATCCATTGATTTTTCAATCGTCTTGTCTCTTAGCGGTATTCTGTACTCTAAAGGTATATCAGACTGATCAAATATGTCAAACTATGCTGTTAAGATCTGCAAGTTGTGCACATTCTCCTGGAAACAAGAGCCACTGAACTTGTTAATTTGGATCAGATGTAGGTGAAGTCTCAAGTGAGAAATCATATCTGAATTGTTTTAGTAAGCAGTTGGTATACAGCCATTGAAGAAATACACAAATTACGGTCTGGGAATCTGTTGTTAGAAATAGTGATGTGAGAGCCAGTGTAGCTATGAAGCTTATTGGATGCTCTTGGGCAAGTCACACACTCTCAGCCTCAGGGAAAAGCAATGGCAGTTTTCTTCCCAAGAAAGCCCCATGATAGGTTTGACTTAGGGTTGCCACATCAGAAATGACTTGAAGGCATACGGCATGTGTGCGCGCGCACACACACACTCCAGTTTTTATTTCATCAAGTGAACACTTTTGAATCTTTTCTTATAGTGTCTGATCTAGAACACAGAGAGGAGAAATCCACAGGATATAAATACAGATGTAATCTATACATGTTCCCCTTAAAACATCACAAGAAGTTCTGGCAGCCTGATAAGAAAGTAGCTATACAGATCCCATCTGATCTTGGAAGCTAAGCAGGGTCAGCTCTGGTTAATTTTTAGATGGGAGACTGCCAATGAATACCAGGTGCTATAGGCTAAATTTCAGAGGAAGGAACTGGCAAACCCGAAAACCACCTCTGAATCTTTGTTGCCTAAGCAAACTCTGTGAAATTCATGGGATTGCTATAAGTTGACAAGTGATTTGAAGGCACATACACACACATGTATTTAGGTGCTGGTACTTGATAGCACTCTTAAAGGAAGCTGTCATTTCCTTTGGATTCATATAGGCCAGCTTATGTGCACTCTGTGCTAAGAGGAACTGAAGCTTTTCTGTTTGAATTCTGTAGAAGGAAATGCTGAATACTGCAATCCATGCCCGTTTATGCAAATGAAGCACATTTGCATGACCTCATTAGCATAATTCTGCCACTTTTACTAGACAAGGGGATATGCAAAGGAGCTATACAAGGTACTGAACCATAGCATGCAACAGCCCTGTTTATATGTCTGGCTGCTAGCTTCCAAACGTGATAATTTATCTACAATTTGATTTGAATAAAATTGTCAATCCCCCAAACCATTTTCCAGATGGGTATTTTTTAGACATTATGCAGCATATAAAATACCTTTATCTCTTGCAGTGATAGTGAGCATACTTTATCACACACACTGCTTATCTTGCTGCTGTTCATCAGTATTTTCATGAGTTAGGTGTGGGAGCAGAATGGTCCTCTGGGTGTACTGCATTACACTCTTTTGTGCTCCATACTATTTTATTTAAATGTTGAGAAAAGGTTTACAAAGGCTGGACACACGTGAGCAATATGTAACCCCCAAGTTTCTTTGTAGCAGAATATTTATCAGGTAAAATCACTCCTGCAGAGGAAGGTTTAATTGAGGAGCACAGGAGCAGAGAATATATTTTGCATGCAAATGGTTTCAGCTTCAATCTCCTATTTCTCTCCAAGTGGAGCTGAGAATCCCTACTGAGCTGGAGCCACTACCAGTCAGTATAGGCCAGGGTAAATAACATGTGGCCTTCTAGATGAGGTGTTACCAGATCTGACTTAGTATAAAGGAACTTCCTAGGTTTTTGCCTCCAAAGAACAAGTTTGTCTATTGTAGCAGATGTTATGTAGCTTCAAGTCATCTCTGACTTATGGCAATCATAAAGCAACCTTATCACAGACTTTTTTTTGGTAATATTTATCAGAGGAGGTTTTGCTGTTGCCTTCCTCTGAGACTAAGAGTGTGACTTTCCCAGTGGGTTTCCATGTCCAAGTGGGGATTCAAACCTAGATCTCATGGAATCCTAGTCTAGCGCTCAAACCACTCTGCCGTGCAGGGTCTCATAGAAAGCAATAGTTTTAATAATTGGGAAGCTTTACCAATGATACCATCCTGAGATTTCAGTGTTTGTTTTTAAATAACTCATTAGCTGTGGTTGTAAAGAAAAGCACTCTTGTTCCAATTTCTTGGTACCCATTGGGCCTCAGGTGGTTGATTTTTGGGTCCAGAGTGGGGGCTAGATGTTAGCCTGTAGGGCATGAGACAAGATTTATAATTCAGAGCAATAGTGAATCTAAGTTCAAGAAGCACCAGGTAAAGGCCAAAGCAGGCAGAAGCATGTAATGTAGGCCAAGACCAGTTACAGGTCCCCAAAACAACAATGATGCAGACAGTTCAGCCTGAGACAAGCAGGCAGGAGATCCAATTCTAGAAGAAATTAGGAGCTTGAACAAACAAGGTCTGCTCTGGTGACCTGACTTGCTCAGACAGGAGCCATATCCTTAGACTAGGGCAGGGAAAGGAATCTTATAGCATTCTGCCTTGTATTGGACTGCAACTTCCATTATTCTTCATCATTGACTGTGCTGGCTGAGTCTGCTGGGAGTTGCAAACTAACAGCATCAGGGTGGATAGGAGTCACATGATTTGTGCAGAAGGATTAGGGTCAGCTGATAAAGTGCCGTATATTCCGGCGTATAAGACTACTTTTAACCCAGGAAAATCTGGGGTTAAAGTCAGGGGTCGTTTTATACGCCGGGTATAAG
>CM034703.1:154872537-154882896 GCA_020142125.1 Phrynosoma platyrhinos
GTCTTATGCAGTCTTCCCAACAACCCAAACAGAAATTCTTTTAGGTTGCATGTTCTGCTTAGTTCTGTTCTCTACTGGTGTTGACTTTGTTTTGTCACCATTGCTGCCCATGGCCTCTCAGGTCTGGCAGTTAAGGGGTGTTGTTTGAAACTCAGCTATTCTTCTTGTATTTTGGGACTTTCGTTATTAATTAAAATGATTTTTTTAAAAAAAGTTTTCCTGATTTTATGTTCATGTAAGGAAATATATTGCCATTATACACATTTTTTTTCCTTTTGTCCTGCAGACAATAAGCCTTCTGTTGTAGACTGCTAGAAATAGTGCAAATTGAGTCCACTTTAAGGGTTAGGGTTAGGGTTAGGGAATCATGGGAACTGTATTTTATTGTGGCACCAGAGCTCTCTGACAGAGAAGGCTCAATGTCTCAGGGAAAAAAAACAATTCCCATGATTCCCTAGCACTAACCCTAACCCTTAAAGTGGACTCAATTTGCATTATTTCTGGCAGTCTACAAAGGCCCAGAGTTCACCTTAATTGTTCTTGAGAATCTTTTTAGTCTTTGGCAGAACAAAATACTGCCTGCATCAGTTGCCATTGGTGTAGAGCAAGGTTATTTCTTTCTTTCTTTATATTTCATTTTTATGCCACGTTTCTCACTGAAAGGGACCCAGGGCGACTCACAAATAAAAGCTTTTTAAAAGACTTTACAGTAAACATTTTAAAAACAATTAAAACATCAAATACAAACAGTATAAAATTACATACATTAAAAACTTCATTACATACCTCATATAACAAACACTCCATATAAAAGCCATCCCATGATTATATATTAAAAGGCTGCTTGCTGACTAAAGGAAAGCGAGGGGGGCAGCCTAGTCTCCCGTGGAAAGGCATTCCAAAGATTAAGCCACTTGGTGCCTTCCATTTGGTTTGGACTACAGCTCCCATTAGCATCAGGCATTATATGAGTTCTGGTCTGAAGCATCTGGAGGACATTGGTTGCCTATCCTTGATGAAGAGTATTTAGGCAAGTAGGTAGGCAAGAATAATTCAAATCCAGCAGCAAATTAGGATACGGAAATAAAATAAGATTTTATTCAGAGCTGGATCATGTCATTGCAAAATATTAAAAATAAATTATATCTAAAACTGCATATGATAAAGGGTTTTGTGTGTTATGTGTTGTAACATGTGATATGTTGTATGCTGTACGCTTGTATGTAAAATAATAAAAAAATTAAATTAAAAAAAATAAAACTGCTTCCTGTTCTGCGAGTATATTGTCCATATGTACCGTATGTTAGTTTCCTATTTCTTATGGGACCAAGCCTACTTCCAAGTTTGGGCCAAAGGAGATAAGGAAGTCAGAAAGACTCTGAAGACAGAGTCTGTAAACCTACTGCAGATAGAGAGCTATGAAGAAGAGAAACTGTTAATATATCCTGTATGAAAAGTCAGCTGAAGCTAATTCCCTTCATTGAAAATCTGCCACACTTTAACAAGGGGAAAATCTTTAAGGTCTGAGAAAGGGTAGCCACCCATCTATTATGACATGGGGAAGTTAATGGCTTGCAAGTCACAATGTTAGCAAAATTGAAAGCTTGTAAAATGTCATTTGAGGATTGCATAGGACAGGGATGGGGAACACGGTCCCCTTCAGGTGGTGATGGACTACGAGTCCCAGTAACCTTAACATACATAGCCAATGGTGAGAAATGCAAAAAGCTGCAATCCAACATCTGGAAGGTTGCATGATTCCCATGCTTTTCATTTCACATGCTACTGGAGCTTAATTCAAATTCTGTACTCCCAAATGTGGATCTGTTCATGAGTCCAGAAAAGATGGAATATCATCCTGTTGTTTCGTACAATGATAGCGTTGGAAGAGACCTCAAGAGCTGTGCCAAAAATAAATAAATAAATAAATACACAATCATAACACCCCCTACAGGTGGCCATCCAGTCTCTGTTTAAAAGCCTCTGAAGAAGGAGACTGCACTACTCTCCAAGGGAGTGTGTTCCACTATCAAACAGCTGTTACCATCAGAAAGTTCTTCCTAATGGTGAGGTGGAATCTCTTTCCCTGTAGTTTAAATCCATTGCTCCAGGTTATATTTCTTTGCTATAGTCTGATTAACCAGCATAAAGGTGCTTAACAGCAAACAGTGACAATCAACCACTTGATGCCAGCAGAAATGACAGAGTGAAAAACTTTTTCTAAGTGGGAGGTGGGATCTCTACTTGTTTGGAACTGAGCTTCTTAAATGGCAGTCATGCCATGCAGAATGGCAACAATTATCTGTGATATTATATGCCTGGGCTCATTTGAGTGTCCATAATTTGGAGATTCTTCCATTCTAGTGTTGAACCATTATAATATTTGGGATTTTCAATATGCTATCATGACAGGGTGATCATTTTGCTCTCATTTCCTTTATACGAGCAAACTTTGGTATCATGTGATTGTTAAAAAGTTGACTGTGCATGCAGAGCACGAGGGCGCTTATCTGACACCTGAATGTTCCAGAATCACATCTTCAATTAGAAATTCTAATAACAACTTTTCTCTCCATGTTATCTCTCCCAGATAGAAAATCCAAGTAAATGAAAAGTTGTGGTTGGACACAGCCATGCAAGGTCTCCATCATCTGATAAGGTTATAGAGAGAGACATTTTAATCTTGTTTCGTATGAGATCCAGATGTAATTCTTATATTCAAGTGATGTTTAAAATGTATTAAAGGCGTGGGTTTATAGCCTGGGAGGCGAAAGCCTTTTTGCTATCAGATAATTTTTGTGTTAAAGCAATCTTCTATGTCACTTTAAGGACAGAAGGAAAGATGTGATTAAAACTTGTTTCATCTAACGATCCTGCTGTGAGGTTGATAAAACCTGTTAAGAATTCATTTATTTGTCACTTTTATTATCACAGTATTTTCCCTTTCCTATTCTCCTGAGTATGAAATGCCATGATCAGGGGGATGGGAATCTATTTTCTGTCAACACCTCCATCTGTCCTTGATAAACACCATTTGCTGTTAAGGTCATAGGAGCTTGCATATAATTAATCAAAATTGGTGCTGTGCACTTTGCCTTGATAAAGATATGAAGAGTGATTGATACTGTTGACTTGGTGAGAACAGTCTGTTATTATCTCCCTAAAAATGAGCAGGTGAAATTATAAACAGTGATAAAAAAATTCCCACTAAAGAATTTATTGCATGGATGCCCACCTTAGTCGCAGTGAAACAGCTGAGACTCATTGAATTTCTATGAACAGACTTACCATCCCTGATGAACATAATTATAGCTCAGAATTGTTTAAATAGAACCCTTGGGAAGCATCAGTTTGACAGGCGTATCATCATTGCTTTTCACGTTTTTGTTTGGAGAATTTTAACTCTGCGATTACTGTGTTTTTTTGTTAAGGTTATTATTGTGAGGGCTGGGACTTGTCAGAAGAGTTGGGAGTGTGTGTTAGATTTTTATGGTGTTTGTCTAGGCTTGTAAAAAGCCACTTTCCTACTACGATGAGTAGGAATCTGTTGCAGGTAACCAGGTATGGAAGAGTTTTTTTCTCTCTCTCTCTTTAGGAAAGTCTAAGTTGCTACGAGTGATTGATTTGGGTATGCATAAGCAGACTGTTAGTTTAAAAAATTGTGGACTATTAATTTTTTGTGGACTTGGTTTCAGAACTGGCACTTTTAAGGTATTCTCAGAAGATGAATTGTAACACTGGCAACTCCTTTTAGGAAGATTCAACTGCTTGCTGTCTTGTATGGATTACTAGCTGAAAATTACCTCATGCTCCAGTATAATTGAAAACCCTATATAGTTATTTGATGTATAAAGATTATATAAGAGCCAGCATGGTGTGAGGTTTGAGTGTTGGACTATGACTCTGGAGACCAGGGATCATATCCCCCTCTTAGCCATGGAAACCGACTGGGTAACTTTGGGCATGTCACGCTCTTTCACCCTCAGAGGAAGGCAAAGGCAAGCTTCTGAACAAATCCTGCCAAGAAAACTCTGTGATGGGATCAGGGTCAATGTAAGTCAGAAATGACGTAGGGACAACAACAACAATATTGCTTAGGTCTAGGCACATTTGGTGAGGGCACTGAAGAGAGCCTTCTCAGTGTCTGCTCCCAGGCTATAGAACTGTCTGATACAGGAGATTAGACTGCCCTGCTCTCTTTCCACCACCCGCAAAAGACCTTTTTATTTGAACAAGCATTTGATGTCTAAATGGCTATGAATAAAGTCTTTAATGGGGTGCATATGCTATATTTAAAAAAATGTTTCTTGTCATGATTTTACATGATTTTGTATTATGTTAAAGTAATGGTGTTTTAATATGATAGCTTATTTAATTCTTTTAAAACTGTTTGATTACTAATTTTTAATTCATCTGCCTTGTTTAAAATTCATATGTGAGCCCACTTGGGCCCATGCAGGAGAAAGGCTGGGTATTAAATAAATACATATCCCTTTTGCTTTCCAGTTGCAGTTCCTGCTGCTGGTATTAACATACAAATATTCTACATACTGGATAGAGTAGGAGTGGATGAAGTACAACTCATGAGACCTTCTCCAATTTTGTTTTTAATGGGGAAAGATAACATTCCCAATCACTTCTTGTTTCTGGGGGGAAAAAACATGGTCGTGGGAATAACATTGGAATGGTAAATTGCAATCTCGTGGCTTCTGAGGGTATTATTTGCTATTTTTTAAATGAACATATTTTCATTTGAGGAATTGGAGGGGAGGGGAGGTCCTTGAGGTCTGGGGAAAGGTGGAAATGGCTCCTAGATCATCAGGTGTTGTTCATCCCTGCTGTAGAACCCTATAGAAGCACTTTAAAAATGTAACTGGAATTAAGCAAGTATGAAAAAAATCCTTGATTTTATAACATTCAGTATTATAGGCAGAGCTAGGAAATATCTCTGCTGAATGTCTTAGACTGCCACTGACAACTCACTGAGCTAGACAAGACATACATACCAAATGAATATAAGGCAGCTTCCTATATATTCCTATATTAATGTTTTAATGGGTATCTTACCTGTTGGGCTGCTGGTATTTTCTGATTTACCCACCACACACAAGAAGTATGAATTCACAGAGAATCAGGTTAGCATTTGAACTCCTTTACCATAAATGGCAGAGTCAGCAAAGGACAACTCTCTCTGGAAGGCATGTCTGTCTATCCAAAGATGGCTAGGCTTTCTAGTAAATTTTAATCTAATGGGGCTATAGTTGGCATAGCTACTTCAGGCAAGCTAGAAACCATTAGTCCAGTAATAGAAGCCATTTCATTGACCCTTCATTAATTGATCGTGTGTTCAAGGATCTCCTTATCTCCCTCGAATTCCAATCTGTTTCTCTTTCCTGTACCTTGTTAAATGCAATGAATGTGAAGGGAATCTGTTCAGTGAGTGAGTGAGACTGATTCGTACAAAAGGAACAAAATTGGGCTGGCTAGAGAAAGACATCACTAGAGAGGAGGAGTGTCTCAATGGGACCTTCTGCTCGTTCTTAGTCAATGCCACAAGCAATGTGTTTCTCAGTCATTGAGGAGCAGGATGGGAGATGTCAGAAACAGCAATAGACCTGGGAGAATCCCTCAATGGAGGGATTCCCCAAGGTCTATTGCTGTTTTTGCCATCGCCCATTCTGCTCCTCGATGGTTGAGGAACATGTTGCTTGTGGCATTGGCTGAGAGTGAGCAGAAAGTCCCAAACATCCTGAGGGATTTCGGGCATAAGAATAGCCTCTGGGATTCCCATACCCAGTAGGGACCAGAGGTGCTCAGGAGAGACCTGTCAATGCCACACCTCTCAACAGTATGGCACTGGGCAGAATGATATCCAAGGGCCTGGCTGCACCTGTTGGTTCCTGCTGTGCCAGAGGGGTTGACTGGTTGTTGCTTAATCTTTCTTGCCAGAATGCTGGAACATACGATGCTCATGTTCCCCATCCTTGCCCCCAGCCACTTATGCTACCTTGGAAAAGGAGGAGAACAAAGATGAAGCCATTGGCTCCTTCCCATTGTCATAGCCCAACATTTGTTGGGAAGGAGGCTGAATGTCTGCAGTTGGCAGCCTCTCCTTCAGTAGGCTCCACAGTGATTTAGGACACACATCTTTTAGCATTCTAGATTGCACAGGGAGATCACACCAGTAGAGAAGACACCCTTCTGCAGATGTTCAACCTCCCAACCTGGAGGGCTGCAAAAATGGTGATGTTTGGGACAGGCCGGTGGCCTCATCCAAACTTTGTTGTGTGATGGTCCTGGGGTCGCTGGGTGGGAGAGGAAGAATGTCCAAATAGTGCTTCTCTCTAGTCCAGTGTCAAGGCTGTTTGTTTTAGGCTGCACAATTTGCTGAGTGCAATGTCTTACAAAAACCAATGTCCTGCTTATAAAAAAATTAGTAACTAAGAAGAAGCCCTGACTTGTAGATAGATGGGCACACAGTGGGCAATAATGTGTGTCTCCTATCCTTCTCCTCTCCCGCTTTCTGTGGAAATATAGTGTTTCTGAAAATCCAGTTGTCTGTTTCAAGTCTCCCAAATAGATAAGATGATATGGGCACAGAATGGTTGGTTGTAAGAGTATGGTTAGTTACTTGAAGAAAGTATACAGAGAGCTAGGTTTTGATAGCTCTGTGGATTTTGCAGACCAATGTAAACAAGGAAATGACTCACAAGGTGGGAAAGCACAGCTCTCTCTCTCCCCCCCACTGGAATTTTGAATCTGGTATTTATTCTTATATCTTATTCATTTAATTCTTTGTTTTAACTCTTGTTCTGTTTAATTCTCTTTTAACTGGCTGTGTTTTAAAGTTTGTTTGTTTGTTTGTTTGTTTTGTTTGTTTTTTGAGGAGAGGGTTGGGATAGGGGATTCGCTTTTTAATCTTGACTGTAATTTTAATCTGTTTATGTTTTATATACTTGTTGTAATCCGCCTTGATTCCCATTGGGAAAAGGCGGAATAGAAATAAATTTTATTATTATTATCATTGTGGAGTAACAGTAGTATTTATTTATTTGGAGTACCCCGCTCTTCAGCCACAAAGGCTCTCAGAGCTACTTATAAATGGTTAATTAGATGGTTTCCCTGCTCTCAGGCTTACAATCTAAAAAGACATGATACAAAAGAAGAAGGGAATGGCAGTGGGGAAGGGGATCAGGTCCAGCAGTTCTTCTCTCCCTCTGAGGCTTGGACCATGGCAGATGGACTGGAGGGCTCTCCTTCTTAGTCTAGGCTAGGTCCAATGGAGCTGGCCTGCCTTTCTCTCTGAGGCCAAGGAGGTAATGTACGTAGCAGACCGTTGTCTCTAGTAGTAGTAGTAGTAGTAGTAGTAGCAGTAGTAATAACTGGTGATAAATTAAGTGATTAAAATTACTAAGGCAGATGGAATGAAGTCTGGTAGTAAGGATTTGCACCTTTAACTCTAATTGTTACTTGCATTTGAATTCTAACACTTCAGATATGGGTGAGGAAGTGCCTCCTCTTTTTGCCATCTACATGGAAAGACATTTATTTCATTTTATTTTCATTGAAAGGAGTATTCACTTCTGTGATCCTTTCCCTCTTAAAACTACTTAGAGTCTGAAGTGGTACAGCCTAGACATCAACTTACCATCTGGGTGAAAATTAGCTCTACCTAGTTACATGGGTATCTAAAAATGCCCCCCAGCTCTCTCTCCCACTACTTCTTGGCTTCCTTGTCAACATCTGATTCTTCTTTGTTCTTCACAGGCTACATCCAGAAGATTAAATCCGGGGAGGAAGACTTTGAAACCTTAGCATCACAGTTCAGTGACTGCAGCTCAGCCAAGGCAGGGGGAGACCTGGGCGCTTTTGGAAGGGGTGAGTTGAGCAAGGGTTTTATGTGGGCATAACCTTTCTGCTTCCAAGTGGAGTGGGAAGCTTGTAAAAGTGAGGGATATGCCAAGCCTCATGTTCCTCAGTGGGAAGAAAATGGCTTTGATGTAGACCTGCTGAGTAGGAAACAGATATGATTTATTTTAATAACAAAATCAGTTGGATATCTAAGAATGTGGTGCAGAATCAGAAAACACTGGTGATAGTGTCCAGAACTTGTTGACTGTGTTTTAGGGAGGCACTGAGACATTGGTCCTCCTTTTGAGAGGTTCTCACTGTTGTGTTCAGTCTCAGCCTACATATATTGGGCTCTTTTTGCTGGATAGGATATATTTTTTGCCATTTGGCAGCACCTTCTTGTAGTCAGCACTTTGGAGAATAGTACTGCTCTTAGTGGGATGAATATTAACCATAGTGGTTAGCGGTCAGTTATCTTTGTATCCATACACATCACTAAATTTACCTGTAAGAATCCAAGAGCTGAACCCCTTGAGGGATGTATGACCATGACTATGACATCCACTTCTTTCTCCGTTGGCAGTGTTCAGCTTGCAGTGATAAAACTAAAAGAGCCACACACTGAGGCATACTGATAGCACATTGTTGTGTTTTCCTCAAACCCCTTCTCTCCTGACAGTGTGGTCTCGCTGTGTATTTATGTGCTTTTAGAGTAGTGCATGAGAGAGAGCAGTATCCTTATTGGGTGAATCAAGGCCATATTTATTGGGGTCTTTTGCTCTGGAATAAAACAATTTTAGAAAGTGTTCTAGGGCATGGTAGGCTGAGTTTGTGTCATCTGCATTCTTGTCCCCAAGAGGATCATGGGGAAGTGACTGGTCTTTCCCATCTGTTACAACTTAAGGCCTTTCTGTGCTTCATTCCATATGATTAAGCTTTCTGTCTACTGTATTGCACCAGCTGAGGCCTGGCTTCCTTCCCTCCTCCTGCGGGTTGGCTTCCACTGTGTGTTTGTATTAAAGGCTACCTGCTCTTCTAACGATTTCACCACCATGGAGGTTGTTCCACCTGCTACGTTATACATTTGATCGATCAATTTGTCCTCACCTTTGGCACAGCAAAAGAATGCTGGAAGGGATGCTGTGAGTTATCTACCCATGCCCTGAGGCATGCTATACAGCACTGCTTGGCTTTATTTGGCTTCATCTGGAAAGTGCAGGAATCTGGTATCCTCAGAATAATTTTGTTTATTGTTAACTGCCCTCGCGTTGATCTTGACCCATGGTGACCCTATGGATGAGACATCTCCAAGACCCCGTGTCCTCCACTGGTCTGCTTAAATCCTACCAACCCATACCCATGACCTCCTTAATAACCTCTCTTCCTACTTCCCTCCACCTTTCCCAGCATTATTGTCTTTTCTAATGTGTCTTCTATTCTCATGATGTGTCTGAAGTACGACAGTCTCAGTTTGGTCATCTTGGCTTCCAGGGAGGTTTCCAGCTTGATCTGCTCTAGGACCCATTTGTTTGTCTTTTTGGCTGTCCACGGGATCCTCAACACTCTTTTCCAGCACCACATCTCAAAGGAGTTGATTTTCTTCTTACCATCTTTCTTAACTGTCCAGCTCTCACATCCATACATGGTAATAGGGATTACAATGGCTTGTATGAGTCTAACTCAGGGGTAGGCAAGATTTTCAGACCTGGGGCCGGTCGCTGGTCCCCAGGTCTTCTGCCAGGCCTGGGTGTGTGGGGGGAATGGTGGTGCGCATGTGCATGCGCAGTACTCGGGAAGTACTGTGCGTGCGTACACTCGCTCGTGCATGCGCAGTACTTCTGGAAAAACAAAATGGCAGCTGTGACGCGTGCGTGGCGGGGGCCGGTCCAGAGGCCTCAGGGGGCCGCACCAGGGCCGTAGGTTTACGACCCCTGGTCTAACTTTTGTCCTGAGTTGTATACCTTTGCACTTTTGAATCTTTTTTAGTTCTTTCATAGCCACTCTCCCCCATTCTTTGTCTTCTTCCAATTTCCTGACTTCAGTCCCCATTTCTATCAGTGTTTGATCCTAGATAAGGGAATTCTTTTGCTGTTTCTATTTCTTCATTGTCTAGGTTGAACTTGTGAAGGTTCTCGGTGGTCATTATTTTTGTTTTATTTATGTTCAACATTAAGCCTGCCTTTGTACTTTCTTCTTTGATCTTCCTTAGTAGTTGTTCCAGGTCTGTGAGGTTTTCTGTTAGTATTATGGTGTCATCTACATATCTTAGATTATTGATATTCCTTCCTCCTGTTTTCACTCCTCCTTCTTCTGTGTCCAAGCCTGTTTTTTTTATATATAATATGCTCTGCATACAAGTTAAACAGATTGAGTGAAAGGGTACAGCCTTGTCTGACTCCTTTTCCAATGGGAACCATTCTGTTTCTCCGTATTCTGTTCTGAAAGTAGCTTCTAGCTTTTAGTACAGATTCCTCATAAGGACTATCAGATGTGTTGGCACTCCCATGT
>CM034703.1:154919553-154935339 GCA_020142125.1 Phrynosoma platyrhinos
TTCCACTTTATTTTCACTTTCTGGCCCACGTGTGATAACATCCTATGATCTTAACTAGCTAACAATAACTTCCAATATCTTTATTCAATCACTATAACTTTTTCATTCCATTTCTCTCCCATATCTTTCCCTTCCTGGGCTTTCTTTTGATCTTTTCTTTTCCTTCTTCCTGTCTTCTTTTTCTTTCATTTTTCTTTATGGCATAATAATAGCTCTGGTCGTATAATATATTATGTGTTATAAATCAACAACTTTGTATTTTAAAGACTTCCCATCTAGAGAATTCAACTGTTAATAGCTTCTTTTTATTTACTTCTCTTTCCTATTTTCTATAGTCATATTGTTTCCTTCCGATCTCCTTTCCCCCCCTGCTTTTCTATTTAACTCTCGTTTCAGTCTTAATATCATTATCTGATTCCTATGTACTGTATATATAATAGAAATACCTATTTGTCTTTATATATATATATATGTATATATACATACATATATATACTTACACATATCTTTTTAGCTATTTTTTTCTCTTTACCTCGCTCTCTCAGATTTGTTATATTCATTGATTATTTGTCTCTGCAATGAATTTGTATGAGTATTAATCTCATCATGAGTCAGTCGATATTGATTGATATTTAAATCTGTTTTGAGTATTAAGTTTTAACTGTTTCTTTCAAATAAATAATACTCTTAGTCATTAAATTGTAATGCTTTTTTGCCCCATTTGTTCTCCCATAATGGATTTAATCTTTTCCAGTCCTCTTTTCTTTCAGTTATGGGTTTCCCATTTACTATGTGTGTGAGGATATCCATCTCAAACATTTCATATAATTTAACTAGCCATTCTTCTATTTCTGGTTGTTCATCTGATTTCCAATTTTTGGCTATTACTAATCTTGCTGCTCTAATCATATATAATAAAAGCTTCCAATTTTTTTACTTTCTGTTGGTTTATCTAAATTACTAAGAATATTTGGTAAATATATTTCTGGTTTCATGGGGTGATTAATGTTTAATGTTTGAGTTATTAAAAATTGATTTTTCCCCCAGAACTCTTTTATTTTCTTACAATGCCTCCACATATGATATAAAGTCCCTTTATTTTGTTTACAGCTCCAACACTTTCCACTCGAATTTTTGGATATTTTGGCAATCTTTTCCAGTGTTAAATACCATTTTAAATAAGTTTTATAATAGTTTTCTTTTAATATATTACTACTTGAGAATTTTAAATATCTCGACCACACTTTTTCCCAATCTTCCAGTGGGATTGTATTGCCTATATTTTGTGTTCATAATATCATCTGGGGTTTAACCACTTCTTGTTCTGTATCTATTTTCAGTACTATTTGGTAAATTTTAGCTAGTTTTTTTTCCATTGGTTGTAAAATTTTATCAAATTCCCTTTTAGAGTCTTCAAATCCTGTTATCCTTAGATCTAATTTAAATCTTTTGGATAACTGTCTATGAGGGAACCATTGCAAATGATTCCCTCTCCTTGAAGTTCTTCCCTAGATCTTAAACACCATTGTTCACTGGAATATTCTATCAACTCTTTATATGATGACCAACCTTTAATATCAAATGTTTCTCTTTTCAAGAGAGCCTTGTGTGAAGATATCCAAAGGGGTGTTTTCTGGTATAGAATATTTTTATATTTTAGCCAAGTCATTAGGAGGGGTTTTCTTATATAATGATTCATAAATTCTTTATGAACTTTGTTTTTATCATACCATAGGTATACATGTAAGCCAAATCATGCATTAAACCCTTCTAATTCTAGTAATTTCAAATTTTGAAGATTAATCCATTCTAAAATCCAATTTAAGCAATTTGCATGGAAATACAATCTCTGGTCCGGGAGTGCTACTCTTCCTTTTTCCCTTGAGTCACACAAGACTTTCCATTTTATCATCAGTTTTCTTCCCCCTCAGATGAATTTTGATAATTTTTTGTTCCAATCTCTGAATATTTTCTCATTTGTTATTATTGGGATGTTTTGAAAATAGTATAACAATTTAGGCAAAGTCTTCATTTTTATTGCCACTATCCTACCCATTAGTGAGAGGCCTAATTTATTCCAATTCCTTAGATCACTTTTTATTTTATTCCTGCTTTTTTGATAATTGTTACTAAATAAATCTGAGTTTTTCTTTGTTAAATTTATTCCCAAATATTTTACCACTTTTTGAACTTTGATATTTTTTCCAATATTACTTCTTCTTTTCCCCCTATATTTTTATTATAATGGCTGTTTTATCTTTATTTACTTTAAATCCTGACCAATTTCCAAATTCTTTTAAAATTTGATTTACTCTTTCCAAATTCTGTTTGGGGTCTTCTAAAATAATAATAATAATGATATCATCTGCAAATGCCCTAACCTTGTACGTATGTCCTTTTGTGATGGGCTTTTTATTAAGTCATCTTTTTTTCTTTTATTTAGCAAAATTTCTATAACAACTAAGAAAAGCAAAAGGGATAAAGGGCATCCTTGCCTGGTGCCTTTATTTATTTTAATTGCAGACATTTTTTCTCCATTTATAATAATTTTTGCAGACTGTTCCCCATAAATTGTCTTGATTCAATTTAAAAAGTTTTGGCCTGTTCCCATTTTCTCCAATACTGCCAATGAACTCCCAATTAACATTATCAAAGGCCTTTTCCGCATCCAGAAAGACCATGGCAAGCTTTTTTTTATTATGTTTTTTTGTAAAATTCTAGGAGGTTTAAAACTACTCTTAGGTTGTCTTTGGTTTGTTTCCCTGGTAAAAAACCCACTTGATCTTCCTGGATCTATTGTTTTAATATTCTTTTAAATCTCTCTGCCAAAATTGATATAAATATTTTATAGTCCAAATTTAATAGTGAAATTGGCCTATAATTTTTGATTTCTAGATTATCTTTTTCTTCTTTTGGGACTAATGTTACTTTGCCTCATGAGTTTGGTTTAGATTTTAAGTTCAAATTTGATATAACTTTATGTAATGGTAATAATAGGAAGTCTTCCATTATTTTGTAATATCTGGCTGTAAACACATCTGGGCCTGGTGCTTTTCCTTGTTTTGTCTTTTTGATTGCTTCTATTATTTCCATTATTGAAATAGAGCCATCCAATTCTTTCCTTTGTTTATCTGTAATTTGTGGGATTTCTTCTAAATATTTTAACATTATTATTATTATTATTTATTTATTATGAAGTATTTATACCCCACTCTTCAGCCAAAAGGCTATCAGAGCAGCTTACAAATGGATTAATTAGACAGTTCCCTGCCCTCAGGCTTACAATCTAAAAAGACAAGACACAAAAGGAGAAGGGAATGGTGGTGGGGAAGGGGAAGTCCAGCAGATCTTCTCTCCCTTTAAAGCCTGGACCAAGGCACATGGACTTCTTCCTTCTTCTGTCATAGGCATTTTCTTAAATAACTCTGCATAGAAATTGAGGAACATATTTTAAATTTTATTTTGGTTAGTTATAATTTCTTCTATTTCTTTTATACTTAATATCAATTCCCCCCCCTCGTATTTTCCTCAGAGTATATGCTAACCACTTCCCTGGTCTATTAGCATGCTTGAAAAACTTTTGTTTAGTAAGTTTTAGTTTTTTCTCAATTTCTAAGGAAATGGATATTTCTAACTGTTTTTGAAGCATTTTTAATTCTTGATTCATTTTTTTTTATCCTGGGGGAAAGTTTTCAATTCTTTTTCTTTTTTGCTAATAGCCTCTTGAAGTTGCAATTCTCTTTCCTTCTTTTTCTTTCTTTTCTCACTTTCTTTCTGTATAAAGAAGCCACTCATATATACTTCTTCTCCTTCTATGTTAGTTTAGTTTTGTGGTTTTGTTGGAGTATAATATCTTTGACTCTTTCATGGACCAAGTAGACAACTATGTCATGAGGGAGTTTCTTTTCTCTTGTGGTCCTGGAGATAATCCTAAAGATTTTATCTATCTCAAGGTCTAATTGTTTGGGTAGCCTTTCTATAAAATCTGCAGTGCAGGTATTATTCTATTCTTTTTTTATCTCACTTAGACCTCTTATCTTTAGACATTTTGAACAATTTTTAATTTCTGATAGTGTGCTCAGCATTGTTCCTTTTCTGCTGATTATTCTAATTTCCTTGTTCTACTTTCTAGTCCATTCATCTTTTTTTGTAATTCTTGAACTGAAGTTTTAATTTGAGTCACCTCTGATGTTACTCAATCCAACTTTTGACTGATGATATCCAAATCCTCCCTTATCTCTGCTTTAATTTCCTCTTTCATCTCTTTCATTTCCCTAGAAATCTCCAGGCGCATACGTTTCATTTCTTCTAGTACAGCCATGTTTAGATCTGAGAATTTGGCTTGTTGGTCTGAGGAATTTCTCCTCTGTTGTAATTGTGCTATATTCCTTCTTCCTGTTGCCATTTCAGTTTATTTCCTGTATGTGAGTGTGCTCAAAAAATGTCCTAAACTAGATTATGGTACTTATACAGTTTTGTTTAGGCTTCTCTAATTGATTTTAATATGATTTTAAGTTCTTTTATTTTTATGTTACCAAGTAAAGAATTCTGAGTACCTCACTGAACCACAAATCCCAGGACTCCATAAGATGGAGTCACAATGGTTGAACTTGTATCACTGTGCTATAATTGTGTACTGTAAACATGCTTATTAAGAGCAGCATAATCAGCAGAAATAAATAGGCAATGATTTTAATAGCATGGAAATACATATTTTAATATCTGCTATTGCAGAGCTGTGTAGCCTTCCAGATGTTGCTGGACTCTAGCATGACCAGTGACCAAGAATGCTGGCAGCTGCAATCCAGCAACTTCTGGAAGGCCAGAGGTTTTCCATTCCTATGCTACTGTCATTCCTATGCTACTGTTGAGACTTCAAAAGCTGGGACCATGATCTAAGCTGGAAACCTTAGCAGGCAGAAACTTCCAAATGGGAAAATGAGGGGGGGGGGGAATGAGATGAGGTTTTTATGTCAGGCTGTTTGTTCTGAAGATTGAACGCATAGCATCTGAAGTATTTCATGAAACTTTATGTATCCTTAGAAACACACATCAGGTTATCTGTATGAAAACTCTTCCTACAACTTTTCTGCTTGGCTACAAGAAACAAATTGGACTGGTTATCTTGGAGAGAAATGATTAAACCTAGATGAAAAGCATGCTGTTGTTCTGAAGAAAGTCCCAGGAAAACATATTTAACTAGAAGAATGAATAGCTGTAGGGGTGTGAAACAATTTCACATTGTTTCCTCTACAAATAGGGCAATGTGTAGCCTAAGGTCGAACTCCCCAAACAATGTGTCCTCAGTGGGCTTTCAGTTTGCCTTTAAATAATTAAAGCTTTTTGTGTATCCAAAGTATCAGTCCATGGCATCACTGCACAATAGGTTGATCATGCCTTGCCTCCTTCCAATCTGCCTCAAGTGGAGGTGGGACAAGCCAACTGTGTCCTGTCATAGTACTGGGTGCCATTTCATCTGTCCCTCCTGATCCAATGTTTGAGTTGCCAGATTAAAAACTGAGAGGGTTCCTGTTTCTTTAACCATTGTGTAGAAGGGGGGAATTGAGATTCTCTCTTCTATACAACCATTAAAGATACAGGAGCCATCTCCAGTTTTCAATCTAGCAACCCAACACAAAGATGCAGCAAACTAATCAATTCTCAAAGGAGGCTGCCTGCGTTGTATGGTTGTATGAGTTACAGGGGTGTGCCCAAAACAATGACTGACGTAGAAACATGGGCAGTGGTCCCTTAGTATCCACTGGGGTTTGGTTCCAGAATTCCCCATGGATACCAAAATCTGTGGATGCCCAAGTCCCACTAAATACAATGGCGTAGTAAAATGGTATCCTTTATATACTGGTCCTCATGTCAGTGGCATGGTGAATTTTGTCCCAGGTTTTGATTTGAAATTTAAAGCAACTGTCCAAAGTACTGAACCTGTTTGAGGGACAGGATTGAACACCTTAGGTTTGTTGTCGTAGTCTTGTGCCTTCATGTCATTCCTAATTTCTGGCAAGCTTAAAGTGAACTTACCACAGGATTTTCTGGGCAAGATTTGTTCAGCCTTCCTCTGAGGCTGACAAAGAATGGCAAGCTCAAGGTTGCCCAATGGGATTCCATGGCAAAAATGGGATTCAATCCCTGGTCTCCAGCATTCTAGTCCAATGCTCAAACCACTACACCATGCTGACTCTCCAGCACCTTAGGTATGTCCTTTAAATATGGGATAAACCTGGAAACTCTACCAGCCTCCATTGCTTGAAGTGACTAAGGGCATTTACAGACTGCCAGAAATAGTGCAAATTGAGGCCACTTTAACTGTCCTGGCTCAGTGCTAGGGAATCATGGGAATTGTATTTTTTTCTGGGACATTGAGCCTTCTCTGCCAGAGAGCTCTGGTGCCACAATACAGTTCCCATGATTCCCTAGCACTGAGCCAGGGCAGTTAAAGTGGACTCAATTTGCACTATTTCTAGCACTCTGCAAAGGCCCTAAGTCTAGTTTGCTCTTTTTTAAGAGTGGAGAGAAAGTGGTTATGTGATTTCAAGATGACTCTAATTTGGTGACTCTCTCATAGAGTTTTCTTAGCAAGGTGTCTTCAGAGAGGGTTTGCCCTTATCTTCCTCTTAAGCAGAGAGTGTATGACTTGCCCAAGGTCATCCAATGGGCTTCCACAACTGACCAGCGATTCAAACCCTGGTCTCCCAGAGTCCTAGCCCAACACTCAAACCATTACACCATGCAGGCTCTCAAACAGCTCTCTACATTTGGAAGATGGAGAATTTTGGGTACCATTTTCATTGTTTGAGGACAGAAGGGAAGGATGTGTGCATTGGCAGAGGGGTAATTTTTACCACAGGAGGAGGAACAGCTCCTGCCCTCCTGCTGCTCTTTAAATTAGCATGGTGAAGCAAGTACTCTCCAGATAATGCTGGTCTCCAACTCCTACATACTCCAGACATCATGTGGTCAGGGAAGATGGGAATGATAACTAAATGACATCAGTTCCCCAATCCAATTTTAAAAGTTGCCACCTTTGCAGGTGGACATATCCCTCTCCACTCTTCTTATTGAAAATTAAAATGATGGTGCCCAGAGCAAGAGTTTTGCCTGCCATAGACTCTCCCCATGCCCCCTATATCCAGGGTCATTCAGGTAACAGAGGAACTACCGGTAGCTCTTTTTACAACCTTTGTCATGACTCATTTTAATTGGGGGTGGGGGGAAGAGAAGGAAGAGGGAGAAAGTTTGGCATTTTCAAGGAAGGTTTCAAAAGTTTTCATGGGATAGGTGGAAGGAAGTCATCACTATGGTAAGTATTCCACTCCAAAGGCACATCCCAGTTTTGTGAAATATTTTCATCTGGAACCAGGCTAAACCATATAATTGGACAATCTACCTCCATCCTTTCTTTTAGAACAACCTAAGTGAGTAATCCTTTGGTCCAGACAATGAAAGGCCATTGTTCCTCCAGTTTTAATGCAGAGAAAAAGAGTGTGTCTGCTATCAGAAGACTGGGAAATGCTGGTCTAGGGAAATCTTTGTTTCTTTGTGACAATAGCTTTTGCAAAATCAGCAGGAATAATCTCTTTTATTAAAATAGTGTCCCACAGTTGAAAGTGACTTAAAATTTAGTAAGACTCCAGCACAGGGAATGAAGAACCCATGGATGTCCAGATCATGTTTGGACTGCAACCCCCATTGATTGTATTGGCTGGGTCTGTTGGGGGGGGGGATTGGAGTCCATGGACATGTGGTGGGCCATAAGTTCCCACCCCTGCCTTGAAACAAATTTTAGACTTTAAAACTCTTCTAAACTTAGTTCTTGCAAAATCTTGCATAATATCTGAGCCAGTAGCTCCCCCAAGATTTAGGTCAACCTGCGTCACAGACTTTAATATCAATCATCATGAACACATTTGGCATAAGGAGGCAAATCTAGATTCATAACAGGTAAATCCTCCTCAGGATCACAGCAGAAATTAATTGTATCATTTTGATTCCTATAACCCTCAGAAGTACACTATCTGTGATCCATCTCTTTTTGTCAATTGTATGATGGTAAAACAAGGCAGCCACTTAAAACTCTGAATAATGGAACATAAAAGCAAAGGTAGAAATTGAATAATGAATAGTGCAACATTTTCCAAATTGCAAACACATTGGAGTGGTGGTGGAGTGGGGATAATTTCTTTGCTGAAAAGGAAATCACTGGCCTTTAGTCACCATGAGAGAGACATCAGTCTATTGCTATCATAACCGAAGTCACAGAAAGACAGTATAGCCTAGAAGTGTATGTGAAAAGACCTTTATGGGGTAAAGCAAGTGATCCTGGATTCAAATATTCCTAGGAACTTCCTGGTTGTCTTAGGTCAGAAAGAGTAACCCATGGTCTTCCAGATACTGCTGGACTCCCATTCCCATCATCCTTGATTATTGATTATACTGGCTTGGCTTGATGTGAGTTGTGTGCCTTCATGTCATTTCCAAGTTAGGCTGACTCTAAGATGAACCTATCTCAGAGTTTTCTTGGCAAGATTTGTTCAGTGGGGGCTTGCCCTCCTCTCAGGCTGAGAGTGTGTGACTTACCCAGGATCATCCAGTGGATGTTCATGGCTGAACAGGGATTCAAACCCTGTTCTCCAGAATTGTAGAAGTTTATTGCATTGCCCTTTTCCCCGAACCATACGTTAAAATTAAAAATTGATGTTATTGCATGTGTCCGTGCCCAGGCAGAGGCATCCCACACCTGATCTGGACTTCTCTTGTACTTTGCAAAGAACAAGGAAAAGAGCAGTGTAATAAACTCCATAATCTAGAGAACTGGCCCTACAGTCTTGAAAGCTAATGTGGTGTAGCAAAGCAAAGCAGCTTCATTTATATACTGCTTCATACCATGCTATGGGGTGTAGTGCTATGAGTGTTGGATTAGGATTCCAGGGGACAAGGTTCAAATCCCTGCTTGGCCATGGAAACCCACTGGGTGATTTGGGCAAGTCACACTCTCTCAAACTTAAGAGGAAGGCAAAGACAAACCACCTCTGAACAAATCTTGCCAAGAAAACTGCAATAGGTTTGTTTTAGGGTCACCATAAGTAAGAAATGACTTGCAGGCACATAGCAACAAAGTACTAATCTATTTTACAGTGGGTGTCTTTAAGGATTAATCCAGATTGTAAACCACACTGAACACTCTAAATAGGTGATGAGGAATGTCCAGCCTTTCAAATCTGTTGGACTCCTATCAGCCTTTTCCAAAACTAGTGTTGATGGGAACTGGAGTCCAGCAAAAACTGGAAGGCCACAATGACTCTGACCACCTCCATTCTAAAGTGCTATAAAAATGCTCCATGGTGATGCAGCTCCAATATTATTGTGTGTTTCTTGTATAATTAGCAGCTTCTCAGAGTTGGGAGCTGATGAAGTGACATACCTCCCCCCCCCCCCATTTGTTGCTGTAGCACTCCTGTGATTCTCTGAGGTCTGGCAGGCTGCTGGAGTGCCTTCGCCTACCAATGCTAGGGTTGCCACACTGAAAACTGGAGAGAACTTCTGTACCCTTAATGATTATGTAGGACATTATTTATTATTTATTACCTACACAAATTGAACCTTGATGATGAGGACACAAAAATAATAAAAGAGTTCTTGTACCTTGGATCAAACATAGATCAGAATGAGGACTGCAGTCAGGAAATTGTAAGAAGACTGGGAATGGGGAGGGTTAGGGGGAGGGAGAGGGTTAGAAAAACTAGAAAATATCCTAAAGAGTAGATATATACAACTAGGCACAAAAGTTAGAACTGTACAAGCCATTGTATTCCCTATTATGATGTATGGATGCAAGCGTTGGACAGTTAAGATAGTGGATATAAAGAAAATAAATTCATTTGAAATGGAGAAGAGTGCTGAGAATACTGTGGATGGCCAAAAAGACAAATAAATGTGTCCTAGAACAGACCAAGTCTTAATTCTCCCTGGAAGCCAAGATGATTAAGTCATACTTTGGCCACATCATGAGAAGACATGAATCACTGGAAAAAACCATGATGCTAGGAAAGGTGGAAGGATGTAGAAAGAGAGGAAGGCCGCATGCTAGATGGATGGACTCTATTAAGGAGATCACAGGTATGAATGTACAGGACCTAAGCAGAGCGATATAGGGCAGAGAGTCTTGGAGGTGTTTTATCCACAGGGTCACTGTGAATCAGGATTGACTCAAAGGAAGTTAAGAACAACAACAAAGGAATTTTAGCAGGCATCGCTTCCACGCATTAAAAGTACAGGAGCCTTCTCCAATTTACAGTCTGGAACCATACCAACCCTAGAGTCTTACAGACTGGAAAGGCTGAATGTCCTTTCCAGGAAAGAAAGACTGAAAAGGACGGTTTCAACCATGGGTCCAAATTTCAGCCTCTCAGTCCCATGAGTACAAGTGACAGTGACAGCAGCAAACAGAAGTGCTGAAGGCTACAAAATGGCCAGAGGTGCTGTCTGTCCTTCTAAGCCCCCTGCAGTTTTTTTACTTCAAAGAAAGATTCCAAACTCTATCCCTCAAATAGTTTCAGCCCTTTAAAGTTTGGACTAAAGTTTGGACTAAAATCCAAAATGAATTTTACACCATGGGCATGGAGGCTTTAGCCATTTCTGTCTGCTGTGCAACAAGACATAAAATAGTCCAGCAGATGAGTTCCAAAGAGCTATTCTAGGTGCCTTTGGGAACTTGTGTGCACCCTGTGCTGTGTTAGAAGAGCTTTCTTTACCTGACTTTAAATTAGAATTCCACTGTCATAGAATTCCCTCCCTCTCCTCTGTTTTACTCTTTACTATGGGCCACTGAAATTCAGTCAGCAGTAAAAGATATCTCACATTTCTCCCATGGCTATTTTTAAAAAGTCCATAAGCCTTAAAAGAAAATTGTCTGATCTGTCATATCTATTCCTGTGCAAAGATGTTTACCTCCTTGAGGATGAAACTTCCATGGTCACATAAGTCACTGAGGATGCTCTATACACCTTTGAGGCCAATTTTTTGTGGGACAACTTCTAGTAAGTGTAAAAAGGAGATTCTTCCCCAATTCCTCCTCTCAACTGGTTCAGATTTCACATCTGCAGGGATATCTCAGGATTCCCAATTATGCAAGGAACAAAATGGCTTGGATTGGAAGTTGCTTGTGGTGGAAAGAGGGAAGAGACAAATGGAGAAAATCTTTTCCTCACCCTTGTCCCTGTTTCTAGCAGAAATAGGGTTGCCAGTTCAGGATCATCCAAGGCCATGAGGTTAGTGTCCAAAACCTGAGCCCTAGGGATGTTCCCTGGTGAAGTCATTATTAAGTACAAAACGCAGTTGCTCATATTCAATGAAATATCATTCAAACACACATACACACACACAGTGAAAGAGCACAACCATATTTTTCTGTTTTAGAAAAAAGAACAAAATCTTAACTGAAGGGGCCATTCTCAGATCAAGGTGAGATGAGGGGATTATTCTTTCTCATTTATTTGAGGATATGCTAAGGCATGCTAAATCTAGCCTATTTGCTTCCAGCCAGAAAGTGGATGCAGAGCAAAGGGTGAGCCCTGATAAAACAAGGACTGGGAGGCAAAGGGGAAGCTAACCTTAGGCTGCATCCACATTGCAGAAATAACCCAGTTCGAGTTTAACTGGGATAGCTCAAGGGTATGGAATCCTGAGATTTGTAGTTTGTTGTGACACCAGAAGTCTCTGACAGAGAAGGCTGTTTCACAATACTACAATGCCCAGAATTCCATAGCATTGAGTCATGGCATTTAAAGCAGTGTCAACCTGGATTATTTATGCAGGGCTGATGCTGCCTGAGTAAATACCTCCCCCCCCCCACACCTGAGGATCTTTGTAAGCATCAAGTCAATTAAGCCTAGTATAGCAAGCTGCTCTCCTACTAGCTGAGCTGGAGTTTTTACACACAGCCCTTTCCTCTCGTCTGGAGCTGAGCCTTCAAAAACAATTTGTACCCTTGTCTTCCTCCTGGAGAACACCCACAAAAACTGGAGACTCACAGGCTCTGAGATCTGCCAATTCTCAGTAGAAGCCTTTACAGAGTTTATTTACTGATTTACTTTTTATCTTACCTTTCTCCCAGGATGGGATTCAAGGCAACCTGACAAAGTTATTGTGAGGATCCAATAATAAATAAATAAATAAATAAAATGAGGAGGAGGAAGAAGAGAGCCATGTATGCTCCCTTGAGTTTATTAGAGAAAAGGTGGGCTATTGTTATTGTTGTGTGCCTTCAAGCCATTTCTGACTTATGGCAACTCTAAGATGAAGCTGTGATGGGATTTTCCTGACAAGGTTTGTTCGCAGCAGATTTGCCATTGCCTTCTCCTGATGCTGAGAGCATGTAACTTGCCAAACGTCACCCAGTGGCTTTCATGGCTGAGCTGGGAATCAAACCCTTTTCTCCAGAGTTGTAGTCCAACACACAAACTACTTAATTAATAAATGAGAACTTCTATTCACAGAGAAGCAAGTCTGAATCACCATAAATCTTGGCAAATCTTTATTTTTCAACACAAAAAATACTCATAGCTTTTAACACAACAATGAAAATTAGCAACTTCATTGATTATTTTTTAAGTGAAAGATCACCTAGTGATGCTTCACCTGGATCATTTCTTAAAAATGATTTGCAGCAGTCATGACTCAAGATCCTGTGCCTCTGGAATTAATGTTCAGTCAATGCAGATGTCCAAATTTCTGGGATCCAAGCCCATGTTCTCACGAAGATGCAAGCCAAGGTCTTGCTCTTCACCAAGCAAGAGTTTTCTTTCCTAATGGCTTGTGACCAGCTGCAGCCCTATGATTGATCTCTCTGGATGTGACAGTCTGTTCCTGGGGGGACTTGGATAAAAACCAGAAGAAATTCTGTAAATGATCCTTCCGGAGAAGTGAAGGCTGTGGACATGATGTGGTCAGGATGCGTTACTATCGCTGTCAACAAATTGAATTCAGGGGCTTTCTGTGAGTCCAGCGCCTGCCAGTGATCTCTCCTCTTCAGAGCCCCATAACTCTCCAAAGTCAGACTGCAGCTAAGATAAGTAGCCCAAAGACCAGCCCAGAGGATGTGAGGTCATCTTGAGCTAGCTTATCCAAAAGGCAACAGTAGACAGCCTTGCTTTAAATAAATGAACCTTGATTTGGTGCTTTGCGGTTTGCTTTGTGTCCAAATTGATCTGAACAGATGGGGCCTAGAGCCAGGGCTGATGTGGAAAGATCTGGTGAATTTTTGTTTTTGGCGTTTGGCTTGTTTCCAAAATAATTAATGCACAAAAGTCCAATGCTGTTCCAAGGTCATTTTTTTAAAAAAAGGCATTGCTTTGGCCCAGTAACCAAAAAGGAAATTGATTTTTACCACTGTATTATATTACTCAAAGCCCATGCAAGCCATAACAAGCAAACAAATGATACTGTGTAAGTGCTATATGTAAAACAGAAATTAGCAGGGGAAATTGCATCAAGTAACACCTAATATTTTTTTTAAAAAAAAAATGTGTAGGCAATCATTTTGGCCCAAAAGGCTTCACTCTCGCATAAAGGTTCCTTAAATTCTAGGGCCTTTGCAATGATAGTAGCTGTTCTCACAGCAGTAGTTTTACAATTACTTCCTAACAGATAATCCACAATCGGTCCAGCAGGGAACCTTGGAATCTTGCTGGTAGGATATCCTCTAGCATATCCTCCAGCATTTTACAGTTGAAAACCAGGACACATGTGGCCAAGTGATGTCCAAGTATGGTCAATAACTCATAAGCTGGGAGAGGCTGCAGCAGTTTGCTTTTGCTTGAGCCTATTGGGAAGGGAAAGATTCTGACTCTTCTCCTCTTCCTCTGCTGAGTGGAGTATAAAATGCATTTGTAGTTTGAACTCAGTTTGTAGCAAGTGAAGTAAGCTGAGGAAAAGGGTTGAGAGGCGGAGGGAAACTGGGATATTTTTTAAACAACTGAAAAAGTAGGAGGACAGAGAATTCATTGGGATGGTCCCTGTCAAACTGGAACAGCTGGAGGGTATGTTTTTGTGTTGTGAAGCAAAGGGCAGTTGTTTAGAGAATGTGGTAGGTAATTCAATTATTTCAGGCCCCTAGTGGGCTCTGATAAAAAAGTTTGAAGTCCAGCTGCTGTAAATACCTTCTTGTAATGTGAAGTTACAAAACAAAACAAACAAAGTGCCTAAATTCAACTTCAGCTCTTATTACCCTGAACACCAGCTTGGCCTTACTAATGGCAAATGCTCAGTTTGCAAATATTCAGCCAAGGATGGCCCTACTATTAGGCAAGGCGAAACCATGGCCTTAAGCAAAATCTGCTGCTATCATGAAAGTGAAACAAATATTTTATAATTTACTTTTAAGAAACTGTTGTATTGCTGACAGTGAGATAGTCTTTGGATATTTTAATCCAAAATAATTAAGTGCCAAAATAACGTGGCTGAGTTTGTGCATTTAGATTTGAAGAAGTGGGTGCCTTATGCTGGGAGATTATCACAGTGCTAATTAAAGCAGCTTACCTGAGCCCACTTAACATTTAAAATTTCCTTAAGCCTGAAAACTCCCGGCTTCGAAAATAAGCCTTACTGAGTGGCCCTGGGAGCGGGGATGGACCCAGGCTGCAGCTGGGCAGTGATTTCAGTGGCAAAATCCTTGTGACAACGTCAGAATGCTGCTCACTTTAAATTTTAAGCTGGCTCAGGTAAACTCCTCTGGCAGAAAACATGTTGGATCAGCCATGCATTTAGCCAAGACTGTTAGAGTGATGTGAAAAAATAAATAAAATTAAGCAGTCTGAAAATTGGATTAATCTTTGAGGACAGGACAAATCTAACATCTTTTGGTTGCAGGGTTGGTTTATATTTAATATAACAAGAATGTCTACCCATTTAAACAACAGCATTAAGGAATGGGAATGATAGTGTTCATCCTATGAAGTTTAGTGTCCCAAATTTCAAAGGAAATGGCCACTAACCTTCAGCAGCCCAATACCATTCCCTCCTCATGTGGATAACCACATCCCCTCCACCCCTAGAATATGCCTGGGAGCAATGCTATATTAATTTCATTTGGTTAACTTAACTCCCACCTTTCTCCTGACATGGGATCTACTTCTGTTTCATGAGGTAACATGGTTTTTGAGTTTGTTTTTATCCAAAGTACAAAATGAATGCTGCTATGCTGGTAAGGGGTAGTCAAACCAACCCTTGAGAGTGTTGGCAAAACTGTTATTGTACTAAAAACAGTTTTGCCCTCCCAAAATTTCTTTGAATGTGCTCACCACATTCCCCTTCCCTACTTTTGTGGGGAATGAATTTTCCTGTGAAAAGTGTGAGTGTTGGGGGAGTATTCAGCCCCCACCCATATCTGAAGCCTTTTTTTAAAAAAGTGGACCAGGCTGAACAAATGGATTTCTGAAAATCCACTTGAATTCATTGCTTCCTGTAGCATGTATAGCCAAGGATTCAGGTACAAGAGATGTTGGTCTTGAACCTCTCCTGCAGTTTCCAGAGCTGATGCCATTTAAACCAACAGTTTGTGTAGAAAATGGTGATCTTTCTAGAAGTTGTTCTGCTTCATCATGCCCCAGGAGTCTATTGAAGGGAGGGTGGGTGACTTAAAGAAAAAAGTAAAGACAGTGGCACCATCATTCCATCCGTACAGTTGTGATGTGACACAGCAGCCCATTTTGTTGCCCTTTTCTCATCGTCATGTCACATTGTGTCATTCAGATTTGAGAGATGGCACAACATCCG
>CM034703.1:154946769-154961086 GCA_020142125.1 Phrynosoma platyrhinos
GGCTGAATCCTAGGGCTGGGAAAGCTAGTCAGGGAAGGCCTGCCAGAAGAAGCTGTCTAGATTGGTAATGAGACAGATCTCGTCCAGCAGGTTATTCCATAATCTGGGAGCGACGGCAGAGAAGGCCCTCTGGGAGCCTAGTTTTCATTGGTTGTAGCAGATTCCTCCCAGAGGACCGAAGTGCATGGGGAGGATCATATGGAAGGAGACGGTCCGGAAGATAAGTTGGACCCAGCCATGTAGGGCTTTAAAAGTCATAACCAACACCTTGTACTGTGCCCAAAAACTAATAGGCAGCCAGTGGAGAGATTTAAGCTCAGGTGTTATGTGCTCTCTCCTACAGATACCAGTAACCAACCTGGCTGCCATGTTCTGAACTAGTTGAAGTTTCCGGGTTAAGCACAAGGGTAGCCCCATGTAGAGTGCATTACAGAAATCAAGACAAGAGGTTACCAGAGCATGTACCACAGTTTCAAGATCCCTAATTTCCAGGAGAGGGCGCAGCTGGCATATCAGCTGAAACTGATAACAGGCACTCCTGACCATCACATTCACCTGATTTGTCATGTGAAGCGATGAATCTAGGAGTACCCCCAGGCTGTGAACACAGTCCTTGGAGGAGAGTGTGACTCCATTCAGGACTGGAAGTTGTATTCCCAGGCCTGGTTTCAGGCCCATAACTGTTAGTACCTCTGTTTTATCTGGATTCAGTCTCAGTCTGTTTTTCCTCATCCAGTCCATTACTGCTTTAAGACAATCATTGAGAGGAGAGACGCCATCTGAAGTCAAAGCTGATGACCGGGTCATGGAGAAGTATATCTGGGTGTCATCAGCATACTGATGACACCACGCTCCATGCCTCCGAATGATCTCTCCCAGTGGCTTCATATAAATGTTAAAAACATCCGGGACAGGATGGTGCCCTGAGGCACACCACAATTAAGCTCTATTCTAGTAGAGCAGCTGTCACCGAGCCTCACCCTCTGGGATCTGCCTGAGGGGAAGGAATGGAACCACTGCAAAGCAGTGCCTCCAATTCCTAACTCTCTCAGATGATCCAAGAGGATGGAATGATCTATTGTGTCAAAGGCCACTGAGAAGTCAAAGAGCACCAGCAGAGTCACACTACCCCTGTCGATACCTGGATGTTGTCGGCCAGCGCAACCATGGCAGTCTCAACTCCATATCCTGTCCTAAAGCCAGTTTGAAATGGATTTAGATAATCGGTGTCATCCAAGACAGCTTGGAGTTGGGAGGCAACCGCCCTCTCGATCGCCTTGCTTAGAAAGGCAGCAAGGAAACTGGCCTGTAGTTGTTCCTATCCAGGGGGTCCAGGGAAGGTTTTTTCAGGAGCGGTTTCACCGCCGCTTCCTTTAAACAAGGTGGAACGAAGCCATCCCTAAAGGGCACATTGATAATATTTCTAAGAAATAGTCTCAGTGCGTCACCCTCTGGATGTCCAACCAAGATGGACATGGATTGAGGGGGCAGGTTGTCTTCCTCACTCTCCCAAGGAGCTTGTCCACATCATTGGTACTCACAGGTTGAAGCTGATCCAGTAAAATTACATCAACGGAGTTGTTGGACATCTCGTCTGTAGATTCTGTTGTAACACTGGCATCTAAGTCAGCTCTTATCTGAGAGATTTTATCTGCAAAGTAGTTGTTAAACGTGTCACAACAGGCCGTTGTTGGGTTAAGTAGAAGGTTCTGAGCAGGAGAAACCTGCGTCAGTTCCCTCACCACCCTAAACAGTTCTGCTGGATGGGACTCTGCAGATGCAATACGTGCAGAGGAGAAAGATTTCTGCGCTGCACGTATTGCCTCTCGATAGGAATCAAGAAAATTCCTATGACAAATTTTGTCAGATAAGAGTCGAGTCTTCCATCAGATGCTCTCTAGTCATTGTCCAGACTGCTTCATCTTCCCAAGCTCCTCTGTATACCAGAAGACCACCTTGTAGGCTACTCCCAGATTTTGGAACTTCCTCCCTGGTGAGGCTAAGATGGTTCCTTCTGCCTCTCCTTCTGCCAGCAAGTGAAAACTTTCCTTTTCTGTGTGGCTTTTAGGAAATGACTGTGATGGGTTTTTAATGATGTACTGTTTTGTTGAGTTTGAAAATATTCTGTCCTTTAATAATTTTCATGTGGTTTTAATTCTACAGATTCTTTATTTTAAACACACACATACACACACACACACAGATGTTTCTATGTTTGAATCTGTACTGGTTTAAATAACTTCTTTACCACCTTGAATGCTAGAATTGGGAAAAAGATGGGATATATATGTATAAAATCATCCATCTTCCTCCTCCTCCTCCTCCTTATTTTTCACACTCTAATGTGGCCTTTCATGATCTCGTCTCACCAGATGTTGGTGGGCTACAACCCCTATAATCCCTGATCACTGGTGATGCTATTATTCCCATTATTCTCTAGCACTGAATTAGGGCAGTTAAAGTAGAGACTCAAGTTGCATTATTTCTGACAGTCTGTAAAGGCCCTCAGTAACCCATCCCCAAACCTGATGGAAACAGCATTCATCTGTGGTCTGGTTAGTGGCAGAACAGTCTTCCTTTTGCCCATGCAGCTGATGCTTGGTAAAGTAGTTGAGAAGGGGAGTTACATTCATGGTAACGGTGTCAAAAACTTGACTAAAGGGGGATGCAGACCAGGGCGTCGGAGACGCCCTGGTCCGGAGCGCCGCCGGAGTTCAGCCTCCGGACCATGGCGCTCCTGCGGCGAATCTAAAAGGACCGCCAAAATGGCGATCCTTTTAGATTCTCCAGAAAGTGCGCCCTAAAAGCGGTGGGTGCACTTTCCGGGGCTCAAACGCCGCGGCGCGTTCGGCTGCCGCGGCGTGAGGGCAACCCGCAGTCGCTGGCCGTGCGGACGGCCGGCGCTTCCGGGTGCGCCCTCAGGAAGAGGAAGGGCCGCCGAACGTGCGGAAGCTCCTCCTCTTCCGGGCCTCGGAGACGGCCCAATTACCCGTCTGCCGAGGCCCTAAGTAGTGTTTATAAATACAAAACAGTTACAGAGGTGTAAATCCAGGTCATTTTATACTTAATTGTGTAGTTGATACAGAATACTGGCCTAACTTCTTAAAAACTGCAACCATGACAGTGACTCACTGCTTTTTGGGGGGGAGGAAGGACTTAGAACCGTAACCTTAATATTTCACTTTGAAAAAGTAATTTCCCAAGCATTGGGATCCAGTCAGAAACTTTGACATTTCCTCTTTCTGTTTATTTATTTATCTATGTATTAAATTAGCATTGCATTTTTCTGTCAGCAAGCTTGATACTAGGCTGACCCCAGTAAATGTCAAATAAAAAATACCATGAAAACAGAGGAAGAAGCTTTTGTTTTTGTTTTTAAGTTAAAATCCATGCTTTTAAAACACACACACACACACACACACACACACACACACACACACACCCCTTTCCATTTTAACCTGGCATAGATGCTCAGGGATTTTTTCCATAGACTCCAGGTTTAACCCAAGAAGGTAAAGTATCATCTCTTATGCCTTCTTTAGAGGATGACTGCAGAGTAACAGGAAAATCCAGAGCTACTGTGTTTCACATCTGTTCATAGCATTTAGCATTCACATTTCCATACCACTTCATAGTGAACTAAACACTCTCTAAGTCAGTGATGGCGAACCTTCAACCTATGAGAGGATGGAAGGCTGAGTCAACCTTGGGGCCCTGCAGGATCGAACTCACAACCTTTTGGCTGCAGTACTGACATTTTTACCACTGCACCACCAGGGTGCCATGAAATAGTCTTCCTAACATCTGTACTGGTGAAACATTAATGAGCAGTAAACTCAGTGCCTAAATACCCCAAAGACACTAGATGCCATGTGGTCTTAGAACAGGGGTAGGCAACCTTTCACCTTTAAGGGCCAAGGGACTTCAGCTCCCAGAATCCCAGGAGCTATTGGCCAACATGGGACTATTGGCCAACATGGCTGAGGCTTCTGGGAGCTGAAGCCCCTCGACCCTTAAAGGGGAAAGGTTGCCTACCCCTGCCTTAGAAGCTAAGCAGGGTCAGCCCTGGTTAGTACTGGGATGGGAAACTGCCAACAAATGCCAGATGCTGTGGGCTATATTTTAGAGAAAGGAAGTGGCAAAGCCATCTCTGAGGATTCCTCCCACAGAAAACCCTGTGAAATTCATGGGGTTGCCATAAGTCCACAGGTGACTTGAAGACACACACATACACAGGTATATAAATGGCAGGATTAGGGAAAGGTCTGAGTCTGGAAGTGCTGGACATGAGTTGATGAGATTCACTCCTGCCAACAAATGTGCTAGTCAAGGTGCTGCCTGAATCTCCTCCATGGCTGCCCACTACCTTAAAACCTCACTTGAGTGAGAAAAGCTTTGACTATGGGAGGGGCAGGCTGCTGTGACCTGTATGCCTCTTGGTCTCTGTGTCCCTCCGCTTAATTTATTTACTTTCATTTTATTCATTTAAGGCCTTTGCAGACTACCAGAAATAGTGCAAATTGAGTCCACTTTAACTGCCCTGACTCAGTGCTAGGGAATCATGGGAACTGTAGTTTATTGTGGCACCAGAGCTCTCTGACAGAGAAGGCTCAATGTCTCAGAAAAAAATACAATTCCCATGACTCCCTAGCACTGAGCCAGGGCAGTTAAAGTGGACTCAGTTTGCACTATTTCTACAAGTCTGCAAAGGCCCTTATTTCATTTTTATGCCGCCTTTTTCCCAGAAAAGGACCCCAGGTGGCTCACAAATAAAAACATTTCAAAAACACTTGACAATAAAAGCAATTAAAAACATCAAATAAAAACAATATAAAATTACATACATTAAAAATGACAATACCAATCTCCATATTATAAACACCCCATATTAAAGCCATCCCATGATTATATATTGAAAGCCTGCCTGAATAAAGCCATTTTTGCTTGGCAATAAAAGGCAAGCAGGGAGGGGGGCAGCCTAGCCTCCCATGGAAGGAGTCGCAGAAGGTGGGAGCAGCCACTGAGAAGGCTCTCGCTCATGTCCCTACCAAGTGGACCTGCAATAGTGGCAGGGCCAAGAGAAAGCCTTCATCTGAAGATCTTAGGGCTCTCGAAGTTTTGTATGGGAAGATACAGTTTCTCAAACAGTCTGCTTAACTCTTTAAGGCTTTGATCCACACTGTCTCGACGACCATATCTCTCTATAGAAGCAGGGCCAAATTTTAAGATCTTCAGAGGAGGGCTTTCTCTCAGCCACCATCACAGGCATGTTTGATGATAACAAGGGAGAGAGTCTGTTCAGTGGCTGACCTCAGGCTGTGAAGTTCCTTTCATGGGAGGTTTGGTTGGTCTCCCTCTGCTCTTTTTCTGCCAGCAAGCAAAACTCGTCTTACTTAGGCAGAGCTTTGGTGTTTAAATGATGAGACAGAAGGGTGTTTTCATTATGATGTGTTGTAGTTTTACCTTTTAATTATGACCTAAATGTGTTGAAACTGTTTTATCTTTGTGGTTTTTTTTAAAATAGAACTCTCTGTTTGATTAATTGTTTTAAATTTTTCTAAAAATGATTTTAATTGTGTTATTAATTTTTTTTTTAAGAAAAATTGAAAGTTGCTTTGAATCCCTTGCCTAGAGAAAGGCAGTGTTAACTGATTAATTACCAGTTCAGAGTTAGGTGAGAACTATCTGTCCCTTCCTTGGCTTAGGGATATATCTTTGCTTATTTTGGCCTTACAGACAAACATGAAAAAAATTGAGGAGTTTTCTCATACCCAGACAAGACTGTGAATATTTGGCTACATTTTTTTTTTGTATTTCAGGACTTTCTTTGTGGAAAATGTATTCATGCAAAAACCCAGTTTACTTTGTGCCAACATTTTTTTTAAACAACACCTGGATTTTGCACAAAAAAGCAAGTTATTTTTGCAGAAATGATTCTTTTTGCAAAAAAAGTCTCCCAGATGTGAAAAACCTTATGCTATGTCACCATTTTCTCAATGCAGTGTCTCAGGGTGCATCCATACTGTAGAAATAATGCAGTTTGACACCACTTTAAGCACTATAACTCCAGCCTATGGAATTCTGAGATTTATAGTTTTACATGGTCTTTAGCCATCTCTGCCAAAGAGTGCTATTGCCTCCCAAAACTATCAATCCCAGGGTTCTATAGGATGGGGCCATGGCAGTTGAAGTGGTGTCAAACTGCATTACAGTATAAATGCACCCATGGATGCATGTATGTAAAGACACCATTTTGACCTTTGCTTTGTGTCTGGCCTTTAGATCTCTGATTTCCTCTGTAACACGCTGGCAGAAAACAATGCTTGATTCAAGTTGGCTGCATCCACCACACTGTACTCTTTGGAATGGGCAAGGCTCAGGTAGCACCAAATCCCTGGCCAGTCATTGAGTGATCTTGGGCCAGTTATTATCCGTAAGCCTTGTCTACCTCACAGGGTTGTTATGAGAATAAAATTACCGTATAGGGTTGTGGGAGAAACAGAACTATGCTCACTACTTTGACTTTCATGGAAAGAGAGTAAGACACAAATGAAATAAGAATTTTTTTGGGGGGGGGGTAGCAACGGGAAAGTCTGAGAGCATTGCCCTGCCAAATAAGAATTCTGCCTTCTCAAATGAAATGTTCCTTCAGTCCTGCAACTTCTAGTATTGAAATAAGTTAAAACTTCCCATTGAGCATTGAGAATGAGAGTTTGGACATCCAAAGAAAGGGGCAGGCCAAGTGACCAAGAGAATGAGAAGAAGACAACAAATATAAGAGATCTAGATGTGAACAATTTTCAAGGTCTCACTCCCTGCAAAGTGAGAAATTTGAGGACTGGAGGAGAATTTTATTGGGGGGATCAGAGTTCTTATTTGGGGAGCAACGTCATCTTTTTGATCCACTCATAGCTACACCCTTGGAAATAATCCTTCCTAAAAAAAATTAGATGCTGAACATTGAACATTTGGATTTAGTTCAACATTTCTGGAAAATATCTTAAGAGCTGGGAGAGACCTGCAATGCGACTGAGCCAAAGATTCAACAGTGAAGAGACAATGGGGATTTCTCTTCATAACCTTCCCTAGTGCTTGTGTTCTCTCCTTTAGATATATGAGGCAAAGGTTAGCATGATTGTCAGTTGTGGTCTTTGTTTAATAAACAGGATTCCTCTTCTTTCTTGCTTTTAAAAAGAGATGCATTGGAGAGACTCTACACACACACACACACACACACACACAATGTATCTATTGAGAGAAAATGTTGCAAATGAAGATACAGATCAGGCATCTATTGCATCTACCTTGAAAAATATATAATCTCTGTCATCCTTTCTTTTGTGTTCATAATCTGGAAAATTATTTAAAAAGTAACTAATTATGGTTATACTTCTAAGCCTTCTTCAAATAGTTTGTTACTAGTATAGTAGCAATTTTCTAAAAAAAAGTAGCTATTTATTTTTTCTAAAAAAAGTAACTAAAATAGTAAACTAAAATATTTGCAGTAGAATTCATAACCATGTTAGTATGAAATATCAGCAGTGGTGTCACTAGGTTGGCAGAGCTTGGAAATGTTACTTTTGGGACTGCTATTCTTAGCATTGGCCATGCTGGCTGGTGGATACTCGGAGCTGTAGTCCCAAAAATATTTTCCCAATAAGCTCTTGCTTTTATCCTTGATAATAATAATAATAATAATTTATTTTCTTATATCCTGCCTTTCTCCCAGTATAGGGACTCAAGGTGGTGATGCACACACACACACACACACACACACCATACATGTGTGTGCATGCGTGTACACACACACACACACACACACACACACACACACATATACTGACACTAGATACCAGGTTTGAATTTTGGCTTGGCCATATAAACCCACTGTGTGATCCTGGGCAAGTCAAACTCTCTCAGCCTCAGAGGATGGCAATGGCAACCCCCCTCTGAAGAAACTTGCCAAGAAAACCCCATGATAGATTTGCCTTAGGGCTGTCATAAGTCAGAAACAACTTGAAGGTACACAACAATGAACAACAAACATACTCATACCTACTTGAATGTTTCCCCCCCCCCCCCAAAATGGCCTGTTCTGTATTCAGTGTTATGCTATTAATTTTTTGAAACCAGAAATAATCTGAGTCATATCAGGGTGCTGAGTCAATTTCTTTTTGCAAAACCATCCTCCTCTAGCTGTTACATGCTCCCAAAGTTATTGTCTGCTGCATACAATATCTTTTGGACAATCAGAAGCTGGGGTTATAACATTTGAGAGAAAATTGTTTTGTGTGTGGAGCAGTTTAGATGGGGGACATGTTCTGGATCAGAAATTCACAACTGCTTTTTTCAGTGCAAGAGTAATTAAACACTACTACATCTGCTACTTCTCCTCCCCCTCCTTAAAAAAAAACAACATGAATTATATTCATATGTAAGAGCCAGTGTGGTGTAGTGGTTTTGAAGGTTGGACTACAACTCTGAGACCAGTCTTTGAATCCCTGTTTGGCCATGGAAACCCACTGGGTGACCTTGGGCAGGTTACTCTCTCGACCTCATAGGAAGACAAAGGCAAACCTCCTCTGAACAAATCTTGCTGAGAAAAGCTCTTGATAGGGTTGGCATAAATTGGAAATGACTTGAAGACACAGAACAACAACAAATTAGCCTTCAGAAAACTGACTCTCCATCTTCTTCCCATCTCGGTAGGTGGCCATACTGTTTCTTGTTGTCAATGCCTTATTGTTGGCAATCCTTTGTTGATAAACTGGAATGTGTCCAGAGAAGGGCAACCAAAATGGTGAAAGGTCTGGAAACAATGTCCTATGAAGAGTGGCTTAGGGAGCTAGGTATGTTTAGCCTGGGAAAGAGAAGGTTAAGAGATGACATGATGGCCATGTCTAAATATTTAAAGGGATGTCTCATTGAGGATGGACCAAGCTTGTTTTTTCTCTCTCTCCAGAAACAGGACATGGAGCAATGCATTCAAGCTACAGGGAAAGAGAGGCCACCTAAACACTAGGAAGAACTTCCTGATGGTAAGAGGTGTTCAGCTAGTCTTGGTCTCTATAATAATAGGGAGAAGTCCATTGTGCTTGCTTGGCAACTCTAGGCTCAGCTTCAACAAACCGCCTCTTCCACTTGCTCAGCAACAGCTAAGGGCTTTATATCTTCCCCAGGACCTAGAGTCAGCTGGAGTAAAACCATAGACCTCCAGTGCAGAGCCACATCAAGTAAGGGTACATAGCTGCAGGAGGGGAAAATATTATTGGGCCTCTCAGGTTTGAGTGTGGAACCACCTCAAGACAGCCCAGTTGTCTTCCCACCTGACCCAATATGTGGGATGAAGATTTGTGTGGTTGGCGGGTGGTGGCTGGGATCATAAAAGATGAGAAAGCAGCTTGATTACACCTTGAAAGTAGGTGGAAGGAAGGTGTTTAAGACTGTATGCAAGCCTGCTTCCTTCAGCAGTTATCTCAGCACACATATACAGACAATGGAAAAGATGCTCCACTACCATTCCATGTCCAGAGTAAACTAGCCTGGTGGGTTGAATCTAAATCAGTGGTTCCCAAATTTTGACCCTCCAGCTGTTTTAGACTTTAACTCCTAGAAGCCCTAGCCAGCTTGGCCAAGAGTAAGGAATTCTGGGAGCTGAAGTCTAAAACATCTGGAGGACCAAAGTTTGGGAACCGCAGATCTAACTGGTGACAGTCCTACCAGTCCTGCAGCCAAAACATTGTAAGTTCAATCCTGAAGGGCTCCAAAGTTGACTCAGCCTTCCGTCCTTTTGTAGGTTGGTAAAATGAGTACCCAGTTTGTTGGGGGCAATTGACTTACACATTGTAAACCACTTAAGGGAGTGCTAGTTCATTGACAAGCAGTGTAGAAATGTACTTGCTTTTGCTATTTATCCTTCACCACACTTAAAGCAGCAGTTGGTTTAGGGCTTTCAGAGCAGACTATGTTGCATATGGATGTTATCACATGTGGGCCAGAAAGCAATAATGACAGTTTTGTCGTCCATCCAGTGCTGTAAGTAGTATATTTGACACCCTTTGTGGTTGATTTTGTAAAACACCTCCTCCTCTCTTTAGCAAAATTATTTCTAGTAATAGTCAAGAGATGAAACATATAATAATGGCCAGAAAGGAAATGCAGACAGTGAAAATTCTATTTTATTGAACCCACAGTAAAGATGGCAAGCTCCACAGTCTTTTTTAAGACCCATAGTAAACATCTGCCTTTACTCAAGGAGGTTTTATCTCTTTCTCTATGACCTCTCTCTCCTTTCCATCTGGGAGCATCCAGTTCAGCTCTCAAGAAGCCTGGTGAAAATAAAATAGAATTGAGATTCTTCTTGAAACCCTGTAATGATTGTCATTTCTTTGCACTGTGTCCTGGTATGCGTATACCTCTGTAAAAGCCAACAGACAAAACAAAACACACCTCTGGTCCTTCCAGAGACCTCCCCACCCTAGCAATGTCCAAATGGCAACTTTGACCTATTCCTTCTCCAACTTTATTATATCTTCATCCTTCATGTAGTCAGCTAATTTTATATTATTGTCTAATCTACTTGCATCTAATACTTTGCAGTATTGGTGAAATATCTCCTTAATTTTTTCATGTTGGGTATGTATTTAATTTCTTTCCTTAATTTTATTTATTTGTTTTTCTTTTCTTTTCTACAGTTTATGTGAAAGCCAGTTGCCTAGCTCATTAGAATTCTCAAAATTCGTCACTTTTAGTTTCTTTCCCATCTCATTAACCATTTCCAATGAAATTTGTTTTTCCTATATTTTTATCTCCTTATTAATGTCCTTGTTGGAAAGATTTATATTCAAACTATTTACCTTATATTTTAGCAATTTATTTAATAGTGTGAGTTTCTGATTTCTTTTTTCTTTAAAAAGACATTTTGTTGGATAAAAAAATCTGTGATGACAGCCTTCCCTATGTCCCATACTGTGGCTATTTTAGTTCCTTTGTCCAGATTTTCTTTAAAAAAATTGTTAGGGTTATTTTCATCTTAGTAATCACCTCAGGGTCTTGCAACAATTCATCATTTAATAATTATTTATACAATCTATTCCTTTCTTTTATATCTCTTAACTGGAGTATTTGCGGATTATGATCTGCAAATAATCTTGGAAGAACTTCCATTTATTTTATCTCTTTCCCTAGTGTCTTTGTCACTAATATTAGATTGATCCTTGCCAATGATTTATGTCTATACAACATAATACTTTCATACAAATAAGATCTAGCTCTTATTTTCCATTAGATTCAAAGGATTTAGATAATTTGCCCTGTTTCTTTTTAATTTTCTTATTGGAGGTCCTATCTATCTCTGGTTCTATCACACCATTGAAATCTCCTTATTATTTCATCATAATCATATTCCATTACTTTTTTTGTGAGTCATCGTAAAATTTACTTTCATTCTCTAGAGGTGACTATATTCCTACTAATAAAATTCACCTTGAGTCACACAAATTTCTAGTCCTAATAAGTGGCCTTTTTTTCATTAAAAAGATCTTTAGATTCAATCTAGCTGCTTACATATATAATGACTCACTTTTTTATTTTAGACTGTGAAGATATATATTCTTTATCCAATTTATTATTCCTTATAAGTCTAACATTCTTTAGTTTAATATGTGATTCCTGCAGACACACCACTTCACATTTTTGCTTCTCCACAAAATGAAATACTTTCTTACATTTCTGAGGTGAGTTTAATCCTTTGACGTTCCAAGACAATATTTTCATATTAATTTGTTGCTTTTTGAGATCAATAGAAGAGAATTAACTACTTCAAGTGAGAAATCAATAAACCTGAACAGATAAAGGAGCAATAGTATAACCAAAAGAAAACCAACTCTTTGTACAAACATATTTTGTTTCAGTTATCCCAATTGTAACAATTAAAGCTAACCTAATAATTATATTCTCTCTAAAAACTCTGTTCCTTCTCCTTGTTTTCTTCTACAGACTCTCCTTCTTCGTCCTCTGGTTCTTGTTTTTTACTGTTCTTTTTTCCTCTTTGGCTTCTTTCCTGTGTTCATGTAATCATAGTCTCTCTGTCTTTCAATTTCTTTTCTATTCTTCTTTCAAAAGTCTTTTGCCTTCTCAATAATGTCCAGTCTGCATCTCCTCGGTTTCCATGTTAGAGTCAGACCTTCCACCTCTTCCCAATAGTTGGTCAGATAAGAAACTATATTCTCTTCTTAATCTCAGAACTTTGGTCAGGACATCCTTGAACATTTGAATTATCTTTCCATCAATAATGAATTATTTCCTGAAGTTTTCCTGAACAATCAGATCTCTTTGTCTGCTTACGTATACAATAAACAACAACGTCTCTTGATAGATTCCTCTGTCTGGCCACCTTTGACTAATTCTGTACATTATATCCATCTCCCAGGGGAATTGCTCAGCTGACTTGTCACTGTACTCCACTAAAATTGGAATAAAAAAATATGCAAATGTTAATTCTCTTGATCTGGCACCCCTCTCAGTTTTATAGAATTCTGACTTTGTTTTTATCTCAAGTTAAATCAAAGTCTCTTGGTCCTCACTACTTTCTTTAGTAATATTATCAAGTTTTATTTCCAGTAGTTTAGCATTAGTTTCCATCCATTTAGCATTAGTTTCCAATTCCTCCACTTTTTCAGTTATTTTCCCAATGTCTTTAGTTATTTTTTCTAATGAGGATTTTAATTCCCCCATTCAATTTTTATCTCTTATTTTATTTCCATTTTTATTCTTATGTTATCTTCATTCATTTCATCAAGTATCCTCTTTATCTCCTCCAGCATCATCATCTTACTTTGTTCTGATATTTTTATCAATGGTTCTAAGACTGGTCTCCTCTGATTCAATGTTGCTATCTGCATTGGTATTTTATGTTCTGAAGCCATTTTTACTTATATGCAATCAGTTCTAAACAAAGCTAACAAGTAGTTTTAGACAATGTTAACAAAGCTTACTGTTATCTCTATCACAATTTCTCTAGCACAATTATTATTCAGTTAATTGTTTACTACACCTTATTTCAGTTACTTTTTCTATAGAGTTTCAATCTCTTTTAGTTTTCACTTTTCACCTCTAGATGGTGCTGGACAGCTTCAAAACCTTTAAAAGCCCACCTGTCTTCAAAATCCCCAAACTAAACAATTCATAAAAAATCAATTTCCACAGTCTACCCCCTATCTATTGCAGTCAATGTTTTCAAGGTCACTTAACATTCCTTGTCTTCACTGCATATTCATTGCATATACTAATCAATCATTCAAATCATAGAAATTCCTTCTTAAAAAAAATCCAGTAGCTCCTCTGTTTTCGTGGGGGATCCATTCTGTTTCCCCCCACCCACGAAAATGGAAAATCGCAAATATTCAAGCTCCATTGGCTTGAATGGTGGCGTGTGCTTGCGTGCACCCACCCCATTTTGTCCCCCTCCATTTGCTGCCCTCAAATGGGCAAGGGACGTGAACACCAAGTCCACAAAAATGGAGGGGTGACTGTACTAGCTATTAGTTCTAATTCAGGGGTAGGCAACCTAAGGCCCAGGGGCTGGATGCAGCCCCCCGAGGACTTTGGACCGGCCCCAGGCTGGTCCTGCTGCCGCCGCCACCGCCTGCCATGATGATATTGATTATTGTTGTTATTACTTGTTCCTAGGGTTTTCTTGGCAAAATCTCCACAGGGATTTTGCCATGGCTTTTCTGGGACTGAGAGATTGTGCATGCATATATATATTTATTTTTTAATTTTTTATTTAATATTTATTTATTTATTTATTTATTTATTTATGGTGCTTCGGCCCCCCAATTGTCTGAGGGACAGCAACCCGGCCCCCGGCTCAAAAAGGTTGCCTACTACTGTTCTAATTAATCCTACAGCAATACTTTATTACTTACTTCCAATTAATTCTACACAAATATTTAATTACAAATAGTATTAAAACTGTGGTATTTGTTTTAAAATAACCCCTTTTAGGCTGTCTGTATTCTCCCTAAGTATATTTGTTCTCAGTAAATGTACTATAAATGATCTCAGTATTTTTATTTTCAGTTATGGTCCCCTTTGTTTCAGTCTGTTCATTGAGCAATTCAGAATAATCAAATCACACAGTCATAGTTAACTCCACTTCGTTCTTTAACTTATCACCATCAGTAGCCAAGGTATATGATCAAAAAGAATTTCCCTTGTAGGAAGACAGCTTTTTTATTTTAGAAGAAAGTTAGTGTCAGCAGCACTTAGACTAGCGGGAGCTCACTCCATCACATGGTGCCTGTGCCTCGACCTG
>CM034703.1:154998636-155025130 GCA_020142125.1 Phrynosoma platyrhinos
CCTGCCTTGCCTCATCTTGCCTTGCCTTTTTCAGCCTTTTCCTCCTCTGCTCTCTTCAGAGGTCCTAACCCTAAAGGAAGACTGTGCAGGAGGACATGACCCCAAATGGAGAACAGTTTGACATTTCCTCCTGGGGAGGAAAGAAGGTTGAATGAAATGCAGGACCCGCCCTGGAAAAGGAAGAGTCTGGTCACAAAACACACCCATTTCTAGTACATGTACAGGGTTTTTCCACTTGTGTATGAAAGTTAAAAATGTCTTTTTTCGCTTTTTACTTAATTACGCTTTTATTCTAATTACATGAGAAATGCTTTTGAGCAATTTAGCACTATTTTTGCTTTATTTTCGGGATGCTTCATTTCCACTTTATTATCTCTTTAACCATGAAACTGGCCCCCGTGTGATAACGTCCCCTGTCTGACCCTGGGAACCCAGAGGGTGACCTTGGGCAAGTCACACAGTAACAGCCTCAGGAAACCCCATGATAGGTTCACTTTAGAGTCACTGTAAGTCAGAAATGACTTGAAGGCAGACAACAATAACCTGTAAAATGTTATTAATGGTTTACTGTTTTTCAAGAGGGAAAAGAACACATTCCCACTGAATGGTCATGGGACTTCATTCTTTTCTGATGAATGACAACAAGAGATGGAATTAAATTCTTTTTTTGAGCTTCTTAGCTTTCTGCCTCTGTAGGTCCTTTCTTTACTTTGGGTCTTTGTGACCTTTTCATCTTGTTTTCTTTCCTGCCTCCCATCCATGTCTTCCCTCAGTGCAAAGTGTGTGCATGTGTGTGTTCAGGGAAGAGAAAGAGATTGAGACATACTGTTAACAATGAAGGGCTAAGTTGCACCCTTTTCTCCTGGTGTCAGCCTCTGAGCCTTTCCTTCCAAAGCCAAGTGATTAAACATTAATGAAATGTTCAAAGAAGTGCCTGGATTCCTAGAAGGCCTCTATTAATTATGAGCTCCTATTTGAGAAAAGTTCACAGCTATTTCATTTGGGTGGAAATTGAGAAGTAACAGCTGCCACTGCAAAATACACAATACACACAATGTCTGCAGCACAGCCAAATTTGTATGAGGGGGAAGACACACACACACAAAACCAAAACAGAACCTGAGCTTTGAATGGCTCCAGTAAGTCCTCAGTGGAGTCTTTCAGTGGACTGATTCTCTGCAGCTGAATGAATGGACTTGAGCCCACTCCCTTCTATTACTCTTCCATGTTTGAATGACAGATTCCCAATAATGATGCTCATTTAAAAAACCAACTCAACCAACAGTTGGGAGGGATGGCAGTGGATATTACTAGCATCTGCTGCTTTTCCTGAAACTGTTTGCTGCTCAAGTATGAGACAGAGTCTCCAAGGGATGGCTCTTCTGCCGACCCCTTCTGTAACACAATAATAGCTTCTTTGTTCAGTGTTCAGTGAGCACATTTTGCTGCCCAAGACAAAGGACAAGATGTGCTCCTTTTCCCCATTCCATGTATAGAAGCCAACTGGGCAGGCACTTGATCCTACTGGCAGTGGAAGACTCCATGTTCCATTACACCAGGGGCATTAGACGAGTTTAGGAGGCAATCTACATAGGAGAAAATAGCCACGGATTCCAGCTAAGAAATTTCCATCACTTATCCCCAGCCTCATCCACCTGACACAGTTGCTTTACTCTGTCTAAGAGTAGGCCAGGAAACTGTGGGAAACTCAAATGTATTATTGCACAGAGGCAATGTGCAAAGTTCAACTTCAAAACCCAGAGTTGACTCTCCAGTGAGCTATCCCATCTTTTCAGAATCTAGAAACAATATTTTGGTCTAGTAAGGCTGGGAAGTTCTGGAAGATGTCATGTATAAAGAAAGTAACTGTCCCCAAACATAGATCATTCAGCGGCTAGAAAGATGATATAAATAAATTCTGCTAAATTTCATGTAGCTAAAGTTAAGCCTATTGAGATCAATGGCTTTAGGCACATACATAGGATCAGGCTGGTTTAATATGAGGAGCTCCTTGTGTTGGTATCTCTAATACTCTCTCTCTCTCAAACAATTTTCTCCATCTCCACCTTCTCTTTCTGTTGGCCTTTTCTCTTAAGCCTACCATCCACCCTTAACCTTGCTCCTCAGTCATGTTTGCTCTGAGTGTTTTTCCAATCTATGCCACCCAATGCTAATTCAGGAGTGCTGGTTCCATTTTTAGAGGATCTCTCCAACAAGACAGCCTCACTAGTAAGGCAGTGTGAGCAACCTCTATCGGACAGTGCTTATCTTTCTCACTGTTCTTGCTGATGTGCCAGATCTTAGAAAAGTTACCTTTTTGGATTACAACATTCAGAGTACCCCAGCTGTTAGGGCCAAGGTCTATATCAGCTGAGGAATTCGGGCAATGTGGTCCTCAAAAGTAACATTTCCAAGTGTGGCGGTTGACTGGCTCCTTACTTGCTAGTAGTGGGGTGAGCTTGTGGATAATCAGATGGCAGTAGACACTGGCATGCCAAGGGCTGGTCCTACCATTAGGCAGAGTGAGGCAAATGGCAGAGGGCAGGGACAGCAGTGAGTGGCAGTCCTCCATCCTTTCCTCTCTGTTATAGGATAGAGTTGTGTGTATCCTCTAAGTAGGCCTACTGATCTCAGGTAGGGTTAAAGATACTGTCCTGTCCCCAGTCTAGAAACTACATTCAACTGCCACTCTGGTTCACTTCCCCAGTGTGGACTGGGTTCTGGGGTAACTGGTGGTGGCACATGTGCCAGTGGGGATAGTAAATTTTAGCTTTTACTATAAACATGAAATGAGAGTGTGGAATCTCTTTTTTTGTGTAGGATTCAGCACCTTGTACAGTTTGGACTAAAAGCTGGAAGAGACTCGTCACCCTTGTTGACATCAGAACTCCCACTGGCAGGAACTGCATCTTGGCTGTTGTTTCAGGTTTGTTCTGGCCCCACTTTTGCTGTTCCACTTCCTTACTTCTGCAGCCTTCTGGGCTGGGGGCAAGAAGAAGACGCACCAGCATCACCCAGACCCCACTGTGTGGGCTTTGGCAGATGCCAAGCCATCCTGATGCTCTATCTTTGAGTGCTGGCACGGCTTTGCTTATTTCATCCAGTTGCCAGGAATACAACTAGTGCAGTTATAATGATACATGAATGGCCAATACAATTTCCACTTAATTAGGAGGCAACTAATTTTCTCAGTAGGAAAGCCCCTGAAAGATATTGCTATATTAGTAATGGCACCAGTGAATCTTCTTTCATTACGTTCTACATTTCTGGACAGTGTGATATCATTCCATTAATCTGTTTGTCCAAATTGGAAGGATGAAAGAGAAGGAAGAGAGGAAAGGGCAGGCAGAGGACTGCAGTGTGCTGAAGTGGATGAGTACAGGCTGTGAAAAGTAGCCTGCTGTTACCTGGCGCATGAGGTTGAGAAAATCTGATTGTGTGTAGGAGGAGGGCACAGCAAAATGTGCATGTGATTTTGTGATGAGTTGTGTACCTAAGGCAGGAAGGGGAATGTTTGACCCTCCAGATATTCTAGGATTGCAGTACCCATGATCCCGCACCATTGGCTAGGGCTGATGGGAGTTGCCTTTGAATGGCATCTGGAGGGTCACACATCTTGTAGGCACCCAGTCATAAACTCACACACAGTAAATGGGGTTTTGGCTGTGGTAGCCAACTGACTGGTTAAAACCAATATGACCTGCTCTTAATGCTTCAGTCTGCAGGTGGCTTTGAGTGCAGCTTTCCATGGCATGGAAATAAACAGGATCATCTCTCCAGTATCTCTTGAACACCTTCTTCACTTGCTGGGCAAGCAGGTAAAGCTGGTACTATGGGGAGGCATTGTTGGGCCCATGATTAGGCCTATGTTTCAAAAGGGACTACCAGAGCCCCCCTGGGCTTGCTGATGCTCCTTTTGTCACTGCCCCCTATTCTCTTTTGGGTCCCAAGGGAGAGACAGTCATGTACACCATCTTATTTGCTTGCCCTTTCTGCCTTGGTGATGAGCATGGAGGAAGAAGGAGTGTGAGTGAGTGACAATGGTGAGGACAAAGAAAAGAGCACATTGACATCACCAGGCCAAAGGTCTCCCCCAAAAAGGTGGAGAAAGGGAGTGGATGACTGGGCTGAGGTGGGAAGAGACAGAAGGAGTCCTGGTGGTGCAGTGGTTAAATGCCTGTATTGCAGGTTGTGAGTTTGATCTCAGGGGCTCCAAGGTCCACTCAGCCTTCCATCCTTTCGTAGGTCAGTAAAATGAGTACCCAACTTGCTGGCAGCAATTAGCTTACACATTGTAAACTGCTTAAAGAGTGCTTAGTTCACTGATAAGCAATATAGAAATGTACTTGCTATTGCTATTGCTATTGCTATTGCTATTGCTATTGCTTTGTGTCCTGCTGCACAGGTAGGTTTAGATGACAGGTTGTCAGCCTGGAGCAGAGGCTTCAAATACAGCCCAAAAGGGGTGCCCACACTCATAAATTGCCCTGCCCTCAGGAAAAGCCATTGCTCAATTGTTCTTCAGGCTCAGGCGTAGGTGGGATTGTAACAGGAAAGACAAAATACAGGTATAAATCTCCCCCTGTGCCATCCTTTCCATTATACCTTTGCACCAGACTCACATGGCAGACTGCTTTGCCAAAGGGGAGAATGGCTCATGGGGAGAGTCATCCCCACACGTAAAGATATAAAAGGAGCCGCCCTTGGTCAAACCAATGGCCTCCCTAGTCCAAGCTTCCCTTTTTCACAATGACCCAATCACAGATCCTATGGGGAAGCCCACAGCAGGATATAAAGTGCATAGCATATACAGTACATCTTCCCACCTGACATTAGTTAGAACAGAATATTGTAATACCTTTGGAAGCAAATGGGAAAAAGAAATTTCTAGTATAAGCTCTTGTGGACTCCTGTGCATTTCCTCATATATTCATATACCAAGGTATACGTACTGCTTCTGATACTAGAAGTTGTATATGTTTATCTTTTGCTCTGTGTATGGCAAGAGTTGCCTAACCTTCAGGCCTGTTCCCAGTTTTTCAGGTCCTGGGGTCTGGCAACCCCTACCTTTGTGGCTCTTAGCCATCAGGGGAAGATGTTTAGGGAAAGAGTGATGGCTTGAAAATAAATATTTTTTCCCTTAAAATAATCATGTGCCCTGCTGGCCTCCCACTGCTTTTGTCTGCTCAGTTGCTACAGACTCTCCAGAGATCTTCCCTCCTTCATTTGTCTTTCATTAGATTTTTTTTTTTAAAAAATGACATACTCTGAGCAACTGTAGTTAACATTTAATGCAGGAATGGGCAACTGCAAACAGGACATGGCTCTTCCTGCCCTTGCCTGGCGGACCCCAACAGTGTGTGATTCTCTCTCTCTCTCCCCCCGTTTTATGGTGGTTTTGGGGGAGCATTGAGACAGCAAACTCTTGCCTTTAAAGGCATTTTAAAGAGATTTGGGGTGTTTTTTTTTGTGAGGGCTCCAAAAACTAGCCTGAGAAAAGTGAAGGGATCTGGGGAGTTTGAGGGGTTTCTGGGAGACCCCAATGGCCACACTTAGGGGGTCATGCAATCATAGAATCATAGAGTTGGAAGAGATCGCAAGGGCCATCCAGTCCAATGCCCTGCCATGCAGGAACACAGAATCAAATAATCCCTGACAAATGGCTATTCAGCCTCCATTTAAAGATCTCCAAAGAAGGAGACTCCATCACTCTTGGAGGCAGCATGTTCCACTGTCAAACAACTCTTTCTGTCAGGAAATTCTTCCTAATGTTGAATTGGAATCTCTTTTCCCAAGACTGCATGCAGCCCATGGTCCACACTTTGTCCACCCATATTTTATTGGATCCTGCTTAATGACATCGCCAGAGGTTTCAAGCCCTGAGATATTTCTGATCTGGAGACCCTAATTGATGAAAACCTTGACTTCCATGAATTTACCCAATCTACTGTACTATCTGCTCCCAGTAATTCACCATCCTCACAGTCTTTCCCCAGGCTGCCAAAGGCATTGCATTGCTGTTGGAGAATGCAACCCAATCAAGAGAAACACTGTTATTTATGCCATTTTATCTGCTTGCTTTGGTGATGGCATGAGCTAGGCATGGAACAAGAAGGAGTGTGAGTGAGTGACAAAGGTTATGGTGGGGAAAAGAAAAAGGGCACATTGAAATCATCAGGATGTCTTACTGTTGGAGGATGGCTAAAATCTGCTGCCTAAGGGTGCTTCCACCTCTTATGTTAGGGCCTGTCCAGATGGGGAGAGGGGAATGCACACTGATTTCTCAGGAAAGGGAAGGGAAAGGAGGGCAGGGAGAGAAAATTTAAACATCTTCATACCTAGACACTGCAAAGGGAAAGTATATCTGTTTCTGTTTATGGGCAGAATGTATGTAAGAGAAAGAGATAGAGTATAGTGTTAGTATGTATGTTTGAGGATGAGCAAGAAGGCTATATGTAAGGGACAAGGGGGTTCATACCCCCAATTGTCCTGATTTGGAAGGGACATTCCCAATTAATCCTCTGTCACCCCAATTTTTCAGCTGATTTTAAAATGCTTTTGAAACATCACAAGATTTTCTCTCTCCTCCTCCCATTTTCCCAGTTCATGCCCAGCTTACTTCAGTAGCTGAAACCAAGTTCAAAGTGAAAAAGTAGTCTACACTCAGTTAACTTAACAAGGGGGGAGGGGTTGGAATCTTGCTCTTCCCAGAAGGCTTAGGCAAGAGCAAACTGCTGCAGCCTCTCCTAGATTGTCTGCTCTTCAGTATTAATAACATTTACCATCTTGATCACACTTGATGTTGCTTCATTACTTGTGCCCCAGATTTCATCTATGAAATGCCAGTGTGTTCTAATGGTTTGAGCACTGGAGTACAATCCTGGAGACCAGGGTCAATTCCCCACTCAGTCATAGAAAACCAGTAGTTGGCCTTGGGTGAGCCCTACACTCTCAGCCCCAGAAAAACCCACGATAGGTTCACCTTAGGGTTGCCATATGTTGGAAACATCTTGGAGGCACACAACAACAACAGTGTTGGAGGGTGTGGAAAGAGCTGTTTTTCCTTGGCTCCACTCACTGTTTCTTTGAGCTAGGCCTACTTCCTATGGCTGCAAATGGTCCTTGGGGGGCTGAAATGTGATGCCCACTCCTGATTTAGTGGTCCAAGGGTAGCAAAACACAAAGGCTAGCTAGAGTGCCTCACTAGCCATTGTTCTCTTCTGTCAGTCATTGGCTCAACTATTGTGATGTCACAGAATATTTGTGATAATTCTAAACTGCTGCCAGGGAAGGAGACTGCTTGTAAAATAACTTTTCACAAAACTGCCTTTTGTGTATGTGTGTGAAAGAATAGAGCAGTATTCACCTTTGTATATATATATATATATATATATATAGAGAGAGAGAGAGAGAGAGAGAGAGCGAGCGCAGAATGAAAGAGTCAAAATGACATACCACTGTCTACTGGAGCTCAGCTGACATAACAATTAGAGCAAGGAAAATATAATGCGTCCCTCCAGAATCCACTGCCTGAAGAGGCTGCATAATGCTGAACTTAATCCAACTCTTTCACATTACATCAAGGCAATCTTGAGGTCCACATGGACTAGAAATAAAAACTTGAAAGATGGATATGAGATGGTGGATCAGAAAGGAAGGCTGAAGGAAACAGCAGCCAAAGCCAAAGAAGAGCATCGGAGGTAGACCAGCAGCAGACAGGAGCCATGTAATTTCAGCAGGAAAGCAATGGTAGCCGAGAGGGCTTTGTGGGCTGGTAAGCTGACTTCTAAAATACAATTAACTTAGCTATACACTGTGCCCTTCCCATCCATGGGAATTCAATTTTGGGGGGCCCTGCAAATGGGAAAAATGCAAGAACTCAAGCCAATAGTAGTCAATGGGCAGTGACATGTGCACATTGTATTGGATTGTTTGCCCACTGATACTGTAGTTCTAAGCACCCAAAAACTTTGTTAGCATTCTAGTTTCAGGTTTTTTTTTAAAAAAACACCAATTACTCTCCCATTTCTCAAAAGTCACCAAATTGTTTCTTTTAGTTACTTATAAATAATCTGAATGTTATAAGCTACTGGCCTCAAGTGTAAAAGAAACTCTCCTCCTGTTCACTTTGTTATCGCTTCAATACCCACGATTTATAACAAAGATGGACATCCTGTTATATTCTTCTTTTAAATTGAAGTGGGGCCACATCCCTGTAATTATTTTATTAAAAAATTTAAAGTTACAGTTGCAGAATTTGATCGCAATGGTTGTCTCTAGACATATCTTTTTCATTGCTTTCTAAATAATATTGTCTCTTTCCTTTTATAAAATACATTTTAATAATTGCATTATATAATTATTTTTTCAAGTTGGGTAAAATAAGATTTTAACTTAATATTGTTTTAAAATAATATAAGCCACTTTGGATCCCACCCTGGGAGAAAGAGTGCAAATTCAATAAAACAAACCAACAAATTGTGACTTAACCTCTGATATTGTGTGCTTGTTTTAGACTGCATCTGTGCAGCAGAAATAGTACAGTTTCACATTGCTTTAACTGCTGTGGCTCAATGCTATGGAATTCTTGGATTTGTAATTTTGTGAGGTATTTAACCTTCTCTATCAGAGAACTCTGGTGCCACAGCAAACCACAAATCCCAGGATTCCATAGAATGAAGCCATGGTAGTTAAAACAGTGTCAAACTGCATAATTTCTGAAGTGCAGATGGAGATGCAGCCTCATTGAGTTTCATTGACTGCATCCACACTGCAGAAATAATCCAGTTTGACACCATTTTAACTACCATGGCTGAGTGCTATGGAATTCTAGGATTTGTAATTTAGCTTTCTCTGCCAGAATGCTCTGGTGCCACAACAAACTACAGTTCCTAGAATTCCACAGCATTGAGCCATGACAGTTAAAGTGTTTTCAAATTGGATTATTTCTGCAGTGCAGATGCAGCCCTAGTCATTCACCTGCCACTTCTTTGGTTATATATGTCTTGCTTTATCTTGGGGTGGTTCTCCAGGTGGTGTTGGACTGTCATACTGAATTGCCATGCTGTTAGGGATATTGGGAGTTGTTATCCCACATCAGGAGGGCCACTGTTTGCTCACTCTTGCTTGATTGGTACTGCAGTGGCACAGCTGCTTCCAACACATAAGGGAAGAGTGATGAGCCACTTAGGAATCTGCTAAGGAGCAAGAGAGATTGTAGGGTCAGTTGTTAGAAAAGTAGAAAAGAACCCCAGGAAGTAAAAGGCAAGATGCCCTTCTTGTCAGGGAAAAAACAAACAAACCCCAAACAGAATAAGACAGACTCCTCTACGTTTGCTGTTGTGTCTTTTCTGCATCTAATCCATCAGCTGAGTATCTAATTTGAAACTCAGGATTTTCAACACAGTGTGTAACACTGTTAGAGTTTTGTTTTGTTTAAAATCCGGAGTGCATGCAGCAGAGGCTTTTGTACTTGGGCAATGACAGGCCCATAAAGCTCGTTATCTGCAGATCTGGAGTTGATTGCCTAGTGGGAGCAAGGAAGAAGGTGACTCATTCCACATCTGTTTATTACTCAGTCAGCCAGCACTAAGCAGGAATCCCCAGTGAGGGAGAAGGGATAGAAAATGTCAGTGTCAAAGGAACTTGCAGATGTGTTGAGAGGGGCTCCTAGGCTTGCAGGGATGGGAGGCATCATGCAGTCCTCCAGAGATTGTTGTACTGCAACTCCCAGCATCCCTCACCATTCTTCACAGTGGTTTGGGCTTCTTCCTTTTTAAAAAACTGTTATTATTACTTTTATTTCCTAAATGTAAAAGGTAAAGGTAAAGGTAGTCCCTTGACAAGAATGTCTAGTCGTAACTGACTTTAGGGGGCGGTACTCATCTCCGTTTCTAAGCCAAAGAGCCAGCATTGTCCGAGGACTGCTCCAGCGGTCATGTGGCCAGCATGACTGCACCGAAGTGGTACCTATTTATCTACTTGCATTTGCATGCTTTTGAACTGCTAGGCTGGCAGAAGCTGGGACTAGTGACAGGAGTTCACCCCCTCATGCAGCACCCGGGCCTTAAACTGCAAATCTGCTGATCTTCCGATCATCAGAATTGGCATCTTAACCACTAAGCCACCACAGCCCCTAAATGTATATTTTTTATTATTATTATTATTATTATTATTATTATTATTATTATTATTATTATTATTATTTGGGGGTCTTATTAGAGGCAGCTATATGCCTAACAAGCTACTCCTCAATTCCTTTATTATTAATTTTTTTGATAAAACATTTTATTATTACTAAAACATGTAAACATATATAAACATCTTAACACCACAATTACACATCCAATACATATATCTGCATACATCCTAGACCAAAACAACAACAACAAAAAACCAAAAACCAAAAAAACAAACAAAAAACAAATCACTATTTCCAACTTCTTGAATTAGGTTTAGGGCTTTGGAGGGTTGCAGTCCAACATCCTCTGGAAAGCTTCGTGATTCCTGCTGTTCCAAAAGAGGGAGAAAGAAAGAGGCATCAGTCACTGATCTTCCACATGGCAGAAATAAAGCAATTTGATACCACTTTAACTGGCATGGCTCAATTACAGGAAAAGAGAATCCACCTCAACATTAGGAAGAATTTCCTGACAGTAAGAGCTGTTTAATAATGAACTGAAGGGTGGTGGAGTCTCCTTCTTTGGAGGCTTTTAAACAGGCTGGATGGCCATCTGCCATAGGTGTTTTGATTGTGCATTCCTGCATGGCAGGAGGTTGGACTGGATGGCCCTTGAGGTCTCTTCTAACTCCATGATTCTATGATCCATCATGTGGAATTGTGGGATTTATAGTTTGGTGAAGTATTCAGCCTGGTCTGTCAGAGAGCTCTGGTGCCTCACCAAACTGCCAATCCTAGGTTTCTATAGATAGAGTCATAGCAGTGACTTGAAGTGGTGTCAGATTGTTTTATTTCTGTAGTGTGGATACATCCCTACTGGAGCAGGCCAGCTTGTCCATTGGACAGATGGGATATTTGTCCCAACACAGAAAGCAATGTTGTCTTGTGGCTGCTTCTCCACACTCTTGCAACTGTACTCCCATCCGTGTTAGTTCTTATTTGTACCAGTCCAGCCACCTAAGTGTGGGAAGCTTTTTGAGACAGTAACAGCCAGCATGCCTGGGGAGAGTGTTTAATTTCAAGCATACTTCACTTGCTCATTGGTGAGCTGGAGTAGGTTGTGTCCAGTTGGGATGTGATGAGTTAGAGGTGGAGATGGAACAAAAGTTGGCTAGAACATGGCAGAGCCAAGAAATACTACTGTTTGGATTATACAGCCCAGAAGTACAAGCCATGCTGGTTGGGGATTGTGGGATTTGTAATTGAAAAGAGGGCTCTTTTGATGGGTCATGGGGCAGGGAACCTAGGTTGAACTTAGGAGTTCAGAATTAGATGCTGTACAGGAACTAGGATTGGTAAGAATATTCAAATATATTCAAAAATGGGTATCTCAAGCACCAGGAAACCCTGACAAGAATTCTAAACAGTTGAGAATTTTTGCAGTTTGGTACTTATACTGCATGAAAATAACAATTTTTGTGCAAAAAATGCCTTTTTCCCCATGCCAGGATCCCCCCCCCCCCAGCCAAAGTAGAAACATTGTTTTCTACGTAGGAAATGCTGTTTTCTAGTCAAGGAACTTATTTTGGGGGTAGAAAATGCTGTTATCTCTGCCAATCTCCCCCAAGTATATTTTTTGCATGAAATAAATTCCAAATTGTGAATAATCCTTACATACAATGCTGTTTTCAACAACTTTCTCCCAGCAATGAGCAAAAATGGTAAAATTTTTATTATTGTGTGTGAGAATTAAAATTTATGAAAATTTACATCTCTAGAGAGACTATAAGGTACTGACTAGAAAGACAAAATAATGGAAGTGTTGGAGTTGAGACCCTCGTGGTTGAACATGAGAAGCCACCACCAAGGATGAAAACACCACTCAGTCAGCATGATTTCCTGAGACTGCTTCCATACTGGGAATACATGCACACAAAATGAAAAAAAAGTTTCTTCCCATGCTAACTCAAATCATGGATAACATATATGGACCCTTCACATACTTGAACTTCCAACCCAATTAAATACTCCTGCATAATCCCACTAGCCACTGTAGTCTCTGCATTGGATATTACTAATGGTGTGGGTAATCTACCAAGAGAGGGAGAGAGAGAGAGAGAGAGAGAGAGAGAGAGAGAGAGAGAGAGAGTTGGGATTTGTAGTGCAAATGTCTCTTATAGTCTTTGACATCCGTGTTGTCAAGCAGCCTATTTGCAATATAGTCTTATGGACAGTTAAACCATCCTTACTACAGTAGTCCAATCCAACTGATATTGGATATTTGGGGGAAATAATTATTGGTGGGTTTAGTGGGCTTAGTCCCAGCTGAGCCGGATATCTAGGATTCCACTTTTAAACGCAAGTCCTGGAATTTACTTGGGAACCTAGGTCTTGATAACTGGACTTACATCTGTAGGAAATAGAACTGAACAGTTTATTGATGCTTGTATTCAGCAAGAGGCTGCTGTTAATTTTTTCCTTTGAGGAGCCAGCAAAGTGACCATTGTGTGTCAGGACTGATGCACAATGGGACTAATGCAGAAGGGGATTGATGTGCATCAGGAGACTGGTTAGGGAGTGCTGATGTCCATTGGTATAACTTGATGCACATTGAGACACTCTTGCCGGTGTCCCATTGCTCATCTTTGCAGTTCACTTACTGAGTTCCTTAGCACCTTTACTATGAACCTAAGTATGGGTAAAGTTACACAATGTATGTAGACCATAATAGAGAATTCCAGCTAATATAACTTGCAGATAGCTGCCTTGAGAAAGGTGGGAAATAAATAAATAGGTCCCATTCTTTGAAGTAAAGCAGGGTTGGAAAACTTAAAACAATTGAAGTAGATAAAAGAAAAAGCGTAAGTACTTGGAAAGCCAGCGTGGTCTGAGCGTTGGACTATGACTCTGGAGACCAGGGTTTGATTCCCAGCTTGGCCATTAAATCCACTGGCTGACCCTGGGCAAGTCATATGCTCTCAGCTTCAGGGGAAGGCAATGGCAAACCTCCTTTGAACAAATCTTGCCAAGAAACCCCATGAAAAAGGAGCCCTGATGGTGCAGTGGTTAAATGCTAGTATTGCAGCCACAAGGTTGTGAGTTTGAGCCCAGGGCTCCAAGGTTGACTCAGCTTTCCATCCTTTCATAGGTTGGTAAAATGAGTGCCCAGCTTGCTAGGGGCAATTGGCTTACAGAGTGTAAACCACTTAGAGAGTGCTGAGTTCACTAATAAGTGGTATAGAAATGTAAATGCTATTGCTATTACTATGATAGGTTCACCTTAGGGTCACCATAAGTAGGGAATGACTCGAAGGCACACAACACACACACATACATGGTGGCTAGGGTCATAACAAGAAATAAAACAAATAGTTAACAAGAACATGACAACTTAGATTCACTATGCAAAGGAAACCAACTTCTCCTAACCAATTTTAGTCAGGGCTTTAATGAAATGATGGGAATCATGCAGTCCTCCAGATGTTACTGGGCTCCCATGACAGCATCCCTAGACAGCATAGCCAATCATGAAGAATCCAGGAAGCTTCAGTCCAATAGCATCTGGAACTCTCCCCGCAAGAGGTTTTGGCAAAAAAGGACTATTTCTGCTCCTTGAAAACTCCAGGGGTGACAATTTTGCCTTAAAGCCAGATGTGACCCAGTGCCTTATTTCGAATTCACCCCTTCACATACACACTCTCCAATGGCATGGAACTGAAACTGGACTCACAGCCATTTTCAATTTCTGTTTTTGGAAATGGTGTGGCTCATACTTGATCTTGTGGGCTGAGAGTTGGTCCCCAGATCTTTGGAGCTTGCTGATCCCATTATTTACTGAGATTCATCTCTGTAACTATAAAATGACTAAAATGTACAGTTACACTGTGAATTGGATAAAGTTATCCAAAGTTAAGTTAAATTATACTGTAAAAGTCATGCCCTCATCATTGATGAATGTAATCAATTGCATGTAATCTGTAACTAGTTATATCTGATTTGGAGATAACTATACTTCTGCGGTGATGAGAGAGCTTGTATGAGATGTTGACCTAGACATTCACCTTTAATTAAGATTGCCAGGCAATTCAAGAACTTTTAGTCGAATAACTATTTTCAGTGAAATATGTTTAATGAACTGATTAAATTTGTATCCATTTGCATATGACCCAAGACCTTAACATGGGTAGCCCACAAATTGAAGTTTGAGAGAATTTACCATTTCATAGACAACAAATACTACACATTGTGACAGATGGGAAGGTCATTGTGAGTGTTTTCTTTTTTCCTCTCCCTTTTATTAAATACAGCCAGAACCAAAATAGCTTCAAAAGTGTATAAAACAAAAATTGCCCTCACTGATTAAAATTGCAACCCTACCAATCAATCAACTCAGACTTAGATCACTAATCTACCAATTAAACTGATTAAAGCCAGCAGTGACACATTAAATACTTAGTAAAAGTCAAAGAAGTGGGAGTAGGGATGTTCAAATTTGTGCTGCTGGTGGAAAGAGAACTCCCCCTTCTCCTCCCACAAACTGAAAGCACAACAAATAACTGTGCCTTTTGAAGGCTCTGGTTTCAACACCCAGGATGGATGACCACAGATGAAAACTATAGCCAGAATCCTGTCAGGGACTTACATCTGTGGAAATTAGAATTGATAATAGTTATATAAATAGTTATATAAATAGTTATATAACATCTGAATGTAGTAAAGGGATATTGTGTAGAGGAGTCAGCATAGTGACCAAAGAACAATGGGATGGATGCACAACAGCATTGTAGCACATCAAGACTGATGCACATTGGTCCTATTGTACATCAATCCTGTTCTGCATCAGTCCCATTGCACATCAGGTCATTGGCTAGGAAGCACCAATGCACATTGGGACACTCTTGCTCATGTCCCATTACATATCCTTGCAATTCACTAACAGGGTTTCTTATCCCTCTAGACCGTGATAGAGGATTCTAGCCAATCTTGGGAACTTTGGCAAAGTTAATGTGGAATAAAATGTGGAATAAGGAAAAGGATAAGTTTGGGGCTCATTACAGCAAATGAACAAGATGAACTGGTTTAGGTCATATTTATGTTTTTAATTTATTTTTCAAATGTATACACATCTTGACACAAAAAGGGGGGGGGGAGAGAAAGCCCTGTATGATATATAACACATAAAATTCATTAGATAATTTAAAATGCACAGGGGTTCAAATATCAATAGCTAGAGTCATACTTCAGGAAATTTCTGTCTACAGCAGAAGTCACAAGTGAACAAATGCCCTATCCTTGGTGGCAGTGGAATGGAGAAAGGGAATGTGAGGTCCAGGCTGGCTGTACCATTAGGCAGAGTGAGACAAGTGCTTCAGGTGGCAGATGCCAGGGGAATGGAGTGGTGCCAGCTGCCCAGCCATTCCTCCTCATGTTCCTGGTCATCGCCACTCTTGAAGGACAGACCTCTGTGCACCACAGATTCCATCTTTCACCCTTTAAACTAGCCTGTTGGCTTTAGATACAGTGAAACAGATGCTACTGTGTTGCCATTGCTGAAGTATGATAGAACTACAGGCTCTATCACCTTCTGTCTGCAGAATGGTGTGTATGTGAGAAAGAAAGAGAGAGAGACCCTGCCCTTTGCCTCAGACAGCAAAATACCCATCATGATGTTGTGGTGTGCCTTCAAGTCATTTCTGACATTGCAGCCCAAAGGTGAACCTATCATGGAGTTTTCTTGGCATGATTTGTTCAGAGGGTAGTTTCCCTTTGCATCCTCTGAGACAGAGAGACTGTGGCTTGTCCAAGGTCGCCCAGTGGAATTCCATGGCCAAGGGGGCCCAAGATCTATCTTGATCTGCTCTAGGACCCATTTGTTTGTCCTTTTGCTGCCCATGGAGTCCTCAGCACTCTTCTCCAGCACCACATCTCAATTGAGTTGATTTTCCTCCTCTCTTCTTTCTTGACTGTCCAGCTCTCACATCCATACATGGTAATAGGGAATACGATGGCTTGTATGATTTTGACATTTTTACTGAGTTGTATGTCTTTGCATTTTAGGATTTTTCTAGTTCTCTCATTGCCGCCCTCCCCATTCTTCTCCTGATTTCCCCATTCTTCTCCTGATTTCCTGGCTGCAGTCCCTGTTCTGATCAATGTTTGATCCCAGATATGAGAACTCTTTTACTATTTCTATTTCTTTGTCTAGTCTGAATGTGTGTAAGTTCTCTGTGGTCATTATTTTTGTTTTCCTTCTGACTATGCACCTGCTATTTCTAAAGGAGGACAAAGCTATCCTGAACAGATGACAGAATTATTTATTGAACAGGAAACCATTTGCTTGCATGGCTCCCATCTTTCCAGGATTTAAATGGAATTTATTATTCCCCATATTACTGTGTGTTGATCTGGGCTTTGATTTCAGAGGTATGGCAAATCAGCTATGCTTTTTATTCCAAAGGACTTATCAATGTTGCATTACAGTAGGGGTGTGTGTTGAGTTCAGGCCACACCAGGTGACATCCTAAGAGGGGGTGACACCACTGGTTCCTAAACATCTGACTTTGGGCAGAAATGGGCTTTGGTGTTCACCTGTGTCCCTTTAAAAGTCTGAAGAGATTGTGTGAGTGGGCGAGACTCAGTGGGAAGAGAAAAGAGAGACCCCAGGTTGTTTTTTTTAAAAAAACAAACATTTTTTTTTCAGAAAGTAAAAAATATTTTTTAATTTTAAAATTCTTTAATTTTTTTTAAAAAATATATCACATCTTACCAAATTTTCACTTTAACCACATGAAACAGTTGCATCTAAATACATTTAGGCTGTGTGTATGATACTGTAATTTAAAGGTATAATTTTAATTTTGCTAGCTGTTTATGTCACAACTGTTGCCATTACATTCAGTGATATATGGGAATTATGATTTATGAGTAAGTAACATTAGTACCAAAAAGTTATTTAGGATTCTGTATGGTGTGATATGGGAGGAGGTCAATAGGAGGGTTGACACTATGAGTTACCCCATGAGTAACCCTACCATAATGATACCAATGCATTATAGCAATCTCCAGAAAGGCAACTGATGAGTCATAAGAAGGATAATTCAAGCTATCTAGGAACTGTCTGTGAAGCTAACCGCAGGGGTAGGCAACCTTTCCTCTTTAAAGGCCGAGGGACTTCAGCTCCCAGAAGCCTCAGCCATGTTGGCCAATAGTCCCATGTTGGCCAATAGCTCCTGGGATTCTGGGAGCTGAAGTCCCTCGGCCCTTAAAGGGGAAAGTTTGCCTACCCCTGAGCTAGAGAATAACCCTAAAATGTAGAAGTATGCACAGGAGGTGATCGCTTACCCGTCCTCTCCCTTGCTGCCATTGCCTGTTGCTCTAAGTTGATTTTATATAGGATGTATGTGTCATTTTAACTCTGCACTAGTTTAATTTAGTTTTAAGGGGAGGGCTGTTGTGATTCTTTCTGCGTTGTCGTTGTTGATGACAGGGCGACTTGGAGGTCTTTCATTCTTAGGATTGTCATAGGATGCCATAAGCTGAGGTTGATATGGTGGCAGTTAACAACTACAAAATAATCATCTGTGGGATATGTTACTTAAGCCAAGCTTCACCCTGCATGAACACACACAAAGCTAGAAACCTAGAGTGGATTGGAATGGAGGTTGCACTGAATTTGTACAAAATGATTTTTAATTTTTTTATTTTAGGAATGTTGAATCCCAAAATTTCTGAATATTGACCATACTGGTGGGGACCAATGAGAATTTGAGTGCAACAATATTGGGAGAGTCATTATTGCAGCATCCCCACTTCTGGTGTAACCCCTTCAGTGTTAGTTGTGAAGGAAGGCCATGACATGGGGGGATGAGTTTTTGCAAAACTGGAGCTTAGTGATGGACACAATATCAGCAGCCATGGCTTTAGCAGTGGAGTAATTGGGGTGACCCCCATTCATACCTTCAGTCAGCATAAAAGCTCACTCAATGACCTTTAGGGCATCATACATTTCAGCCTTCCTTGCTGTGTTGCTGTGAATATGTGGGTGTGGAAAAACCATGTATAGTACTTTCAGCATCTTGGAAGGATAAGTGGGATATAAAGGTAATGAATAAGCCAAATGACTCCTAAGGGATGATGCTATCTTATAAACAATGCCTAATCTAGCAGGCCCCACACCACCAACACATCAATATTTGAATTCTATGTACGAATTACTGATCAGGGTTTTTGGGAAATGGGGAAAGGGTAGGGAATTATACAGTTGGTGGCCACCATGGTGTAGTCATTTGGGCATTGGACTATGACTCTGGAGACCAGTGTTCAAATCCCGGCTTGGCCATGTAAATCCACTGGATGGCCTTGGACAAGTCACATTCTCTCTGCCTCAGAGGATGGCAATGACAAACTTCCTCTGAAGAAATTTGCCAAGAAAATCCTATGATAGTTTCACCTTAGCAGGTCTCCATAAGTTGGAAATGACTTGAAGGCACACAACAACAACAACAACAACAACAACAACAAACTAGGGAATTATACAACCCTGCTGTTATTGAGCTGTAAGTCCCATCAGACTTGCCTGCGTAGCCAGTACTGATTGATGACGGGAGTTGTATTCCCACAAATGGCTGGAAGACTGCATGATTCCCACCCCTGTCCTAAGGAAAGTAACATGATTGAGAGCAACCAACATGGTATGCAGGTTCACTCTGTGACCATTTTAGGTAGGGATGGGAAGGGACCCTGTTTGAAACTCTAGTGAGCCTGAACCTCCAGGGAGACAAGCTTTCCTCAAACCTGTGTCTTTTTGATGTCTCCGGCTACAACCTCCATCATGGCTATGCTGGCTGGAGATAATAGGACCTATAGTGTGACACATTTCAAGGGCACCAAGAGTTTGGGGCAGGTAGGCATAGACTGTACAGATCTAGATAAGCCAACCCAATATAAGGCAGCTGTCTGCATTGGCATGCCATTTTGTTTGCCATCCCCCTGCCCTGAAAATCATGGTGTTTATTATTCTCAAGGGCAACCGATGTTATTTGGGCAGAGGGTCATACAAGCACTTCTTTCCATCACCCTGGGGGCAAACACAGCAATGATAGCTCCATCACTACTCATTTGCTGCTTTTTTTTCTGACACCCAAACTGCCAGTAGGGGCTGTTGCCTTAGTCTGCTAAATGGTAGGGCCAGCCCTATATTTTGGTCACCACTTGGTTTTCACCCCTCTTTTCCTCATCATGAGTTTCTCTCTGTATGTATGAGAAAGACAGAGACAAAATTGATTGGGGACTTTTCTATATGCAAAACACATGCTCTAGCATGACATATTATGGGCTCCTCTTGTTGCTGTTTGGCCAGGTGTTTTCTCCCTCCCACCCCACTTTCTTGAAAATAGCCAAACCACTCAGTTCTAGTCAATGAGGCAATTATATATGTGCAAAATATTGAAATCAGTGCAAGCAAATGGAAAATGCCTGCTTTTCATCTGCTCCTAGTAGAGGGAAGGAGGTAAGCCCTAGGATCAGAGGCATAAAACATCTCTGTCCCTTACATCCTGGGAAAGGGTGCAATGTGAACCATGGGAGGAAGGGGATTATCAGAAGAAGGTGCCACCAAAGAGATTGCTTGGCAGGGAATGAATTAAGAGGAAATTGGCAGTTTGAGTGCCTTTTCATGTGGCTCCTATGAAACAGACTGAAACCGTTTAGCTACCTTCTTAATCATGTCACTTAAAAAGCCTTGAAGATGAAGTTTCCAGATGGTGGTAGAAGGAGAATAAAAGCTGGACAGTTCTTGTGATGAGTGCCAACAATTGACAATCTGGGAAAGAAAAGGGAATGGGTGAGGGTGGGTGGGTGAGGAGGCAAGGGGGTGGAAAGAAAGAGGAGGGAGACTGAAGAGAGGATGATTTTCAGCAGGAGCTTTATCGTCACCTCAATCTGGATGGATTCATTACCCAAACCGTGGTGTGGGCTGCAGCTATTCAGGTCCTCAACAAAAGGCAATGAAGATAATCAGGACTCAATGTGTTGAGCAAGCCTGTTCAAACGCCATCAGCCCTTTTCAGGAGATGAAAGAACAATTTGCAAAACAAAGATATGTCACTGCTTTTGTCTGATAAGGGCCCCTGGATAGCTGTTTAGCCTCTAATGAGTGCAAGAGAAGTGCCAGGGAAAGGCAATTCAGAAGAGAAGCCAGCAGGTGGAGAGATGCTGGCTCACTAGCCACTCTGCACAGGCAGCTGGCAAAAGGAACATTAGCATTATTGAGGTTTCTCTAGTGAGGGGCACACATCTGGCTGGTGCTCAGTCAACCAGGGTGATAACATCAAGTCCAAGCCTTTTAGCTGCTTCATAACATTGTATTTATGATGTTATGTTTCCAGGGTTTTTGAAAACATACATACACATATACATACACCTGAACATGTAAGGTATGAACATGCAAAGACATTGGAAAACACACAGAGTTGCATTGTATTTATGATGTTCTGTTTCTAGGATTTTTGAAAACATACATACATACACACATCTGAACAAATGCTGCATGAACATTGCAAAGAATAATTGGAAAAGATACAGAGTTGCAGGATGCATCTATACTGTAGAAATAATGCAGTTTGACACCACTTTACGTGTTGTAGTTCCATCCTGAGCAGCATGGTGTAGTGGTTTGAGCATTGGATGTCAACCTTTAATTCCCTGCTCAACTTGCTCACTTATTTCATTGGGGAAATGTGAAATTTTGACCTGGGCCCTTCCATAGAGTTTGGGTAAAATTGAAAGGAGCAAGACATTCTAAGAGAACCAGCTTGTTAGAGATTTGAGCATTGGTCTATGACCCTGGAGCTGAGGGTTAGATTGTCTGCTTGACCATGGAAACCCATTGGGTTGCCTAAGGTGAATCACACACTGTCAGCACCAGAAAGCCCCATGATGAGTTGGCCTTAGGTCTGCCAAAAATCGAAATGATTTGAAGGCACAAGACAACAACAAAGCTCCAGCCTATGAAACACTAGGATTTGTAGTTTTAGAACATCGTTAGCCTTCTTTGCCAAAGAGTGCTGTTCCCTCACAAACTACACATCCCAGTATTCTGTAGGATGGAGTCATGAAAATTAAAGTGGTGCCAAACTGCATTATTTCTACACTGTATATGCACCTTCAGTCAGTGGAGCAGGTTAAGTACCAACTTTGAAGGGGGTATCCAAGGTGCTGAATGTACAGTAGTTTAAGTGGTTTAAACTTAAGAAGCAGGACATTGACGGAGGAACCAGCAGCCACCACTGGGGCTCTTCATACATGTGTAGATAGCTAGGATTGGCTGCAAATCCCTACTGAGTGAGATGGGGCTTTCTGATGTGAAGTCAAACCACAAGTCCATCTGACCCAGTGCTATCTACTCTGTCTATGGCAGGGAAGTGGAACCTCCCACTATGGACTGGATAGCAGCATGGCTTCTTGCCTTTTGTCCCACAAAATGCTCGTACTATTATCTCCAGTCAGTGATCAGAAATAAGAGAAAGTGAGGTTGTCTACACTATTAAAATAAAGCCTCATACACTTCAAATTGGCTGTGATCTGGTCATATAATGTTCTGTCCTATTTGTGGTGGTAGTGGTGAGGCACCTGAGGGCTTTAACCTGCAGAAAAAAAGGACCTCGGGTTTCTTTAGATTTGCCAGAAAAATCAGAATAACTGGATGTATGGTCAGTGAATTTGCATTGGCAACGGAGGGAGGAACATGTGGTGGGTGGGTGGGTGGGTGGGGGAGGGTAGAAAGGGGCCACCAGTCACATGATCATTCCTTCAAGGAAGTGACAATTCCTGAGAGAATTTGGGAAGTTTGAGCAGTTAGGCTGCCATTTTTAAAATGCATTTGAGCCCATAACTGGATACCAGTATATTTGATTGGCTGTAGCTATGGAAATGTGTATGTTCAAATGCTTGATGAACAGGAAATTAAATAAATAAAGGGGAGTGGTCATGGATGTGTGATGAAAATGATTCAAGGAAACTGGCTCATGCACTACCATTTTAGTAAGAAGCGACCTTGGAATGGGGAAATGTGTGACTGCTTAAGTCAAATTTGCTGTGACTAGCCTCAGTATCCTTAGTAATAGTGTAGACAAGCCCAGGTTCACTGTGAATCTGGAAATATGGGGCCCATCTGGATTTTACGGTAACTGTAGACTTTCCCTAAGAGGTTATTTAACACATGGAAAGCTGTTGCCTGAGTTTGAGCTTTCCCCTGCAGTTTGGGAAGTTGTAGCATGGAAGTTATGAGTGATGACCTAATTTGGCTATCAAGATAAATCAAGGGCAGAAAATCTACACTCCTCCCAAGCAGCAGCTGATGGCTCTGAAGTCACTAGAGTAATGAATCTGTTCTGGGATTTAATCAAGACTTTATGGGAGTTATCCACGTTACTAGTTCTTTATCTCCCAAATAGATTCAGTGGCTTGGATAGCTCCTTCAAAATTTCAGTTTAAAATGTAGAATGACAATGATCCTCAATGTGTTGAGAGATCTCTCTCCCTTTTTTCTCCTCTGAAGCAGACACAAAGGGTGCTCAGAAGCTTTTGCTTGGGTTCTCAGTCAACTGTGGCTGTCATGTAATTTGGACCCAACAAGCTGGAGTTAATCACAGGGCTGGCCCAAGACAGTTTGCCATCTGAGGAAAAGACAAGAACCCTCTCACGCTTTGTATGTAGAGAAGCCAAATGGACTAGCAGTTCAACATTACTTTAGTGTCAGTGATAAAACCACATCCTATGCTCCATTTGAATGGAACAGGCCAGTCTAGAGGCTCAAAAATAGTTTGGAAAGGTTACTTGTTTGGGCTACAACTCCCAGAATCCTCTTGTAGACAATTATAAAAAGTGCATGTTCAGAGGTGTCATAAGGAGATTCCCTGGAAATATCAAAGCTGGCACATTTATGCTGAGATATTTTCTGATTCCAATCTCCCCTCCAAAAAAGTTTCTTTTTTTACTTTACCTGTGTGGAGTGGGTGACCAGTATTCCATGGAAAGACTGGACTACCATCTCCTGGGCATGGTCTAGCTCTGGATTTCTTGTGTGGACCACTGGGTTGCTTTAGATATCCTACAACAGTGGGTCTCAACAGTGTGGCTATCTGACATGTGGGACTGGAATTCTGCATCCAGTGTGCTAGGGACTGGCACCATATTTGTTCCCACTGGACATAATTGTTTCTTTCTTTCCTGGAAATTTAGGGACCAATCAGGGAGCACCAGTCCACAGACCACCACTCTGTGAAACACTGCAGTATAAGCTCCTCTTGCCCTTGCCAGATCTATGGCTGTGGACCCATTGTGGTGTAGTAGTCACAGCACAGGACTAAGGCTGAGCTGAGTGAGCAATTTGATATCAGTCATGTGAACTCAGCTTAATCTATCTCACAGATTTATGTATACCTAGATACATAACAGAGTTACCAAGAAACTTCTTTACTGAATTGTGAAGATGTGTGCCGGGACACCAACAAAAACGCCCAGTGTGCATTGGGCACTTTGTCACAATGTAGTATTCTAAGAGCAGCCTTCTACTGGATATGGAATTATGCACTATACAATTCTTATTCCCACAGATATAGATCCACTTACAAAGACATAAAGCTCCAACAGTATTCCAGTGCACATGTTTGTTTTCAAAAGAGCTTTCACTGTGATGGCTGTCTCCTTCTCTTTACAATTTTTGGAAGCGCCCCCTTTGATATGCATATTAAACATATTCAGACTATTAACTGGGACATTTAATTGTTTTCTAGCTGTATTTTTTGTCTAGAAACAGTGAACTGAGTAGAGAATTATATGTAACCAGGGACCCTTTAACACTACATAGTTATAGCACTATGATTCTTGTTTAACTGCCATGGTTCCATCCTATGTAATCTTGGAGGGTTTGTAGTTTGGTCAGAGACACCAGAGTATTCCCTGGGTGAGGATTTTAAAGACCACTCCATCAACTACCGAATTCAGGATTCCATAGGATGTTGCCCTGGCAGTTAAAGTCAAATCATAGTGTTATAACTGTGTAGTGTGAAAGGACCCTTAAAAACAAAGGTGTGCATAAGGCGTGGTGGGGAGGTTATTGCCTTTGCTGCCTGCCTTTCTTCCTTGATTTTGGGCCCCTATATCTCCACTGTCTGGCCAAGGTTCTGTCAGAAGAGATCACTGACTACTGCTTCTCAGAAGAGGAATGATATCCTACCATCAAAGCTCGGGTGAAGGTAGCTTTTCATTGAATCATAGAATTGGAAGAGAACACAAAGGCCCTCCAGTTGAACCCCCAACTACACAGGAAGACACAATTAAAGCACCCCCAACAAATTGCACTCCTACCTCTGTTTAAAAACCTCCAAAGAATGGGACTCCACCACACTCCCAGGCAGCATATTCCACTGTCAAACACCTCTTACCATCTGGACATTCTTCCTAACGTTGAGGTGGAATCTCTTTTCCTGTAGCTTGGCCACATTGCCTGGTGGATGCTAGGGGTTGTGGTCAAAAATGTATCTTTTCCAAGCTCTGACCTTACTCTCCATGTGGAGAGTGCCCCTGCAAGATGACGATGATCCCCCATTGACCGAGGGAAAAGCTGTCCTCATGTTGAACCTCATGCCTTGCCTCCATGGAAACCTGAGTGTATTAATTATTTTTATAAATAAAGGCTTGCATTTGTTTTTCATATTCTCTAGATTCATCTCCCCCTTCTTATTCCTCAAGCCTGCCTTGCCTTCTTGCAGAGATTTTTCATTATGAACATTATGCTTAGCATAATCCCCACCCTTGATGGTTTCTCCAGTTTATTGGGTCTCATTCATTCTCTCTCTTTTCCAAACAACAAATGCTCCTCATTTTGAAAGATTAGCCTCCCTGCCACTTCCTCAGAATATCACAACTACCAGAGGAGATAATAGGTGTTTCATTTCAGAAAGCTGTAACTCCCTAGTTTTCTAAAAAAACATATTTTATTAATTTTAACACAGATATATAGATCACACTGAACCCTAGGAGGTGGCATGAGAACCTGGGAAAAGATGAACACCATTTGGGGAAGAAAAGAGAGTGCCTAGAAAAAGTTTCTTTTGTTAGGACTATAACTGCCAGAATCCCATAGCCAGCAGAGCCACTGGCTATGCTGGCTGGAGGATTTGAGGGATTGTAGTGGAAAAAGTAACTTTTTGGTAGGCTCTGGAAAAGGAAAAATCTTATCCCAGGTTCAAAGAACTGTAGAATTAGAAGGAACCTTGGAGGTCCCTCTAGTAAAAGCCTCTGCTTAGTTACAATTTAAAAACAATTTTATAGTCAGTATCCTTTACGGTAAATTTCCAAACTCTGTCCAATCTTGAACTGGCAAAGTTCTATCAATGTGAGATATTTAAACAAAACAAAACAAAACAAAAGCAGCCACAGGGGATAAAACAAGAAAACAAGGACCACTTCCTACCCTGATGGCAGTGAGCTGGCAGTGATTGTTCCTCAACCAAGGAAACTTTCCTCTGCCTCAAATTTGGGGTTGCTTGTCATTGGGTCTTCCTACCAACACCATCTTTAAGGCATTTAAGGTATTGCTTCATTCTGCAGCCTTCGACGAGATGAAGGCCCAGATAATTCAGGGTTAGAAGATCTGACTCCTTACTGATTGTAAAGTGGCAAAGCAGTTTCGAGCCCAAAAAATGTATTAAGTTTAGGAAGACAAATGTTAACTAGGCAAATGGATGCTGGAATAAGATGGAATTAAGATTTTTAAAAATTTATTTAAAGGGTGAAGGAGTAAGCAGGGCACAATTTTGTAGTCATTATACTAGAATAGATTATGATGATGGTGGTGGTAGTAGTGGTAATTTTTATTTATTAGGGCATTTTCTTAAAAAGACTCCAGGCATCTTATGGATAAAGGCTGAGTTCCTGCATCATCAGATGTAACTATGACAACAGACCTCTGTTGTCATAGTTACATCTGTTGATGCCATTACCCCCAAACCTATCTTTGCTGCCCAGTGGCATCTTTACTAAAGGTTTCTGAAGTGCTGCAGATCAGGGCACCAGGAATGATGTTCCCCAGTGCTCTCTTGGTTGTGTGTTGCATCCAGAATAGTCAGCTGGAGAGACCCCTTTGGGTCCAGCCACAATTGCTTGTCTCAAGGTGCCCAATGACCAGGAGAGCACTACATATGACATTCTCCAATGTTCTGGTCTACATTGTTTTCAAAATGCTTCAGCTGGGGTGCCACCAAGCTGCAAAGGTAGGGTTTGGGGGTTTACAACCATGAATGCAAATTACCAGCAGTTAAGAAATCAAGTTTGGAAACACGGAGGTCATGTACTCCATGCTAAATTCCACAA